>VMBQ01000853.1:38092-227086 GCA_007657795.1 Dreissena rostriformis | reverse complement strand
TTAAATGGAATGACGTTACTATGCAAAACCAAAATTACTTCGGTTCAAATACGGCATAACAGTGAATGGATAATTTGAAGTTTTGTTTTATTTTGTATATTATGCTTTCAAAGTATTAATAGACCTTTGCACATTAAATAAAATGTTGATATACAAATACAAGCAATTCATTGATTAAAAAAGGGAAGGATTTAAAGGCTAACGCCTTAACAATTCGGCCATTATCTCTTGTAACTGTATGGCTACAAATACTCAATTGAAGCGTTGCATGTGTTGTCAGACATTGTAACATATGCTATAGAGAACATTCCTAAGTATAATAATGGCTTTACAATTTGCTCAATTGTTAATAATAAAACATCATGTACAAAATTGTTTCAAAGTATGTCCGTAGTATAATTATATATATATATATATATTGTGTTGTTGTTTTAATCAGAGACAAAAATTTGAAAAGGTAACGGGTGTATGTACGACGATAGGATTGTTCTTTGTATTATCGGACTGAAATTTCAAAAGTATTCTAGTGAGATGCTTAATTTAAATTCGAAAACTAGAACGTCGCATGTGGGAATAAAAGATGATTTAAGAATCAACATTTGATGTGTTAGTTTCTTTTTTTGCCACTAATTGTATGTTTTGTACTCTCACCAGAAGATATTCACGAGTGTTTAGTTATCGGCAGTAAGAGTTCTGCTTACGTTTTCATGAACATGCGGGTATACTTTTTCAGTTATTAGACCAGCAAGCGTGTCGATGATTATACCCTGACGATATACCCCGGCAGTGCCACGTCTATAAAGCATTTGCTTATTGGGTCGCTGAGTGATCGTATACTGGCTCCGAATGTATTGCGTGGTTTCGGTATGATTGGTGATGTGAGCGCGTTCGCTATCAGGAAGTTGTTTTGACCAATTAGCGCATACTGCCTGATGGTCAGGCGGTATTTTGCAACACAGGCATTAGTGGAAGCTAGAAACCAAATAGTTATGTATTACTCTTTAAATCACTGCATGATATTCATTTGTTATAATTCGTATTTAATTTAAAGTATATAAACAAATGCAAATAACATCTTGGTTAGGCAATTACTTTTTTTACTTTAATATATAACAATATGTATTACACAATAATAATGCATAATGGAAACCTTATATTACAATAACAAAACTATGTATAACGCAATATATAATCATCGTTCCGCAGGGTCACAACACAAACACATTAAGCATCAAGGTATTTGTACAAAATCACTGTCAAAAGCAAGTGCCAAATAAGTTACATATTGCTTTGAAATGCAACTTTTCAACATGCATTTCTATTAAGCATGATGTCCCAGCATTGACATCTGCATGAATAACATAATGCATTTTGCCTGATACGCGCATATTGAACGACAAGGAAGTATATGTCGGGAATCCATTTCCAGTAGTTAAGATTGATGAAATTAAAGCTAATTTCAGATGGGATGGTGTTTTGCGAAAGGATAAATCGCGTTGACATCATCTTTCAAGGTGTGCGATAACAGGCTCATTCAATCGATCGCCGATGAGACGTCTGTCAGCAAAGTTGTGTGTGGTTACGGGAAAGCTGAATATCTAATGCGTCGACAATAAAGCTGCATCAGAGAAAATTATTCACGTAACAATATTGTTATAAATACAAACACAAAAACAACAACTTTATGTAACACGGTCTGTTATTGCAAATGCTGTATACAATTAGTTTAAAAAGTTGATTCGAAAGTTGATAATCTTCATTTGGTCAACTGTGTTGCCTGCTTCTTGCACACATTGCATCACTACGGCAATCCGAACCGACTAAAAACGATCTCTGGAAACTCGGACCTTGAAAATAATCATACGGAAAAACTATTTGTTTATATAAATAGTTTTTTTCCCCGATTATTGGACAACTGAATTCGAATCAACCTTTATATACCAGGACAATATTGACATTTATACTACTTTCAACAAAAAAGTGTACGTAAACAAGTTGTTTAACGTGAATACTGTTATTTTAATATAAAATGGAAATGTATTATTCAAGTTCGTTGCTTGTTGTGTGAAAAGATATGTTGCATTCAATTCATAAACGTTTTTGTTCTTAAATTGATTATTTTTAAATTTAAACATCATTTACGTCATAGGATGGTAGTATAATAAATATATGTAGTCCTGAAATGTTTAGTAATTTGGTATTTGGTTTTCGAAAATTTGAAATAGCATAATACAATAATGACATATACAATTAGTTCAACTGTTCTTGAACTAACTGTTTTTTTGATCGTATGTGGAATTAGAGCTTACAAAATAATGTCATATCACATTGTATCGATATAAGCGGCGTATAAAAAACGCACGTAATGGTGTTTCTATTTAGGGGACAAATTAACGCATTGATTAATACATTAGTGTTACAAATATCAATTACATCAGCTGTCAATATGACAGAAACATGTTATTAATAGTAATAATGTTTTAATTATGGTCAGTAGAGAAAACTTGTCATTTTTAACCTGCAAACACGAATATTCAGTGCGTTACACATCTTTTTCGAAAACTGGTGTGTCATTTTAATGCTTGTTTGATATGTTCGTATGAAACTGATTGTTTATCCACCGCTGAGTTCATAGCGGTACATCCACTCAAGATGACATATGTCCCCACGAAAACGGCCATTCATGAAAACCGGTCCTCTACCATAACGAGTTTAATTGACCAATTAAGATGACAGACTAAGAGTAATTACTGTTTACGGTGTCTATTGCGTTGTACAACGTTTTAATCAAATGAAACGGTGCATCCAATGCTATTAATGAGAAAAATCAATGCTACCCGGTCCGTACTCCGGAGAGCAATTACTCGTGCATTATTTCGCATCCGGAAATTGTATGTCCAAATCAATGCTACCCGGTCCGTACTCCGGAGAGCAATCACTCGTGCATTATTTCGCATCCGGAAATTGTATGTCCAAATCGATTCACTCATCTGAAAACTGTTCGTATTAAAAATTTACAGAATCGTATTTCTGTCCTTGGTCCTTGGTTGAACAATGTTAAACATAACACGGAGAATGTCAACGCCGACTGGAAAAAACTAATATGATGGTTTATTACCATTTAATTGTACACGCGATTAAGATTTTTAGAAAATAAAACATAATTAACTTGATGTGTTTGAATTAATAAAGACGCACTTTGATATATTCATATCTAGGCATGTATATAGTTTTTTTTTTAATTAAAACAGCCAAATGTTAGAATTGTAAAACAAGTATCAATTAAGATCAAACTTAAACAAGAGTTTGACCAAATATGAACAGCTATGTAACTGATATATTAATTACAAGTAACACAACATCTCAACATTAAAATTTATGTTAAATATAATAAAAGTTATTATATTTCGTATTTCCCATTTGGTAAACGCAACACAATTTAAGACAGTAATTTAATTGAATCGCGTCTTTAAATGTTCATTATTATTTAATCCACTTGTTTTCGGACACCATATTTGCATTTTACGCAGTGTTATGTTTTTCTGCAAACTAATTTCACACCTTTTGTTTTATAAAAAAATGAAGACGTATTCCTATATTAGAACATTTAATGCACATTAATGAATTTATCGCATGCCTCTATTACGTACTGCAAACATGAAGCGAAATCCCTCGGACATAATTAGTTTTTCTCATTAGATTTGAAAAATTATACACGAATGTCACGCAAAATTCCTGGTTGGATGAAAAATTTTCATACATTAAGGCGTTAACTCATTAAAAAATAAGGATATTTTTTACGCTTTAATATTTTGTCTAGAACATTTAACAATTGCTGCGAATTAACATTCGCGCTCCGAGTGTAATCAAATGAATAGTGAGCGAAATACACACATTAAAATTTAAATAGCATTTAGTCGAATGGATTGATCTGAGCCTTGGATATGGTAACTATGGTAACTGAACACGCAATATTGATGCTTCTTGAAACTTTTATGTTTATTATATTAACATTTTCATGACCTATCTATTTTATTAAAATAGCATGCATAAAACATTCATGGTTTTAACATGAATATGTTCATTATCATATACAAAAATGTGTCATAAATGTTCAGGACAACTTCGTAAATATGGCTTACAGACTTGGTGACACATATGTAGACTTTTATCAGCAGCTTCAAAACAAATGAGTTTCAATTTATTCCTTCCTTCCTTGTCACTTCTGATTGCTACATGCATAATTAATTAACCAACCACGGCGAGACTAAATCGGTAGGTGACAGGAAATATGATCGACATTGAACAATAAGTTCTAACAAATCAATTTCCGGAATACATTGTTATTACATATATGGGTGATCAGAACAACAGACAATAATATGGATCGACATGGTGATCACTGGTCAATTCTTTGTCATTTGCTGAATTTAAACCCACACGCTTCAATAGTGTTCGTTAAACGATGGAGAAGTCCTTCGTCAGATTATGTCTATGACATAATATGAGAATATGATAAATTTATCAATACATAAATTAAATCAGAAGCGTAAAAAATGTACGAAGGCAGTATTTTTTTTAGTATAACTTTAATTTACCCTATTCATCCACATTGTTTCACTGTATTTTCTGTCAAACGCGGGGTATTAATTAATAGACGCATTAGCATTGCGTGTGTGTAACACACTGTCGGCGAAGGAGTGAAGTCTGTTGAATGTTATTTGTTTGTAAGATCAGGAATAACACCATCATTACTGCCACACATTCAACCGTTGCCGAAACACAATATCATGGGATAGACAAACAAACATAAAATAGTTCCTTTAGCACGATTAAGTTTGTCCGTTGTACCATTTTAAGATGTGCATTGGCTCAAGCACATTATATATATATATATATAAATATANAATCGTTATCAGGTAACACAGTTGAATCTAAACATAACGGTAAATGCAAACTTTAGTCCTTAAGTGAAATTTACTCGTCTAGAAAACTTATGAACAATTTAACCAATTGTTTTTATTAAAAATGAGGCATAAATATTTAAAACTGAATTACCATATAAGATTATGGTAAGACTGCACAGGCTAATCTGGCACGACACTTTACCCACGTGCATTTAGCCCAGTTTTCCCAGAGCAAGGGTCATTTCTTTTCGATACATGGCCCTGCCCCCTCAATGTCTCCTACCTCTTTGTGCTCCTCCCATGCGGTCTGGAAGTGTTCATGTACCTCGGCCCGGCGACGCCCCTCCACTTCCTGTCGGTACTCGTACCACAGGGCAAACTGGCGCTATATTCCCTTTATTGTTGTTTTCAAACATGACTATAATTTCCAGACAACTGCAAGTATGAATATAGTGCACTTAATCAAATAAGGTCCGAATTCTGTGCTTTCGTAATATTTCTTCAATCAAGATTGTCAATATAAATAAAATTTTAATAAATCAATAAATAATTTAAAATATTACTTTTAAATGTCCGAAATACACGTTTGAACGTTATGCCCAATTGATTCCATATCAAGAAATACACATTAGTTACATACAACATATTAACAATTGGGAAGCAGATATACTGCATTCGGACGCTTGAGAAAATAGAATAATAGTAACTGATATTCTCTCGGCGCCTTAAATTAACAGGAACCTAAGTAACAAGTATAGTGATGTAGGTTATGCAACAGTAAAATATCGAGCTATGGAGATGCATTTAACCCAAAGTAATCTCAAACTTGAATGCATATTGTGTCGACAAATGAGAAGAGGGAGGCAGATCATGTATCAGTTTAAATAAATCATGTCGACAAAACCAATCGAGTCCATGTTTCAGCTGATACTAACTGTCGAGCTACGTTCTTACGGCATGCAATAATATTGGGAAGAAATGTGATCACGTGTGATCTAAACTGTGTATATATAGTACAGCTAAACAGTTTATGCTAGTGAAATCTCTCATACAAATAATATGTTTATTAATCATTGCCATGATTGACTGATTAACAAACTAACCAGTACTTAACATCTGAATGGTTTGTTATAAACATTTCGAATCAATAAAAAAAATGTTCGTTTAGTGATGTAAACAAAACTTACGCATCGAAAAGCCTATAAAATATTCAAAAGCTATAAGCGATTTCACGGGTTTCACAATAGAAGAATCAAATGAATTATTCAAGCTATGGTATGATCTATCCTGTTCTATAGATAGTCAGAAGTAGCGCACAACAACCCGTGATTCGCACTTAATGCAAGTCTTGCTGCTTGTAATTAGGAAATATAGCGGCCAACGAGAAAAGCATGATACATTTTTTTTACATAAGAGCCTCAGGGCCATGTCAAATTGATCTGAAGACACAAGGGTATACGATATCAATCCCAATGTCTTTATAGATTTTCATGTAATTAAATAATGACGTCATAATTTGAACTGATAAGTTCAGCCAACATTAAGCTATGACATTGTATTCCATTCTATATCATTAAATGAACCTGTACACACTTTTAACGAATGAATATACTTAATTTGTATATACAAGTATTTTTTTAATATACGTAATTGCGAAACCATAAACTCCCATTATATCTCAAATGTATGACATAAATCACGAACATTGTCTTTTATCACCTCATTAAGGTCGTATGGTCAGAACTTGATGTGTTGTTTTGTTATGTCTAATGTTATCTAGTGCATTTAACCCTGAAACAGTCATCTCACAAGTAAAACGCACTCGCGGCTAATGTATTTAGCAAGATAATTGTATTGTCTTCTCTGTTTGTAACTAAGTTAACTGAGTTATGAATTCTCATCAGGCGTATTTTCAGTTTTCTAGAGTGACGCCCTCTGGTGTTTTTTCCAGCATATACGTCTATTAAGCTACGGTGTTAAAAGCATTGTATTGCCACTAAGCGAAGAGAGAAACATTACGTTTTATAGTTAAACCAAAATGCATTATTTCGAATGTACCTCAACAGTTTGACTGACCGGCTTTTAACCCAGCACAAACATATTCACCAAAACAGGTTAAGGTACGTTTTGATTGTTTTATGCAGTTATCATAGGGAAACGTATACTATCTAAATAAATAACAAATTCAATACATACATAATTGTAAATATCGATCTCGCGTTGAAAGTCTTTTCAAGTAGGACTTAGCAATTTTAATCAAGGTGTTAAAGATAAAACCAATCTGTTCAAAATATCTGAACACTTACGCGTGCTGTAAATTAAGGTGTTATTTAAAATTTAACATGTTGTAGCTCGTGATGAATGCTTGTCGTGGAAACTTTTCGCTTCCATGATACTTTGCTGATTTGCGTACACTATTGAGAAGGGTCTTTCTATCGATGGAACACTATTGACTGGACAAAAACGGTGAAAATATTCCAAACGTGCCACTATTGTGTACAATATATCAACTCAAAAATCACATATAGTGTAAAATAACCAAATTGGATGTCAAAAGTATCGTGCTTCATCAAATGTCTAAGACGTAGACAAAACAGAGATAGGAATGTAATTGAACTTTCCAAATGCAATACGAATATGTATTAAAAGAAAATAATTGGTGTAGTGTACTATACATAATCAAATGTCAAAAAACGTCAATTATTTTACAATATATAAAAAATGCAAAAAAAAGGAACGCAATAACATCATAGCGGATGATATTGCAGAGTGATTTTTTTACCGGTTTATTTATCTGTTATTATATGAAAATACACTGGCAAGACAAGGGTGAGAAATAATAACGTTTCAGTGAACAAGGACATCATTGGTGTTAATGATTATTTATGTTCATTTAAAACTTATAAATGACAAAGTAATGATACAGTATACATACTTGCCGAGGTGTTTATCATCCTTTGACAGTTTTAAATTTTCAAAAACACGTTTTATTTAACGATTGAGTTCGGAAAAAAGACTTTTACGGTCTCACTTAAAAAGATTTATTTGATATGGTACACTATATCATATTGTTTTTAATAAATTTGTGTCAATCATGAAGTCGGTTTTATTTGGGACTAACGAGCGATCAGTTCTTTATTGGTATTTTAAACTGGTATCCTTTTTTATAATAATGATATGCGAACTATTAGAAGCCATCGTCAAAGTCACGCATTCGTCAGGCACTAATTCTTATAGCATATTGATTTCTGGGAACAAACTTATTGGCGACTTGGAGGGGAAAAAAGTGTATCTATGTATATAGTGCACATGTTCGGTTGAAACATGTTTATATAGGCTTGATATATAGACATGCTTATATTTGCTTTTGGTTTGTAGTTACGAAATGTAAATACAAAACAGCGACAATAAAATACTGCAATGAGAATAAGGAAACTAAATCCTCTGTATCAAAACGCCCCGCCGGGTATACACTGTTGTTAAACCATCTGCCCAATGGCTAAGGTAATTGTTTTACAGACATATAATTAATCAAGACTTCAGATTTTCTTTCTGATAATCTTATGAATATAAGAGCAATAATTATTGTTGCATGGCTATAAATGTATGGCTAAAGAGTTGATTGCGAGTAATCTATCGAAACGTCATGTTTAACCAACACTACGAATCGAGCCGATTGCAATGTATCAAAAGTTCCAATAAGACAACGCACATCTCAAGATCACACTTATTTGGAATAGCACACTGCCATAGGATCTTCATATTGGCATGTATTGCTTTCAGTTGTCATTTAACACTCTCCCTAATTTTAACCCTGCATTAAAGGCTCTTGCAGTTATAAGTAAAAGCATTTTGGCGTGAATTTTATGTAACAATATTGTGAATACAGTAATATTCAATCACATACATGAAAAATTTCAATATTAAAGGACTATTGTGATAGAAATAAATCAAGGATAACCAATCTTCAAGAATGGTTAGGTTATCTCTATTAATGTGTATTACTAGAAGCAAAAGCTCTTTTAAATTTATTTATAAAACATGTCATCATGGATTCTATTATTTGCAATATTGACTTTTAAAGTTACTGAGGAATTCTCATACAAAAAGATTTAAACAAAAAAACAGCAAGTTTAAGTAGTAACTAGTTTCATAAGCAGTAAAGATAAGCTATTCATTTTCAAATATTATGATATTGATTATTCTATTTCGGTAAATAATTCGAAACATCATATTTTGTAAAACTGTATCAAAATGTATTTTTAACAACAAACGATACCATAGTTCGCATGTAATATTATGAACAATCTCTTTTCAAAAAACAAGCACGCATACTATACAGTATTAAAAAAGAATAATTTCAAAGCACTAATGACAACTTATAATATTCATTTACTGTGTCATTTATAATAGAATACTATTATGTTCTTCTGCAGGTGATTTACTTCAAATGACCATGTCCTATCAAACAACAATAACAATTAAATTATATCATCTACGAGTATATGAAAGCTCGACACTTTGCTATCTTATAAACTAGTTTCAAATCTTCAACACACAGTGCAAACAGAATCAGAGCCAGTACTTTCATGTGCCTTCAAAAGAAAGCACAACTAAAGTATTCAGAATATGTTATTCGCGTTTTGACACAATATTTAAAACAATACTACATATTTGTATTATGTTTTAGTAATATACTATGTATACCAGATTAATACATTGTTAGCAATAGTGCACTGCGATATATACCATATTGATATATTTTCACTTAATTATACACTTGAAGTGATAGTAAATAACTTATCCATTTAAGTGCAACTACTTTTCTGCAGTCTTAAAGACAAAAAATATGATACTCATTTAACAGTTCCCACATATGTACAGTCATTCATTCGTGACTGTCGTATATTTTTACGTTTGAAGTAACAAATCTTAAGTTTTTACCGTTGTCCTGTTAATATACTGTCTGATAAAATTGTCATTTCTTGTGCTATTAGATTATTTATCAATCTCGTTACATTTCCATGGTAAAAAATATACTACTTTTCTAAATTATGTATACGTTGTACACGATTACTTTACCATAATTTCTTTCACAATGTTCGTTTGTGTATTGAACTGTGTGCACCAAGCCTATTTAATTCATTGAGTTATCTCTTTGACATTATGCGAAAATGTTACAGCATTTCGTCTACATCCGCGTTGCCAGACCAGACAACTAAGTATAGGCCAAACGTTTCCTTCTCAAATATGTCCCACTTCATACATTTATGTTGTCAACGGATTTTATTTTAAGCAGCTATTTGATCATTTTGTAATTCTTATTTAATGATAGCTTATTGACATATGAGCTGTGTAACATTGCCAAATTTACAAGCTATGCGTATCATTGTTAGGTTTGCATGTAAAGTAGATAACATACATATTGTTTTAACTTTAACCTAGAATATGTATTTCTAAATGTGCGTTCTAGATACATATACAACAATAATAAGCGTTACATACAGGAATACTGTGATTTTATAGGCGTTTTCGTAATCAGCAAGAATAACCGAGTCGATTTTCCGTTCCCCCCTATTGTGAGTTTTGTATGGAGATATGATCATGCTTAATTTGTTGATTTCCCAATTCAGAAAGTTGGCATAGTTAACTGTCCATTACCGGCATCATTTGGGACTTATTATGTCAGCTTTACATAAATCAGACGTAGCAGAGCATTGCCATCATTTTGCATGCTGGTAACAGATCGAGAAGCTTTGATAATTGACACATTTTGACATACGTGACCACGAAGTAGTCATACTTATTTAAGTGTTTTCCGGTACTGCACTCTTCGTTCTAGAAGCATAGCTTGGCGAATATGGCAATCGGGCAAAACGATCGAAATTGTCCCATGATAGTCCAGTTGTATAGTGTTTTTGCTGCGTTTACTTATTACATGTACACGTGCATCTTCTCGAAATACAAGCAATAACGCAAACATACATGTACTGTTTATTAATCAGATAAACCTATATATTTATTTGATCCGCTTACAGGTACAGCTTCTTCCGTTCATACCAAGGCATTGGTTTAATGAGTCCCCGAAATTCCCGTAGCTACAAAATAAAAAAAATTTGGCACAAATAATATTATCACAATTGTAGTGCTTATAAATACAAACACTGATACACTTACCTAAATCAGTTAGTTTGAGATGATTCCATCTGTACAAACAACGCAGATGAAACCTCCGAGAGTGATGAACGAACTGTTCTAAAAGGAATCTGGCACTGCACGTTCTAGTAGCATAGATTGGCGCAGAGGGTAATCGGACAAAACTTTCGCAATGGTCACATGACAGTCCGGTCAAGTTTACCATACAATCTATAAGACGTGTTTTCACCGTTATCCGTGCATGTACGTTTTTTTCAAAACAAAATGGACCGAAAACAAAGCTTATTCAAGAAATAATTTTTATGTGTGAATCTAAAAATGTTTTTGTTGAAATTGATCAAAACTATTTAAAATGTTCGCTAAAAGAATCTGAACATATGCCTATATGCCTAAACATTTATTGAAGGAAAATGTACTCTTAATGAAAATAACAAGATCGATACAAATTTTCCTTCCATTTCAGTTTAAATTTTTATATGAAATAAAACAGTGTGCTTTTGTATAGTTTTAGTGCCCACTCCAGACTCTATTTGCAAAGTGATGAAATAATTATTGATGACAAACTTTAAATACACATGACCGCAACGTTACTATTTGGCCTATTTTAAGGCGTTTTTTGTGTGTATGTATCGGTTAGATGTTTAAGCGACATAGTACTTGGCAGCATCGTTTAAGAAACTACTTGCTTTTTGCATCATGTTCAGTTATGCGAACATGACCACACCAATGGCTATTAACTTACTTGTTTCGAACTCTTCCATCTTCCAAAGTAACCTAAATACACATTGAGGATATGAGATGGGCTGTGCGACATTTGCAAAAAGCGCCGTTGATAGTGCAAACTAAACGTTATACAGTGTAATGCATTTGATTTGTTTATAAATAAACACATGAATTTACATAAATTGTATTGTCGTTTTCAACATAACGGACACAGCTGTTTGCAGTCATGTATGATACATAAATAAATTCTATAACATTTTACCAACAGTATCGTCTTGTTTTTGTACATACATTATCATCACAGCAAACCCACATATGTAAATAGGCAATGTTTATGGACTTCATTTTTTGTTTTCCGTTTCTCATTAGGTTCTTGGATGAATTAGTTATTATTTTTGTATGACAGTGTTTTGTTGAAATGACACATGTCACCTGATATTCGCCAGTATTTTGCAATGGCCATGTGTTTCTAATTCCATTCGAATATCTTCTGCGACAAAGCGACCAACAGAGCTGCAGAATTCGCTTTCAGAATAAATGATTTTAGCTTCAAATTCAATTATTCGTCAGCAGGCTGTTATTTCTCTTAATGACATTTGATTATCCGTTATATGGTTCATAGGCAAACATGGTGGCTAGTAAGCAGTGAACTGGAAAGAAAACAGATGTGTTTTATGAACTCTGATAAAACCATTTCTGAGACTGATGGTTATGCGAAGAATATGTATGTGTAGAATATGCTAAGCTTGTACTTTATTTGTATAATAAACTACTGCTACTTTAATCCAAAAACCAAAAAAGAGTTTGTTAAAATTTGTATAAGCTGTATATTTAAGTTTTTAAAGAAAGTAGTTATTATTGTGTCATATAAAATGTTAATGTACACTGTCCATGTTTACAAACGAGTTAACATCCTGCCCAATAGGTGTATATGCAACCAATTATTGAATTTAAACAAAAAACTATATTTGCAAAACAAAACACATAAATACACACAATACAAATTGTAAGCGTATTTTCAATTGAAACGATACATTTTCTTAAACGCAAGTTGTCTTAAATATATTAAATATGGCAGTTTATTTTATGTACAAGTATTAATCACTTCTAAAATGAAAGCATACGGAAAAACTACGATGTGACGCAAATGCCTTTAACAAGTTAATATTGAGAAAAAGAAAATTGCGATTTATGATGCAAACCTAAAATAACGAGAATCATAATAGCTTACAACGTGCTTGTCATTGAGTAACAGATAAATGTCAAATGCAAAAACAATTAAACTTTATTGTCGTCGACAATCATTTTCATTTGTATTTTAGTATATTACTGTCACATAAACAATCAAGTAGGTAATATGGATCTTTTACACCCAATATTGCTGCTTCTTCCTGTAGGTGCGCGATGATGATCTGAAATATTAACTATATGATGCTATATTCTTAAATCTTTTTTGTAAAAAGTAGGGATGTAGTTGATGCGTGTTAGAAATTTCATTTCATCGTGCCTCAAAAAGTTGTAACTCTGTTGCTCTGGTCTCCTTTCAACCATTGAGTAATAAAATAGTAATTAAATTGAATGCGTTTTAATTCCCTTTTATTACTGTTTAATTTGAGTTGCAATGCTATTAGGTTAATATTTATTTGCACTTATATGTATCATGAATATGGCTGGGCCAAGTGTGAGATTGAGCGCTCTATAACCGGTTTAAATCCCCAGTGCTTAGCATTGACCGTTCCAAGGCGGTGACCCCAGCTTTATTCTACTATGTGTATATGTTGTTTCGTTTTGTGCCGTACTGTACCGTTTTGGAAATTGGTTCCTTGCCATAAATAAAGGACCACGAAGGTGTGTATGATAGAAATGCAATACTGCTGCAGTTTCTGGAGTTGCACTTCTTTATATTATTTATTATTTTCTTCCTTCTGTGTGGGAGTGATTTCTTTACATTTTTTATCTTGGTTCTTGTTGATTGGCTTTTATATAGCGAATGAGTTGATGTTGGTGCGTGCCCATTAAAATAATGCAATTGTATCTGTACTTAACATCTAGACATTTATGTGGCATAATATCACAACTTGTTTGACTGAACAGTTTTAAAATAAGTTTAATATTCATAGACAAAGTATATTTTATGCTCATATCTACGCTTGGTTGTATTAAAAACATGACTACATCATTCAGATTTATAACTCATTTACCAAACGTTTAAGCGTTTTATGATGCATATGTATTCCCATTTGAAGCGTGTGGTTATTTGATACTGTCCCTTTTTTGTACTGATTATAAAACAAAATGTATGTTATGTTAAGAAACTTCTTTCAATACATGAAATTGTGTACTTCGGTTTTGTAACTGGACTAAGCTATTTTAACATCTATATAAAATCATAACAAATTACATAATATTGCTTGATAAACCCCATAACTAGCAGTCGACATCTTTAAATCACGTTCGTATTGAATAATGCGAAATTAACGCATTTGTATGCAAGAGAAGAGCTATAAGAAAGTGTCACTTAAAATGCAAGAACAAAATCAATTTTTAATTCAACTACAACGTCTCCTGAAATTAGTTTCGAACCAGCTACTGCAGCACAATTTTACTGTTAATATCTGACTTGCAAGTGCAGCCTGCTCATTTCGTAAAACGTCATTTTGCATAATTGCTTTCAAACATTATTCCCGGCACATATACTTAGCATAACAGAAAATGACTCGCTGTTCTCATTGTTGTAACATTAAATCCACACGCGATAAGAGTTTTTGTTTCACATATATCGTTACGTGGTTGTTTTCGTGATGACGCAGCATGATGTCATAAACATTATTCTTACGCGTCATAAAAAATTAAAATAAGGCGTACCATTTAAGTCAGTATTGTAATTTTCTTTAAAATAAAAAGGTTAATGCATATTGTGCGATACGACATATCACAAACCACTGGACATATGCATGTTCTTTTAAGAATTGACTAGTGTAATATTCCATAGTTATTAACACAACACATTGTAATTATTATGTAAAAAGGTCGCACAAACAATTTATACTTTGGTTTCCCATTTGGTACAATTGTAAATGTCCACCACCTGGAATCTTATTACAGGTAAATACGATGTATAATATATTATGAGTAGTCTTTCAAAACCATTTAATTTTCACAGTTGTGTGTGATAGACCGCTTAAATACGAGTAATTAGTCAAACCATTGAATAACATACAATGTTCTAAATGTTTATTAATTAAAATATTTTAACAAACTGTACTATCCTAGTTTTCTTAACATATGCGGTATATATTTTTTTCCATTAGCTTAATTAATATGCATTGTTGTGCTACCAATTCTTTTACGTGAGCAAGATCAATGCTTCGCTATCTTATCCGATGAAATATTCATGTGGTATGTGTTCAAAAACATAACGTCAATAATGCTAGAGTATATCGCTTGTGATCATGTTCAACACTTATTCATTAAGGATTAATTATTGTGTATTTTCATCGGTATGAAAACAGGTAAATAACAAATTATGTTGTATTACTTTGTAAATCCCTACCATATATAAGAGAGGAATTTTGAGATACATAGTCATTCGTTTTATTATAATTGTGAACATGGGGTATCTTTTTCATGTGTTCACCCTTTCTTTTAACATCGTCTAACCACTGGTCTCTCTAAATAGATGTGTCGATACATACCTGTTGTTTTTCCTACTGTTAAAATGCACCTTACCCTGGCCCAGTTTAAATGTTGTGCCTTATACCGAGTTATTTAGTTAAGAAAAAAACGTGCTTATTACTATCTAACATTGTAAAAATCAATTGTACACATTAGTTTAAACACACTAATTGACAGTATGTCTGATCCATTCAAAATGAAACGAACTTAATTGGATTTTTTTACGAAGAGAAACACATGCTGAAATTTGTAATATGTAATGCAAAATCTTTACTGATAAATAAGATATTGTACACGTGTAAAAAATGTTTTCACTACGTCTTGGTGTTTCCTATAGCAAAAACTACAATTGTATGCGTTATATGACGTCGGATATTGCAACGAACATTTCATTGTTCAGATAATATGCAATGTTCAATAACATTATTATTTGCAAAGTTTTACTGTCAGCGTTCTGCTAATATGAATAGTTGCGGTAATTAATAACATGAACATGGCCATGTTAACAAGTTAATACGATCTAGCATAATTTCATACAAAATATATTATACAACTTTGAATACAATAACATTTTCGCATATGAAATGGGCTTTGCGATGTTTGCATTTGGTAATGTTAGGATTGAATAAAACAATTCAATGAAATCTAATCTGTGCAAGATTAAATTTTAGTTGAAATACAAAACAATACTTATTTACGTTTCATTTAAGCAATTGTTTAGATTCATGCATGTTTTCGATATATGAAAAATGTATACGGGTTCGTTTATTGCCGACTAACGTTATTATTTTGAAATCGATCAAGAACTTTGCACTTACTATTGCAACTTTGATTTATTGACGACAACCATTACCTTTCAACAAAGCCATTTTAAAGCGTACATTTATACCAAAAAAAATCAACCGTTTGTACCGGTACGTTTTCTAGTGTATCTACATCAATTTAACGATTGTTGATACCTCTACAAGCATTAAGCTGTTTCCATTTATCCTAGAAATGGGGTTTGGGTCCCCTGAGGATATCCATTTTTGTTAAAGGCATTTAAATGGTATGTCATCCAGCGATCGAGGAAAAGTGGATCATTTACTGGGGGTGTTAAACATGGTTGTTCTGAATGCGAGCGCTGTTTTCGTCAATCGGATGGAAGGGAAACATAGGTCCCGTTGCTTCAATGTTAAGATTGTTAAAGTATCATCCTTCATGAAGATATATCGTATTTACCAATGATACTTATTGTTAAATATTGGTGTACTATTCTGAATATTTGTACTGATGCTATTGCAATTGAGAACATTTTTACATATTTACACTCAATAGTCGAAAAATGTCCACAGTAAATAAATTGTCTAGTACTTTGCAGTAAATTTCACCATACACACACTGCTGGTTAGATTAGTAATTTTGTATATACATTTCGCTATCGACTCGTTCTCAATGTCGATCATTTCAAATACGACATAACTACAAATTATCATATTAATACAATGGTAATAACAATATCCTTTGTATTTATCAAGAAACCGATATTTAGTATTTAAGAAGTGACGAACACTCTGGGAATTCGGCATTTGTTGCAGGTGTGTGATTTCATGTCAAGTTGGTACTTACCAATATATTCAAATATAAGTATGCCCTTGCTCGTAGAGTTATTTGCCTACAGGGTTGGATATAAAGTGCTTCGTTAATAGAACATACTACCATGCTGCTGTTGAAATAGCTGTTTACAATTTAATGTTCGGAGATGAACATTTCAATCACGTTGTTTCATTATCCAGATCGAACATCGCGCTTCTATTTCAGGATTTGTCTAGTTCAGCGTTTGCTTACATTTGGCTGTTCGTTGTTAGGTTGGCGTTTTTACTATCGTTGATAGCAATCCATTGCCCATGTGTTGCATTGTTTCAGGAAATTTAATTTCCCAATGATCTCTTGGGAAAAACGGTAAATAAAAGCCATACTCGCGCTGTTTTAAAGAAGCAATTGTCAATAATTTACCAGTTGCACAGAAACTGACACCAAGGGAATAAATTCTTCACAGTCTTTGGTAGATTCCAGATTAGAGAACCTAATCCCGTTTTGGTCTTTTGTAAAAACTAATCTAATTGTCGATGGAATATGGCGGTGCTATATAAATGTTATAGGCACCGCGTTAACGAGTTGTTTGGACTTAAATAATTGCATTTACATCATATATACGTTTTGTAACAGTATATCGGCACGGAAGTAATGCATGGCCAGAAAGGGTGAGTTATAAAACTTCATTTCTGATATTGTAAGTGTTTTTTTTTGTTTCTAGTATTCCATAAACGGGTCATTGTCACTCAAAATGCACTATACACTCTTCTTTTAGGAGAAAACGAACATATTAAACAGTGATCCGAACACTTATGAAATAATGGTAATGGTCATTGACTTCTTTTCAACTTATGTTACTAAATACAACCATGAACATTTGTTACTCGGACGGTTCCTTAGTGAAACATATGCATGTATAAGTCATATAAATTGCACGTTAATATATTAGATCAGAATATTAATAAAAACAAATCAAGATGATTTATGACATTGTATCGAGTGTTTCGACTTCGAATTACGCTAACAATAACTTCATTGTGTACGGGTATAGGGAATTTTACCAAAATCAAGGCTTCATAATCTTGACACCATTTTATGCAAGAATGAAAACGATTAATCTATACTTGAAGTAGTCTTGCAAGAATGTGCGTCATTATTGTGCTCTTCTTTTGTGGTAAACCATGTTGTTGTTAGATGACTACCTCTTTATAGGTGTAAAGACCGATGTAATGAGATACATTTGTCTAATATACACCCACATATTTGGCCTCATGTATTAACTGTATGTTATTTATATAACGACAAATTTGCCAACAGGGCCGCACAAATCGCATTCAGAATTAACGAAATTAACGTAAAATTCAATTATTTGTCAGCATTCTTTTTTCCCCGTTATGACTTTGGGTTATCAAATTTTAGACAACATGACTGCTTGTGAAAAGTGAATTTGAGAGAAACCGATGTGTTTCATAATGGCTTCAGTACTATACTGAGTGTGATGCTTTTGCGACGAAAGTGTGTGACAAGCTACCTTTTTAATAAAATAACACAAATGACAATAATTTAAATATATAAACGACACGTGATTTGTCGGGACCCTTGTTTGGTTATATTTTACATTTTCTTAAAAAATCTGAATTTACAAATATAAATAGCGGAATGGATACACATGGTAAACAACTTCACTGTTACGTAAATACCCAGTATATACTAGTATTAAGATTATAAGATTATATGAATGCACTTAATATGGTTACCTGAAATTATAAGATTCATAATCGGCTACCAACATGTTACAACACTTGACCAGATATGTGTAAAATACAAAATAGAGATTATATTTCATTGTTTTATTAAGTATTGTCTTCATTGTGATGAACACATTTCCTTGTTCTTTTTGTTTTGGTTTACATTCATTCGATTTTCTAAAGCGGATGCGTCAATATTGCCTCGTCCAAGGCATGTCTTATTAATTGCACGTGACGTTCTGAAAGTAGCGGTTTTGTTATGAATTAGCATTTATAAACATAATATAAACTTTGTATATATAGCGGCATATGCAACACATGAACATTTAATTTAGTGCAATAGTATTCCAATAAATCTGCGATATAATATAAAAACATTTAATTGAATATCCCTAGGTTTCAAACAGAAGTCCTGTTGTTAGTTGTTGTTGTTGTTTGTGGTTATCAGAGTTGTGTTTCATACTGAGTTTTAAACAAAAAGTATTTTACTGTAAGCAAATTACACCGTTCAAATGGCGTTTAACTAAAGATGGTGATTTACACGACATGAAAGCATGGGTCCAGATATAAGGTATAGCTACCATTCAATCTCCGATAGCATTATAGTGTTTCATATGGCTATCATTTTAGACCTCTTATACAACCAATTAAATTATTCAAAAGAAATTCAGTTGATTAAGTGTTGTCATATATCATACCTCGTCATTGGGGATTCAATGATATTATAATGGATGTACGTTGGTTCTCTTCTCAATTAATCAGCATTTATTGCGAATGAAATGAATGTGTGTTGCAAATGGATAAATACATTTGACATTTTTCATCAGCGTATGTCTGAACAGACAAGTTGATTCTGACAAGACCAGTGCCAGAAAATAAAGCTACACTTAATCATCCGCTGACTGCACTTTTTTAACAATACATATACGAGTTTGCTTCATATAAACTGGAAACTTAGCTTTAAATAAAGATGAGAATGTTCACACATGGTCGGCCTTTTTGCATTTATTGACATCGCTGGTGAAGGTGACGTTAAAACATTGTAACGTAGTGTAATATTTGATACGCTTCAAACTGCAATTTCTTTCATTTATCCTTTAACCATATCTCAAGTAGATCTATGTTGTCAATATCAATAAGAAAAATCAATATTTATTGCGTGCAGTACCCAAATCAGTTCTATCGGGTGCAGAAGATTCTTTCACATGAGCGAAATCAATGATTCGCTTTCTAACGCTGAAAAATTCTACACATGTATATCCAATCGGATACTAACATGGGCGGTTTGAAAAAAATGGGGTCACGTATGCATGACCATGTATGTCAGGATTAAAATACGACATTTCATAGTCTTGTTCAAATACTTTTTCAGTTATATATTTTTCATCTTTTGCAGTTTGCTTTTTAAAGTCGTAACATATTAAAAAATAGGAACTCAAGTGCCGATTAAAAATTATAATAATAAGAAAACAAATACTCAAACAAAAACAAAAAGTTGTTCTTTCCTACCGAGCCCTTGAAATGATGATCAAAATTAAACGCCTTGACCATTCGGCCATTCCTGCTTTAAATCGTATGGCTGAACCTTTTTACTAAATGTAAACGATATACGTATTGTCAGCAATTGTAACCAAAAAACAGAAACAAACTTAATTATACCAAACTCTTGATACTCGTTTCTACATTTCAACTGATGATTACTTATGAACAAACCCGTTTTAAAGTATATTTATTAAAATATTTGACATGTTTTGTTGTATATACAATAGTTAAAATATTTATGTGACGGCATCTGTGTCACAAATCGCAAAAGTATCGTGTGTGAAATAAGTGAACAGGTCCTTTTGATAGGCCTTCGTTAAAGGTCGAAACATCCTCAACTATAATAAACATGTATTGTTTAATGCAACAGACTTTTATATAATGTAGATAGAATATTGTTATTTAGTGATAATAATTCAATTAATATTTTTCGCTGAAAACAACTGCCTTTTATGAAATAATAAGACAAGCTAATACTCGTTGCTAGAATTGAGTTGAGTTCATTTGCAAAATGTTGGTCAGACTTATTACCATTTAGCTTTAGCTGAATAGTTAATCATGTATACACAATCAACACATTATATATTGTAAACACCTTAAATTTACGATGTATAGTAGGGTCAATATACACTTTGGCTCCTACAAATTGCTTCAAAAGGTATTTTAACTGATCCCGGTTAGGAAGAAGGTCCTTTAAAACATATCAATAGTTTACCACAATTGGACATCCGGAAAATGTTTTTTTTACAAGATGGCCGCCAAGATGGCAGACAAGACCTATTAATGATCATAGCTATAACAATCCAATCAAATTTAATGAATTTTGTGTGTATACCTATATTTCAAGGGGCAAAAAACACATAAAGATCATCAGACATTGTATAAGTTTAGTATAGGTTACACAAATCCAACATGGCGTCTAAAATGGCTGCTAAGATGGCCGCTAAAACCTATTAATGATCATTACTATATAACTTTCCACTGAAATATGATGATTTTGTTGTCTTTACAAAGGTTTCAGGGGGCAAAGAACACATTTAGATAATATGTTATTGTTTAAGTTGATTATATTTCACAGAAATCCAACATGGCGTCCAAAATGGCCGGCAAGATGGCCGCCAAAACCTATTAATGATCATTACTATGTAACTTTACACTCAAATTTGATGATTTTAGTGTCTATACAAAGGTTTGAGGGGGGCGGGGGCAAAGAGCACATTAAGATCATCTGTTATTGTTTATGTTTATTCTATCACACACAAATCAACATGGCGTCAAAAATGGCCGCCAAGATGGCCGCCAAAACCTATTAATGATCATAACTCTGTAACCATCCGATCAAACTTGATGATTTTGGTGTCCATACCGATGTTTCGGGGTGGGGGTGGGGAGGTGGGGGAGGGGGGGTTATGTTACACAGAAATCTCACATTGCGTCCACCGACGCAATACGCAGGGCCACAAGTCCATAACCTTTGACTCAAACGGAATGAATGTTATGTGAAATGCCATAGTTTGGACCTGCCGCGATTTCTGAATTATGACAAGAGGATCGATATTATTCAGCTTCATGCTAGTAACACCAAATTCGCAGGGAATGTTGCTTGTCTTGTATCAGGGAAGCCAGTACCCTGGGCTGTTGTCAGTCAAATTCTTGCCTTTGATTAATATGTACTATGGGAACAACGCGTGCATTCTGTCAACACAAGCCTTGTTTACAACCTTGCCACAACCTTCTCACCGTTGTAACGTTTAACCAAACCTTGTATTGGAAGGCTTCCACAATCATCATTGATGCGCAACAAAGTAGTTGACTGAAAAACGTTGTTCAGATGTTGGGATGTTTTCATACACGTATGAACTTGCAGGGGAGGGGGCGCAAAGCTTCCCTCATGGAAAAATCCTCTCTGAAAAAAAAAATTGGGACTGTCTGTGTGGAAAATACAATTGTGAAAATAATGACACGGAAAGCTGTCCAGATGGCTTCACGGGACCATCTTCTTGTTGAAAAGTGCCTTCTCAGCCAGCTTTAAGTCGAAATGACCCAGGAAGATCCTGCGATTTAGATACTGCTTGATCATGCCAAGGAGTTGTACTTTGCCCTTCTTAGGGACAAATCGAGCTAGCAGATGATACATGTTTTGCGATTTTGATAAAACTCGAGATGGCTACATAAAAGAAGACACATGAACTTGCTCAGACCTGAAAGACAATCATTGTATGGCTGAATTATCAGCTTATGATTAGCAATTTAAGAGTGTTGATTAAAAAGTATCGTACTAGTTATTGGATGATGCATCTGCAGGCAGTGCCCGATTTCCTATACATCTTTGTTGCAGCTGAGCACATTACCTGCTATCTGATTACTACTACATGTATATGCAGCAAATAAGCAACCTAGAGAAACCCACCCATACGTTCATCGAGAGTTCCGTATTGGTTTTCACGTTTCGGGGCTGGGATAGGACGTGATCTTGGCAGTGATAAAACACGTATGAGTTTGTTTTATAGAGCAGAGGTGGTTTAACTCGTGGCAGTGGGATGACTAAGGCAATGCAAACCCCATGGACCATTTCTGCAACTGTAACGTCCGAGCACAACAGTGCGATGCAGTATTGTACGGACCTGACCTACACTACAAGTCCAAAACACAAAGACTCGACTGAGGCGTGTATCAAAGGAGATGCTCCTGATCTCGAGAAAATGCAGACACATATTACAACCTGCTCACCATACACAGCTGATCATACTCTGCGAAACATGGTCAATGGGATAGTGGCTGGGTCAGATGTAAATGTTCATGCACTTGAGGCGATTGGGAACACGATTATAAGAGACATCATAGGAAGTTGGTGTTTGCTTATAAATTCAAGACAAAAGACAGAGCCAAAGCTCTTTGGAATAGCTTGGCTGTTAAGATCGCTTTTGACCGTGCTTTTTATCCTGCTCTTCTGTTCCAACTTTTCCTGGTGGTGTCAAAATCTGGAGCTCTTTCCCTTGAAGACGTATTGTCTTGTTAACTGAGCTCCCATCATCCTGCCATCTTTTAAGCACAGAGACATCAAGTGAGGTTGTGATGAACTGTATTCCTTAAACAGATTGTGACGTGCTTAATGGTGGCACTTTGCTGCATCGTTGACCATGGAAAAGGGCGACTCAATAGCCGAGTCGTATGCATATTCACAGTAAGGCATTACGGACAAGCGATGTTGGTGTTCGATGGCTTCGAAGACGGTCATTCTAAGAAGGACAACACACACCAGAGACGATGAAAAAACTTGAATCCTACCGTGAGTTTAAGCAAATAATCATAATGCTCAAGCAAGAAGGCTTTTTGACAAAAAAAACAAGGCCGACATGATTGATCTGATCAGCACAGCTCTGACTAACATGGGCTGTTATGTTGTTCTGTCTCTAGGGGATGTAGACTTTGATATTGTTAAAGCGATAGTGGAACGATCCCGTCGTAGGACCACAACGTTGGTGGGCGAGAATACAGATTTGCTCATCTTGATCCTGCATTACTCCGAAAGGGACAAACAGACCATCTACTTTCGCTTTGATTTAAATAAAATAGTCAAAGGAACACAAAGTGTATACTATTAACCTTTGGAAGTACTCATGCTTATCCAGGCTGAAATTTAACTTTAATGATTTTCAGCATCGCGAAAGAGTCATGTGCTAGTTTATTCTCCCTTCCAAATAAGTCTCAAGAGAACATATCAAATCTTGGCAAATGCTTGATTGTGGATCTGTTTGGTGGCAAGTCCAATGATTCCGTAGAATCACTGCGTCATTACATTTTCACAAAAAAAGTGGCTACTGCCGAAACGTTCGTCACTCATGAGCGACTTCCCCCAACACCACATGCAACATAATTCCATAGCCAACGCGTATGCATGTACTATCAAATCATGGTATAGATGGGGATGGCAAATACTATGAAACATAACGAATATGGAACGAAACAGGAAAACGACCGATACATTCCAATCATGAACAAACAAAATGCTGCACCGGAAGATCTTTTGAAAATCATCCTTTGTAACTGTTTTGTAGAAAGTAAATCCTCTCAATGCAGCTGCAGACGCTATAAACTACATTGCACTGCTGTATCTTGCCTTTGCCAAACTGAATACTGTGACACTTCAAACAAATAAAAAGAGGTCGGTACTGAGAAGGAGGAGGACGAAACCAACAATTTAACGCTCTGAGATGAATGTTATGGACAAAGGTGATTGTTTATTAAGTGATAGTCGACAGCTAAATGTCATAGATTTGATTTTAGGTTTATTCAACTGCTTAGTGATACTTACAATTCAATTAAAGTGTTCATTGTCTCCTCTACTATGGCGTTTTACATATCAAGAATAACGGTTGAGTCACAAGTTATGGATTTGTGGTCCTTCAAATTGTGTTGATGGCCATTTTTGACGCCATGTTTGATTTCTGTGTAACATAATAAACTTACCTTTTGTCTGATGATCTTAATGTGTATTTTGCCCCCTGAAACCTGGTTATAGACAGCAAATTTATCAAATTTGAATGGATAGTTACATAGTTATGATTATAGGTTTTGGTGGTCATCTTGGCGGCCATTTTGGACGCCATGTTGGATCTGTGTGTTATATAATAAACTTAAACATTGCCTGATGATCGTAATGTGTTCTTTGCCCCCTGAAACCTATGTTAAGACATCTACCTCAAAAAAATTGAGTGGATTGTTACATACTTATGATCATTTATAGGTTTTATCGGCCATTTCGGACGCCATGTTGGATCTGTGTGTAATTTAATAATCTTAAACAATGTCTCATGATCTTAATTTGATTTTAAACTAAAACAATGTCTGACGATCTTTATGTGTTCTTTGCCACTTGAAACCTAGGTATATACACCAAATTCATCAAATTTAATTGGATAGCTACATAGTAATGACAATTAATAGGTTTTGGCGGCTATCTTGGCGGCCATCTTGAAAAAAGACACTTTCCGGAGGTCCGATTGTGGTAAAATTTTGATATGTTGAAAAGGACCTTCTACCCTATCAGTATCATTTAAAATATCGGGCAATTGTTTGGTGGTTGATGGGGTATTTTCCATTTATTGACCCTACTAGTACTGTTTTAATACTAATTTTATAACCACATTTACTAAGAAGTCGTTTTTTTAATTTCTGTTACGCTGATAACAAGTACGTTATATATTTACATATTTATATATATATATACCCCATGCGCAAGTTATTAACACAATATATTCACAAATTATACATATTTTTTTCAAAGCAACTTTCATTTGTGTCTCCGTGAATCACTTAAATCCTTCCTCATAATCCTGAGCTCTTTCATGACAAAGAAGGACATGCTCTGAATGCCGTTCTAGTAATTAAGATTGATGATTCAATGAGTTAATTTCAGATGGGATGAAGGTGTTTTGTGAAAGGATGAATAACTCTGACATCATCTATCAACATGTGCCAAAACAGGCTTTTCCAATCGATAGTCGTGTGGGTGTCTGTCAGCAATGGGTCTTGGGAATGCAAAGGGAATTATGTATCATTCAGACTATACAAACAGTTGCGTTATCGTTAACTGTTTTGTTTGTGTTTTTTTTGTGTATGTATTATAAAAAATAAAATTACCTTTTTTACGTTAAAGTGCAACATTTTTCAAAATTAGTATTTGCAAAATAATCTGTAATTGTCTCTTTTTGTTATAGTCTTACTATATAAATTTAAATTATTTAAACGAGTAAAAAATATGATTATATATAACAATCCAGCAACAAAATGAAGCGTTTTGTTGACTGAACCTAAAAATTGATAGAACAAGCTTATTAGTTAATTAAGCGGGGCATCATCAACATAAACACTGTAACTGTGGGGACGAACACGTTTACAAGTATGTACAGTATAGTAAGTATGTATGTATATATACGAACACGTTTACAAGTATATACAGTATAGTAAGTATGTACAGTATATATACATGATATAATTATGACGCGCAATGGTCCTTGATTACATGTTTGATGCCACCAAAGAAAATGATGTAAATGTTGATAAAAAAACATCAACTGCAAAGTTAAAATCACAGAAACATCTGGACAGCCTATACTATACGTTTACGCCCTTTGAGACAATCGGCCGACAAACAAGAGATTTGTTTGTCAGAAACAGAATGCCCCCTACTGCGCCGCTTTGATTTTTTTTTACCTTTGACCTTGAAAGATGACCTTGACCTTGACATTTCACAAATTAAAATGTGCAGCTTCATGAGATACACATGCATGCCAAATATCAAGTTGCTATGATCAATATTGCAAAAGTTATGACCAATTTTCAAAACCTAAACGCAAACTTTTAAGTTTAAGTGTGACGGAATTTCAGACGGACAGACGGACGGACGGACAGACGGAAAGTGCGACCACTATATGCCACCCTACCGGGTGCATAAAAATGTTCAGCAGGACAATGTGACAGTAGACTATTCATGCAGATTCAAGTCTCTTACTGTCAAATTTGAAGGAAGCTTTTTCTTTATAAAAATCAACTCACTTATGAATGCAATGACATTGATACAACCTTTAGAGACTAATTCACTTTGTTATCAAAGTCAGGCTTATACAAGCGGTTATCTCCACATGCATTTAAATATTCAGAAATACATACGAACCGTCCTTACTACAAAATTGCGATTTTCATTCAGTTATTGCTTTTGACAGACCATTCTTATCAACTCGTATATATCCAACTTACTTTGAAATTTGCATTCCTTATGACAAAGCATAACTAAACATTGCTGCGTTAACCTGATTTTATTGTTGAGTCTTGCCCAACCAGAGCTTACGACATCATTACGGTACTCTTGTTGATAATAACACATAGTTGTGTACCTACATAGTTTGTTCAACTTCTTAGAGAAAAAAGCAAGCATATGCCTACGATTTTACTGAAAAATACACCTTAATGTACGATAATCCAGCTGAGCAGAACATGATCATGGTAACCATGTGTGATCCCCTTTGTTCATAGTTCTTAGTCAACATTTACCTTATGATAATAGTTATAATCACTTAAGAGGCATCATGTATTGACCAATCGTCAAGAAATTTGGTTAGAATATTTGTCTCGCCATTTTCAAACTGAATCACGTGGGGTCGAAAACTAGGTCACTGTTTTAAATTGAAGAAAAGGCTCGATAACACATTAGCGTTAATTGTTTTGACCAATCATCATGAAACTTGCTTTGAATATGTCAAATTTGCATTTCCTGTTCGAGTCAAAGTTCTAAAAAAATGTAACGCTCTTTTTTGTTAATTAACACGTTTTAAGAGTTCAGTTGTTAAATAAACGACACGATTCAAAATTGGGAAACATCCGATTATATATTGTAAGTATTACAGGGTTTAAGTATGCAGTTAAATGTGCAAACTCTAATATTTCCAACTAGAGTGGAATAAAAGCTTTTGCTTGTTTTGGAGTTATTCATATACATGAAGAAGGGTCATGTTTTACACAGTTTAGATTTAAAAAAGCTATTACCTGTTTGTTATCTGGATACTATCATATATTCTATATATTTGAATATTTGTAGATAATACCTTGTAGAATGTTTACTAAAACCGTATCAAGAAATCCGTGAATTTTTTATTACACGTACTTCTTGCACACAATTCGTTGCAAATTATAATTGAAATGTTTACAGTTTAGGACAGTGAGAAAGTTCTTTTTATGGTGCGTTGTTTCATATTGTATTATACTGTTTCACATAAACTATACCATATTTAAAGTTTTTCATGATAACTAAAACAAATGCTGATATGTTATCTGATATTTGTTTTTGTAATTATCGAGATCAGAAATGTCGCTCGCCAGACACACCTTAGTATAGTAAGTGTGTACGCAAAAATACATCATCAGCATAAAACCTATCATGGTTTGAAAAAGGCAAAGAGAACTAACGAGGATGCATTCTCTAGTATTTGTCATGCAATACAAAACTATATGTGTGACTAAACCCCCCTCTTGAAACACTTGGATATGTTTACAACAATGTCTGATTTTAAATATAAGTGTTTTCCCCGTCGATGAATCAGTAAATGGAGGTAATTTTCCTTGAGGTAAGATATTTATAATGAAAATATAGATCCGAATCCATCACAATATTTACAGCTTTAGAGATACATGCCGACTATGTTTATTTGAATGTGTATATTTGTTTTTAATTAAAATATGCGAACATTCGTGTGTTATAACTATCAAGATAACTGTCAATGCAGTAGGGATTATATGTTTAATGACACATTGCGAAGTCGTAATACACTTATTTTGCTACAGTTGCTTTTGTAAGAGCAGTCGTTTTGTATTATTACCTACAAATATCGTAATAATAAAGCAACAGTTCTATAAAATTCATTACATACTTAAATGATGATTATTTTCGTTTTAAGTGTGTATACCTGCATGATATACTTTAGAGTGTATGTGGCGATAACGATAAGGTGAACAACACTCTTCAAATAGACGATTTCCGTGAAGTTACATTACGTTGACGTAGCTATGCTTCGAGCCTGTCATGTAAAATGTTCCATTAAAAAAAGTATATCCTAAGTATCGCTTAACTGTTTACATCAGTAGGACAATCATACTCTAATGCAACTTAATATATAGTTGGCTTGTCGATTTATCTCCGCAGGTTGAAGATATATATGAATTCCGCGAATTTATTTAAAACAGCCCTAGTATTTCCAACAAAAAAGCGTTGACGACGTTGAGTACTAATGCTTTGATTTAAGATAGACTCAAGCTGACATGCAAAGCATTAAAGACAATTTTATTAACACTCAGCGAATGTAGTTTCTTCCACTGTTATCTCTTCAAAACAAGTTTCGGCATATTTCTGTTCGAGTTATCAACATGAATCCCCATAAGTTGATACATCGCATTGAAGGGAAACGCGATAACTCTTGCTTCCGTATGGTTTGGGTTTGTTTGTCCGGTGGTTATATTTACCTTTATGTTTTGTCAGGAACATATCAGGTACACTGTATAAGGTTGAGCGTTGTTAACACTGCATAAGAATCATGAACACTCGCTGTAATGGTTGCTTCAATAAAGGAATGGCTTTTGACCTGTGTTGATTTTATGCTTATTTTTCTAAGTAGGATTTTACGCTTGCTGATACCTAAAAGATATGCTCCGAACATATTTTATCTAAATCTAATGAATAAAATCAATTATTTAAACCAAACAAGCAAATTTCTCAGACATATGGTATGTAGGGAGTATTTCAGTCACTAAAGTTCGTATATTAGTAAGATCAATTACTCTTGTATTAAGTGAATTATGAGTGAAAATATTGTATTTTGATACATTTTGTTATCCCATTAATTAGTGAGTTTTCATGTGGACAACTTTACAAATACATCCGTATGCGTGCAATCATTTGTTAAAATATGCGGTGTTATTATGTATAATAAATGTGCTGATTTATACTAATGCTCCTCTTTGTTATAATGGATTAATAATCAAGATCACAACCAAAATCAGTTCTACAATCAAAATGTACAATATATACCTCATGACAATATCGAAATGAAATGTCAACATAAGACATGAAGTTTTAAGTTTTGCTTATGAAATAATTCGTGTAGGTTATAGTTTGTTGTCGAATAACCCACGGTCGGAAGTTAAGATGCGTAGGGATTTAATCACGAGTGCGAAGCACGAGTGATTTGAAACCACGCATCTAAACTTCTGGCCGTGGGTAATTCGACAACAAACTATAACGTACACGAATTATTTCGATTCTAACACGGTTTTTACTAAAGATTTATACAATGTATCTTATTTTTCTTGTGTACTATTTTATGTGAAGTTTCGCCCATAAAAATAATTTTCGGCTGTTAGAGGCAACTTCACGAGTTTTGCATAGACGAATCAAATAAATTATTCAACCTATGGTATGATCTATCATATGATATAGATAGCAAGAAGTGGCGCACAGCAACCCGTGATTCGCACTTGATGCAATTCTTGCTGCGTGTAATAAGAATATATAGCGGCCCACGAGAAATTCATGATACATTATTTAACATAACGGCCTCAAGGCAATGTCAAATTGATCTGAAGACAGAAGGGTATACGATGTAGTATCCAATGTTTTTATTTGATTGTCATGTTATTAAATACTGGGGTTAGAATTTGAATTGATAATTTCGGCTATCAGGAGGCTATGTTGACATAAGATTCCAATCTACATAATTAAATGAATGGTTACACAATATAGACGTATGAATGTACACAAAATGTACATAATTGTATATACAATGCAGTATAACAAATGTACGTAATTTAAAACCATATACTCGCATTGCATCCCAAATGTATGACATAAATCACGAAAAGTGTATTTAATAAGCTCTTCAAGTCCATATGATCAGGACTTGGTGTGTCGTTTTGTCATTTATTGTGTTATCATGTAGCTTTTGCCCTGAAACTGTCCTCTAAAAGGAAATATGCATTCGCGGATAAATTAATTAAATACGATAATTGTATTTTTTTCTAGTTGAAAGTCAGCTTGTACACTTACTGAGTTATGAATTCTCCTCAGACATATTAACAGTTTGCTAGAGCGTCGCCCTCGGGTGATTTTACCAGCATATAATTCTATAAAGCTACGGTGTTAAAAGAATTGTCTTGTCAATTAGCGAAGAGAAAATTGTTACGTATTAACGTTATCAAACTTCATTATTTAGAATGTACCAAAATAGTTTGAGTAACCGAATTATAACTTAGCACGAAATAATCTATTGTTCAATATATTGAATTGAATGTGTTTGATTAAAGAAAAAAAACATAGATTCGGAAAATATTGTATGCATCCCTTTTACTCAATCCAAATGAAAGTGTTTTCTTAGAAAATTGTTAATAGTATCTTTATATTGATGGATAATCACTGTCGGAAGTATAATAAAGCATAAGTAACACTTTTCATAAACTTTATGCATAATACGCGTTTATCTAACATAACGATTACATTACGAAATAAAATTCAACAGCCTCGAAAATCCAGTGATTGTGAGTTGAATTTGCTTTCGAAGGTCTCCAGATTCAAATCCCGATCATGGCAAATTGTTTATCGAATTAATGTTTGCCTTTAGACTATTCAAATATATTTGATAGTTTTTTCAGTAGAAAATGAAATGACATTTTTGATAATAATAGAATCTTGGAACAAGTCCCTTTAAGATATAACAATGACAACTTACAGAAAGGATATTGTCTTATAGACAAATCAGCAAAGAACGGTTTCTTCTGTTGATGTAATCGTCAGAAATCTGTGACATATGACTGACAAAGGTATCACTTGCATCGCTATTTAGATACATGTATGGTAACGAAAGCAATCACATGTACCGCATGTACCGTCGGTCACATATATCTTATGACCGTCAAACAGGCGCAGCACACGAACCTCAATATTTCAATATGCCAAATATATTCTGATATACCTTCACTACTGAAAGCTTGTTATTCCTGAAACATATTACTACTACTACCACTACGACTTATTCTACTAATACTACTACTACAACAACAACTACTACTACTACTACTACTACTAATACTACTACTACCACTACTACTACTACTACTACTATTACTACTAATACGACTACTTCTTCTATGCACATTTTATAATGACACAAATCTACTGACATGGAATACAATCATCACCATGAGGTGATACAATAATGTCTAGTTAATGCGAAAACGAAATTTTAGAGCTCATGTCATCGTGAAAAACATTTCTTTATCATTAAAAGAAACAACTACTGACACTAGTGCTTTTGCTGCTATTTCTGATGTAATATAGTTCAAAGACTGCACATGCATCTTCTGTGCAACAGAAACATGAATTTGTTTTATTCAACTTTTGTGGCTGCAACTTATATGCTCATTTACAAAATCCAGTAGCAATGCATTTGGTTATATACACACTTTATAACAACGCAATATCTGCAAATGCTATCAGAGGCGCTCATCAATCAAATTAACGGATGAAAGGACTCTGCACCGACGAGATACAGAGTGGATCAGTAATTCTAATCTTTTTATGTAGCTTGTAAATTGTTTCCAGAAACTATCTTTTCAAAATTGCCCAAAATATTTGGAAATCTGAGTAGTAATTGATTATACTTGCGCATTTTCGCATCGATGATAACATAAAAATCGATTATTCATCCAAACAGGTTGAGGGAAATTTTGATTGTTATATATCATAATGCGTATAATATTAAAAATACAAACTACAAAGAATATATAATTTGTGTATACATCGATCTTGCGTTTCAAGTATTTACAAGTACGACTAAACAATTTCAAAGACAGTTTCAACGATAACTTATCTGTATGAAACAGTTACTTGGTATTCTCCATATACATCCCAACCACGCTAAAATTGGAATTTAAGGTTGATACAATCAAAGCTTATTTCAAATAGGATGAGAATGTCTCAGTTTTCTTATATATTGTGAAACGATGAGTATCTCTGACATCATGTATCAACGTGTGCCTGAACAGTCTCGTCCAATCTTGTTTTAATTTGTATTGCTTTGATTTTAATCAGACAAGAGTTTTGTGATAGTGGTTAAACAAATTTAACTGCACTCCAGTTTTAAGAAAAAATACTTTAGTTTTGCAATAACATGATCATGGCCATGTTAACAGCGAATAAGATGTAGCATACTTTCATACAAAATATAATTATTATACAATTCGGATACAATAACATTTGCGGATATGAAATGGGCTGTAATACATTCGCATTTGGTACGGTTAGGATTGAACAAAATAATTAAATGAAATATAATGTGTGCTGGATTAAATTGTATAGGAAATTTAAAAAATGCATTACTTATGTACGTTTATTTTAAAGAAATTTGTTAGATTCCTGCATGTTTTCGATATCTGAAAAACAAATTTATACAGGTTCGTATATTGACAAACGTTATAATGTTAAAATCGATCAAGAACTTTACAATTGAAATTTTGATTTTGTACAAAAAGTTAACAATTGACGATAAAAATTAGCTTCAACAAAACCATTTTAAAAGCGTAATCTCATACCGAAAAATCAACAGGTTTGTTAAGTTGTCTAGTTTATCTACATCAATTTAACGATTGATGATATCTCTACAAGCATTACGCTGTTTCCAATAATCCTAGAATAGAAACGGGGTTTGGGTCCCTTGAGGATATCCATATTTTGTTAAAAGCATTTTAATAGAATGCTGCCCGGTGGTCGAGGCAAAATAGATCATTTACTTGGGGTGTTACACATTTCCCAAGGGTAGTTTTAAATGCAAGCGCCTTTTTCGTGGATCGGATGGTATGGGTGTGTAATATAGATCCCTTTCATTCAATGTTAAGATTCTTATAGTTTTATCCTAAACGACGATATAACTTTTTTGTCAATAATTATTGTACAATATGAGTCAACTTTTCTGAATATTTGTCCTGATGCTATTGCAATTGAAAACATTAACTCATGTTTAAACAAAATAGCAAATAATATCCAATTCTTAGATAATAAATTGCCCAGTACTTTACAGAAAATACACATATTGTTGTTTAGATTTCTCATTGTGTACATACATTTTCTCGTTCTTATTGTCAATATTTCCAAATACAACACAACTACAAACTATCATACATAATACAACTGAATACAATCGTAATAAGAACATCGTCAATATTTTTCAGAAAACCGACATTTCATGTAGACGAAATGACGAACACGCCGGGAAATTGGCATCTGTTGCAGGTGCATTATTTTGTGTTAAGTGGGTGCTTACCAAGAGATATGATGGTTTAATTATGTCCTTGTTCGTAGAGTTATTTGCCTACAAGTTTGCAGATAAAGTTCTTCGTTATTAAAACATATGCCATGCTGCTGTTACAATAACTGCTTACATTGTTATGTTCGAAGACGAACATTTTATCAGTGTTTCATTATCACGATCGAACTTCGCGCTTCTATTTCAGTCATGATCTAGTTCAGCGTTTGCTTTTATTTGTCCTTTCATTGCTAGATTGGCGGTTTAACTATCGTTGATATCAATCCATTGCCCATGTGTTGCATTGTTTCAGGAAATTCAATTTCCTAATGATCTCTTGGGAAAAAACGGTAAATAATAGCCATACTCGCGCTGTTTTAAACGAGCGAGTGTTAATAATTTACCAGTTGCATAGTAACTGACACTTAGGGAATACATCATTCACAGTCTTTGGTAGATTATTCATCAGCGTGTGTCCAAACAGACAAGTCAAACAGATTCTGACTGGAGCAGTTGCAGAAAATAAAGCTTCATCGAATTCACCCGTTGACTGCACTTTCTCTTTAACACTTCATATACTAGTTTGCTTCATTTGAACACTGACACTTGAACATTAAATTCCTAATACGAATGGTATATCAGATTATAAAATAACACAAGTTATTTGACGGTACCTTGCTAAGGTAATAGTTAACATTTTCTAAAACAATCTGAATTAACAATAATTAATGGCGGAATGGAGAAATGGTAAACAACTTCAATGTGAAGATTCCTAGTACAAACTTTTATTAAGATTATATAAATGCACCTTATTCGGTTAACTGGAATTATAACATAATATGCTACCAACATGTAACACCACTTGACAAGATAAGTGTTAATTACAAAAAAATATTATTTTTACTTGTTCTTTTGATAATTGTCTTCATTGTGATAAATACGTGCCTTGTTCTTTGGTTTTTTAGTTTACTTTCTTTGAATTGTTTGAAGCGGATGCGTCAATATTACTTCGTCGAAGGCATGTCATATAAATTGTGACGTTTTAAATGGAGAGGTTTTGTTATGCATTAGCATTCATTTACAGTATATAAAATGTGTATATGTAGCGGAATATGCAACACATTATTGAAACAGTATTCCAATAAAATCTGCGATATAATAGATTTTTTATGGAATATCACTTAGTCTTAAACGAAACTCTTTCAGTAGCAATCCTGTTGCAAGTTTTTGTTGTTGTTTACGAACACCCCGATAGAATTATAATGTTTCATGTAGCTATCATTTTAGATGAAATCAAAAGTATTTATTATAAGTATTCGATTACTTTAATGGAGCGTATTCTTATAATAATGTTCGGAAAACCGCTTATATAACCACTTAAATTATTCAAAGGGAATTCAATTGATTAAGCGTTGTCATATAAAATTGCATCATATCTCACCCTTGGGGATTCATCGATAATATAATAGATGTGCGTTGTTCTTCTTCCCAATTACTCAGCATTTATTTTTCAATTATTCAACTTTCTCTTGAACACTACATTTTGGAGTTTGCTTCATTTGCACACTGACACTTTAACACAAAATAAAGATGAGAACATTCGCATATGTCGGCCTTTCATTTATTGACATCGCTGGTAAGGTGGACATTAAACTCTTGTCACGTGGTGAAATATAGGATACGCTTTAAAATGCAATTTATTTCTTTTATCTTTCACCCATATCTGAAGTAGATCTATGTTGTCTATTTCCATGAGAAAAATCCATGGTGATTGCGAGCTGTACCCCAATCAGTTTTATTTGGTGCAAACAATTCTTGCACATGAGCGAAATCTATGCTTCACTTTCTAATATGCGCAAGATACACTTTACAGGGAAAATTAACACCAAAATGCATATTTATTACAAAGAAACTTTCGGAGAGGTTCTTTTTTTTATACGCGTGTTGATCCACTATTTGTATCTCCGTGAATCTCTTAAATCCTTCCTCATAATCCCGAGCTTTTCCATGACAAAGAAGGGAATGATCTGAATTCCGTTCTAGTAATTAAGATTGATGATTCCGGGCTAATTTCAGATGGGGTGAAGGTGTTTTGTGAAAGGATGAAAAAACTCTGACATCATCTATCAACGTGTGCAACAACAGGCTTTCCTATCGAGTGTTGTTTGGGGTCTGTCAGCAATTGGTCATGGGAGTAAATAGGGTATTGTGTATCGTACAGACTATGCAAACAGTTGCGAGATCGATAACTTGTAGTTTTTTAATTTTATTTGTTAAATACAAATAAAATTACCTTTCAAAGTTTATGTGAATTGTTTTTCAGAATTAGTATTATTTTTAAAATAATCTGAAAGGGTCCATTAAGCATTGCTGTAGTTTTACTATATAGTTTAACTATTTAAACGAGTAAAGTAATTATATAATATTTTGATTACTTAAAATTGCTAAATAAAAACTCATTAGTTAGTTCAGAGGTGAATCGTCAATATATACACTGTTACATTGCGGACGAAGACATTTTTAGCAAAGATTTAATGCGTTGTTTATTTAAAAATATGCCTGAAATTCGCTTAAGTTCTTGGAAAAATTTATGTTTTTAACAAAAAAATGTTTTCTTAAAGAAAGTCTCTTTTCTTATGTCAATAAAGGCTTGGTCCATACATGTGTAAATACGCATGTGCTTACACAGTAACATAGCTACTAAGTTGTATCGTCAATAGTCTTACCATGAGAGATTCTTGCACAGTTTGTTTTAATTTTTGTATTACTTTTTTGCTACTCTTCGAAACCTACTTGCTTTTTTGCATCACTTCCGGTACAAAAACATGTCCTTGTCAACAGTTATTAAGTTCTTACACACTTTTGAAATTGGCATCTGTTTGAATACTGTACTATTTACGGATATGATTTGGGGAATGCGACATTTATAATTGTGTCCTTAGCATAGAACACACAAACGTTATAAAATGAAATGAGATCCAATCAATTAAAACGAATATTGCCTTTCAGTGAATACAATCTAACAGAATTACCCTTTTCGTTTCAATTCGGAACACCCCATTTTAAATTGTATCATACATGTAATTATATTGTTGACCTTTAATTTTGTTTAATCGATTCGTCGCCAATATTTTGAACCTTTCATAAAAACTGATAGATAATGCAGAGCAAGCTAATTGTGAAAGTATCGATCAATTACGCTTGGATTTCAGTTTTATGAGTAGTATTATCTTAAAACAAAACAATTTAATAAATTCATAAACAGATTGTTAAAACAACCTTATAGTACGTTTTCTAGTAAATCAGCATCGATTTAACGATTGCTGATATACTCACATTACCATGTACGTAGACATTTGTCACAACGGGAATGGGTTGAGGTCCCTTGAGGCCATCCATATGTTGTTAAAAGAACTTCAATGGTACGCCACCCATTGCTCGAGGCAAGCTAGATAATTTAATGGGGGTGGTAACTATGTCCTTTATGATGGTTCGTATGCACGCGTTTTGTCGAGGAGAAAGCATGTGTGTATGTCGAAAAGGTTCTGGTGAATCAATATAAATATTGTTATAGTTTAATCATGCATATTAATATATTAAAGGTGTCAACGATCATAATAATATGGTTTATGGATTATTCAAGATACAGTAGACATACAGCCCATGAATATACTTGTGATAGTAACAAACTTACATACATAAAGGCATGAAATGTGATCATTGTTAAATTTCAGAAGTGTTTAAATAAAATATAAATGCTTTATTTACAAACATGGCTAAGTTTATCTTGGTACTGGTATTATCAGATTGCACTAAATCAATAAATTTCATCATGTCTGGTCTTTTCCAAATAATATTAATTTATATACAATTTTCTTATATCATCATATAAGGAACATTCTCATAAAAAGTGGTATTCATCCTCAAAAACATTGCAGTGTTGACATTTCTTCTCTTGAAAAAGATTATATTAACCTAACGATTCAGGTTTGTGACATCTGCCTGCTTCAATTTCTAATCAATGAGATGAAACCCTGTATCTACAAAGATCAAATCTAAACTTATTTATACTGACATGTTTTAAGTAAGGTTGCAATTCAAATTTACACAACTGACTGTAAGTTATAGCTCTTGAGGAACTATTAAGATCTGACATCCAATTTTGAATAAATGTATCGTTTAATCTAGACTTTACCAGGGATACAAAAGCACGTTTTATCACCTACATGTACACCTTGGTTTAGCCACGCATAATATACGCCTAAGACCTGCAACAGGTTGAAAACAGATTTTGCCCAAGAATGTGAATTTGGTTTATTGAATAGATTATCGCACATGTGACTATAAATGCAATTGACAATTGTGATCTTCTAACTGAATAATGTTCAACCAATACCTTAGCCAGATTCACAAAAGATGTCACTAAAGGAATACGTCCTGTTCAATTTTTGCTTGGTTTCAGATACAAAGTCCTCATCCAGTTCGAACACTGTTCTATAGTAATTTGAAAAGTGATATGGTCGTTCTTTAAAACTGAAATATCATATTCTCTGGTGAATGAAGGACTTGAATAATTGCAAGGTAACATCATAGTGACCTTTTTAACATATCTTATCGACATGGAACAAAGTACTTTGCGCGGCAAGGGTAAATCTTACCCATTCATTCTTAATAATATTATACTTTTTTATTGTATGTCATGTGCCTTAAATAGTCACTCATCATGTCTTGTACGCTGTTCTTTTAGTGAGGAAACACAGATGTCTAAACCGTGATCAGTGCACATAGTTAATGAATAGTGTAATGGTTATAACATTAGTTTCTTTAGCGTTACGCATTTAACCGTTACCACATTATTTCTAAGACGGAACTCTTATTAAGGATAAATATGTTCATGTCGTACACATTTTATAGTATTTTAAATAAATCAAAATAGTATCTACAATTAAAACAATACTTGGTTGCTGGAATTGTATCGAGTGTGACGGCTTTGAGTTGCGCAATAAGAACTTAATTAAACTTAATTGTGTATTAGTATATATCACTTGACTTGCTGAAATAATACTATATCCCCCTTGTTTGGAGTTACAAAAATGAACAACGGGGCCATATTTACTAAGTATTGTTTATATTATAACTGATTTAAACAAGCGCAGTGAAAAAACTTCACATCGAGCATTCGCTTTCTTGTAAATATGACACGTCTTAAAATAGCTGAACACGTCATGCCGGTATTAAAAAGTACGGAAGGCTGATCTTAACCGGTTGTTAAATAGTTTGAAAGGAACATTCCTTGTGTTTATTTTGTGGTATCATAATAAAATAATATATAGAGAATAATAGGTTGGTGACGTTGATGGAGAATGGTTATCTGGCAAGGCGGAGGAATTTATCGGGTGAGCCGGAGGCGAACCCGATAAGATCCTCCGCCGAGCCAGATAACCATTCTCCATCAACGTCACCAACCTATTATTCTATTTATCCTGTCACATTTACACATTTACCGTTAACAAATTTTTCAAACACAAATGATTAATTGACATAACAAAATAATAATTCTGATCGGTCCTCCTACATGTACGCAACATGCCTAACGACCAAATAACTACCGATTGTGTCACGTAAAAAAAAGTTCCACATTAAACCGTTTCTTTTAATACTTTCCTATTAAAAATATGAGAAGAAATTAAAAACGAATCGAGAATGTGATATTTTTATTGTTGGAAATTGAAAAAAAAAATGCAACAGCAAAACAAAAACTCAATTTTATTCGAACATTCAATTGAACAAAATGGCGTGCACATTCACTGATTCAGTCTAAGTCAACAGTTATAAATAAAATTGAGCAACAAATCAAACAAATAATCGAAAATAATTATAATTACACGTAGCACATTATTTGGATAATTAAAATATCGATTGCAGCTGAAACTGTGCTGTAGATTAGATTGATGGCATCATTTAAGCTTTGAAAGTTTGACAGGAGTCCTAAGAAAAACTAAATTTAGCATAAACGACACGCTTACCTGAATCCTCAATGACAACTTTAATCCAATGCTATTAACAATAAAGTAACAGCTATATGCACTTCCATTGTCTGTTCTTCGTGTTATGCATGAAAAACACATTACACACAATCCGAAATACATTTTGCATTCGTTCGATGTTAAACAAAAATTTTACTGTTAAAAACTAGCACTTCTATATTGCTGTCCCAAAATGTCGTCACCGAAATGACGTCACACGGGATACGTCATAAATTGCGTAATCCAGTGAATGAAAATAAAAATACGGAAAGCTGGTTCGGTAATATATTTTAAAGAAGACACAAAAAGGGTGATATGTTATATACACGATAACATTAAAAAGAAACGGTTTAATGTTTTAATGATAAAAAGTAGTTCGTCACCGGAGTTATTAGGTTACCTGGTCAACTAGCCTAATAACTTTTGGGTTATTAGGTTACCTGGTTATTAGGCTGATTTTAAGGGATGTGACAGGATAAATAGAGAATATTATGTGAGTGTTGGATAAAGATCAAGTTTATCATGCGAGGCTAAGAACCATGGTAGCGCGAGGCTTGCCATGGTTCGAGCCGCGAATGATTAACTTTATCTTTATCCAAAACTCACTTATTTTTATATTTATGTTATTATTTTTTTTTTCATTTTTAAATGAATAATGTTTAAAGATCGCATTTTTTAGACGATTTAGTTCTTCCGCAGTTGACAAACGCAGATTCTCCAATTTTTGGAAAAAAACACAAATGATCTAACAATAGAACGCGGCAAGTTTATTCAACAAGGTGGGATAGAGGCTAGTTTATTCCATGGGGTGTTATACCGTCAATACATGTCTGATAATGGGATAAATACTATTAATTTATATACTGGATTGGAAATGTCAACGAAATGTAAATCTAATGTTGTTTTTGTTTTACCTGAACCAGCACGATGGGTTCATAGTTACATTAAAGCAGTGGGCGTCATGATTGAGTTCAAATATAACGTTTACCTTACCTGTTACATTTGCGTTGCAATAAGACACATTCGTCTGATATGTATCCATATTTGTCACATGTTTATTGAATGTTCCTAAATTGTTACCACCACAAAACAACCAACAGAGCTGCAAATATCTCATTCAATATGAACGATGCTAGTTTTAAATTCAATTATTTGTCAACAGACTGTCTTTACTTGTAATGACATTCGATTATTTATCTGTTACAATGTTCGTATGCAAACATGACGGCTAGTTAGCAGTGAAGCAGAAATAAGAAATCGATTCTTCGATATATATGAATACAATTTTGCCTGTTTTATGGTCCATCTGGGGAAATAGTCACGGGGTCTGTGGCGACACTATGCGAAACGAAGATTTCTTCGGTCCAAACACGGCATAAAATTGTAAGGTTTTATTGATCTAAGCACATAAACTAAAATTCAATGTATTGAAAAACAATTACTGAGATTAGTGAGATGATGACCAGATTACACACCAGTTACTTAAAAAGATCGCTGATCTCATTAATTTAAAACTGGGAAATAATTATACGGAAAAAATCCAATTTGTTCATATAAATATACATGTATATAGCTTTTTTGTTCCAGATTATTGGACGACAGAACTGTAACTGAAATACATAAAATGTGCGATACTTTTTAACACTTATCTTATTTTTCGTGGGGTTCCGGGGCATAATAACTTGTTGACAATACAAACCTCCAATCAACCTTGATATACCAGGATAATGTTGTAACTTGCAACTACTTTCAAACACAAACTAGTACGTAAACAAGTTATTTAACGTGAATAATGTTATTTTAATATATAACTGAAATGTATTATTAAAGTTCGTTACTTGTTTCGTGCGAAAATATATGTTGCATTCATGCACAAAGGTTTACTTCTAACACGGATTCTTTCTAAATTATTAAATCATTTACGTTATAGGATTGTATTTATATTAGCATGTGTAGTCATAATTGACATTTGATTTTCGAAAAATTGAAATAACATAACAAAATAATGCCATATACAATTAGTTAAACCCATATCTTGAACTAACTGTCTTTTCGATCGTATATGGATTTAGAAATAACAACATATTGTCATATCATACCGTATCAATTCAAGCAGCGTAGAACAATGAAATAAATAGTGTTTCCATTTAAGGGATAAAGTAACGCATTTATTAACAAATTATTGTTACACATAATTCCCAATATGACAGCAAAATGTTATTAATAGTAGATATGTTTTAATTATGGCTAGTAGCGAAAACGTGTCTGTATAATATCATGTAATGCTTTTCAAATGATTTTGCAATATGTAAACAGATATTGTATTGTTGATAAATGTATTTCGAATTTGCTATGTATATGTTACACTATTTGATTTTCGAAATTATGCCTGATAAATAAACATGTGGAGTATATATTTAATTGATTTAAATAATGCAGCATTCATTAAAAAAAAATCAAATGTCATCAAAATATTCGTAATAAAATATATGTAGACGTTTGTTTTGGTTCATTATTTCTAAACATTACTCATACTACCTATTATTCTTAAATTAAGTTTTAATCAACAGCAACGAATATTAAGCGTGTAACATTTTGTCGAACACAGGTGTGTCAGTATTATACTTGTTAGATATTTTCGTATGCAACTAATCATTTATAAACCACTGAGTTCATAGCAGTATATCCACTATATATCAGATATGTCCTCACGGAAACGGCATTTCACGAGCAAATGTTCGCTCCCGCAACGAGTTTAATTGACCAATCAAGATGATAGTCTAGGAGTAATAACTGTTTACGGTGTCCATTGCGTTTTACAACGTTTTAATCAAATACATCGGTGCAACGATTGCTTTTATGTGAGCAAAATCAATGCTACCCGGTCCGTACTCCGGAAACAATTACTCATACATTAGTTCGTATCCGGTAATATCATTTCCAAATCGAAACCATTTTCTAGACACTGTTCGCATTTTACAGACTCGTATTGTTGTTCTTTAGTTGGTTCTTGGTTGAACAATGTTAAACATAAGAAGTGCACTATCAAGTCCATCTTGAAAAAAGAAAATATGTTGGTAAATTGCCGTTTAATTGGACAATCGATATAGATTTTCAGACAATGAACATGACTAGCTTGATGGATTCGATTAAATAAAAACTGAGCAACGCATTTTGATATAAATGTATATTTTTTTAAATTTCATATTAAGGCCTTTTTTTTGTTTTAAAAGCTAGACAGCCAGATGTATATACAACACGTATCAATTAAGATCAAACTCAAACAAGAGTTTGATCAAATAGGAAAAGCAATATTACTGATATATTTATAACATGTGAAACAACATAACCATAAAAATGTTAAGTAAATAATATGATTGTTAAATACAATGTAAGTAATTATATTTCATATTTCCTTTTTTTTAAACGCAAAACAATTCTCGACATTAATTTAATTGAATCGCGCCTTTGAATAGTATTATTAATTAATCCACAGATTTTCGGACATCGTATAAGCATTTTACGAAGTGTTATGTTTTCCTGCCAACTCATGTCTCCTCTTTTAATTCATAAAAAATATAAGACGTATTCCTATATTTAGACATGTAATCAGAATACAGAATGTGTCGCGTGACGCTATTTTGTACTGCGAACATGTAGCAAAATCCCTCGGACATAATTAGTTTTTGTCTTTAGATTTGAAACATTATGAACGAATGTCACGCAACGTTGCTTGTTTGATTTAATATTGTCATACGGTAAGTCATTAACTCATTATAAAATAACGACATTGTTTGGGCTTCAATACTTTATCTATGACATTAAATCATTCGCGCTGCTATTATAGTCATATGAACAGTTACCGATAAACTAACATTAAAGTTTCAAATGGATTGTTCTAAGCCTTTGATATGGTTCCTGAGCACGCAACATTGATGATTAATGCCCGTTCTTGAAACGTTTACATTTATTATATTAACACGCCTTTCACTGCCAATTGATTTAATACAAATAACATTCATAACATGTTCATGATTTTAACCTAAATTGGTTAATTTTCATATATAATTACAAGTTTTATATTTTCTGGTCAACTTCGTTCGAATGGCTTACAGACTTGTCGACACGCATATAGCCTTCAATCAACGGTTTCATAACACATTAGTTTCCAAATATCCCTTTCTTGTCACATCTTCTTGCTACACACAATATTAATTAACAATCCACGGCGACAATAAATCGCTAGTTGGCAGGAAACATGATCGATGTTGAACTATCAGTATGTTGAACTATCAGTTATAATTAATCAACTTCCGGAATACATTGTTTTTACATATATAGCTGATCAGAACATCAAAAAATAATCTGGATCGAGATGGTGGCATTGATCAATTCTTTGTCGTTTTCTAAAATTAAAATCACACGCTAAAATAGTGTTTGTTAAACTATACGTTCGATATGGGACTGTACACAATGTATAAGTCCTTCGTCAGATTATTGATATGACACAATATTCTAAGAATATGGTTAATTTATCAATCAATACATGAATTAAAGCAGAAGCTTAAAGAAGGTAAAAACAATGAAAGCCTATCAAATCAGTGCATCTGAGTTATACGACGGCATCCAATTAATAAATACGTTTTGCTGGAAGATGCTTGTAAATCAAGGATTGAGTTGTTTAAATAGTAGTTATTTGATCAAAAATACACGAAAGCAACACAGAAGAGAAACACATTGTTTATTTGATATAAATTACATACTTGTCCTTGTTAAATGCGGACTTGATTGTGGAATTTCAAGAACAAGAACCATGTTGCATAATTGTACCGTTTTATTTAAAACCCTATAATACCTTAACCTTTCCAAACAACTTTGCTGAGAGATATAGTGTCACATTGATTAATAGTATTGTATAAAATAGGTTGAGAACAAGTATTTTCTTTTAATTCCTAATGATGAAATATGACATTTCTGCAGTGAAATAACAGCAGTGAAAAGAACACAATTGTTCTTTTCACCGGTGAAAAGAACACATTTTCGGAATTCCTTTTTCTATTTTTAGATTATCATATCAAGGTATACTTCCCTTGTTTATATCCTTGTTTATATTTTTCTGCGATCACGGGTGAAACAAAATCGATATTCCACCGAATCCAACACATTTCCTTTTAATTTTATGCTTTTTTTACCGTTTATTTACATTGTTAAAGAGTTTAACTGTGAAGAATTTCCCTGGAATAATGACGTCATTTCGTCAACAAAATGACGTCATTTCGTCAAGAAAATGACGTCATTTCAATGTATTGAGGCACGTCACAGGAGAGAGGGTCAATTTTCAGCGAAAGGGAAATTATTATTAATTATTTTCTTGAAAAAGGGGCATAAAAGAAACAAAAAATTTGTTCATGTCAGTGTAAGATCGTTTGTTATTTTACGAGTGATCATAGTAAAATAATATTTTCACTCGTGACTGCGCCACTCGTGAACATTTATTTTCTATGATCACTCGTGACATAACAAACGATCAGTGTAACACTGACATGAACAAATATCCTCTATATCCTATTCTAGACGGCTATAAAATATGTATTGGGATCCGACTAAGGTCAGTCAACAGACTGAGAAAACACAAGATGGCAAAGAGCAACGATTACTGGACTGAAACAAAAAATGTACTATTTATTATCGAATATGTTGTTTTTTTAATAATGAATAGTATCTTTTGGTGTTTTATTAATGGCTTATTAAAACAACTAGAGCAGTCTAACTACGGACACATTAACCAAGGAATCTACAGACTATCAAATATATTTTTTATCAATGAGAAATCTGTTCCATTGAACAAACTATCACCTATTGCTGAAAAACATTATTCCATTGTATCAAAATTCCGTGTATCAAAAATGCATGTACTTTCATTTGAATATATTGAAGAAAAGTTGAAATACTCGTTTTTTTCATATTGTAATTTTCCGATCGGAAGTAATATTGTGTTTCAATAATCACCGAATGTGTTCACGTAATTATATCAGGACAATAATCGTTTGTTGAATCTACTATATTCAATGACAGTTTATCTGCTATCCCCTCTTTAAATACAGTAATGTTTATTCCAGAATATGATGCATTGAATAGTAATTCCTTAACATTTTATAAGATGTATTTTGTTTCAACCGCAATAAACCGTGCTCGGTTGTAATGCCAAACCAGTAAATATATATTATGGTTTAGAAAAAAACATATGGTTAAGAATGATGACACGTTTTGCATTTTTTTAGAACATCACTCATCTTCAATATTGCTAGACAGTTTGTGGTTGTTTTCATACATTACTCTCCTTTCTCAGGTTCAATTTACAATTACACCTATTGCCTTCAGCATTTAATTGGGTTGAACGAGATGACCCATCAAACCATCAGCATTTCTTCGCGAGATCTATTATATTCCACAAAATTAGAATATTTCATCGGAGATAGAAAATGTGTCAATATGTGTAACATAAACGATACATCGAAGTATTGATATATCTTTAATTATCATAAATTAATTATACGCTTAATTAAAATCAGTTTAATGGAACGATTCGCGCCACTAATTATTGTCAATACATGTTTTAAAGTAAGCAAACAATATATATATATATACACGTATCATATAAAAATGTTTTTGAATGAGGAGTTTTCATTCTTGTCCTTTATATATGTAAATATAATGTTAATGTAGGCTTTAAATACACTTTTACAAACAGCTATTCTTTTATTACTGTCCACATGTTAATTATATTTTTCTTTACAGATATTATTTTTGCCTTGTGTAATTATGACACCATATGTTACATCACATGTTATAAATGCATTTTATCGGTGTTTATGCATAACGTGTATTATACTTAAATTCGTTTAAATAATATTTTTTGGCATAACATTATATTCTCGATATAAGAAAAGCATTAAACTTACACGTTAATATAGTAATGAATATTTTATCGTTGTTAAAGTAGAATTGCTATTCGTCCTCGCACAATATCTAATAAAACAAAATCGATAATACGAGCGATGGAAATAAAAACAACTGTGAAAGGAGGCGGTCGTGAGATTCGTTGTTACTCGCCACTGCCAGAGTTCGTAAATCAAGCATACACATCATTATTATTATTTAGCTTATGATGCCATTATGTTTTACACGCTCCTCCAATCTTTTTTTTTATTAGATCAGACAAGGGTCTTGCGATAATGTTTTTTGAACAAATATAACTGGACTCCTGTTATTAGAAAAAATACTTTAGTTGTTGTGCAGCACGTGCGGTAATGACATGAAAATGGCCATGTTAACAGTGAATGAGATGTAGCATACTTTTATACAAAATATATTATAGCTTTGAATACAATAACATTGGCGGATATGAAATGTGCTTTGCGACATTGGCATTTTCTGCGGTTAGGATGAACGAACAAACGGTCATGCCATTTAATTGAAATCTTATCTATGCAAGATTAAATTGAAGAGGAAATAAAACATTACAATAATTATAACCGTTTCAGTAAAAGGAATTATTTACATTTCTGTATATCTTGGATATCTGAAAAATCAAATTCATACCGGTTCATATATTGCCGACTATTGTTTTGAAATCGATCAAGAACTTTGCAACTAAAATTTTGATTGCGTACACATACTACATAATTGACAACAGCCATTAACTTACAACAAACAATTTCTTAAAGCGTAAACTCATACTGGAAATTCAACCGGTTGGTACGTTGTTTAGTATATCTTTTTGCATCAATTTAACGATTGCTGATACCTCAACAAGCATTATGCTGTATCCATTGATCCTAGACTGGAAATGGGTTTTGGGTCCCTTGAGGATATCCATATTTTGTTAAAAGCATTTCAATGGTATGTCATTCAGCGCTCGAGGCAAAGCAGATTATTTACTGGGGGTATTAAACATGTCCTGAGGGTTGTTTTGAATACAAGCGCTCTTTTCGCGGATCGGAAGGTATGGGTGTGTAACATAGGTTCCGTTGATTCAATGTTAAGATTGTTATAGTTTGACCAACTTGAAGATATATCATATGTGTCAATAATTATTGAAACATATGAGTCAAATATTCTGAATATTTGTCCTGATATTATTGCAATTGAAAACATGAACTCATATTGAAACAAAACAGCGAATAACTTCCAATTGTTAGTAAAGGTATAGTATATTACTTTGCAGTAAATGGCACCATATACATATTGATGGTTAGATTACTCTTTGTGCACATAGATGTTCTATCGTCTCGTTTGTAGTGTCGATCGTTCCAAATACAACCCAAATACAAACTATCCTTAATTATAAATCTTTATACAATGGTAATAAAAACATCGTCCATATTTTTAAAAAAACTGACTTTGTGTAAAAGAAGTGACGAACACGCTGGGAATTTTGCATTTGTTGCAGGTAAATTATTTTTGGTTAAGTTGGTACTTACCAAGATATGATAATTCAAGTATGCACTTGCTCGTAGAGTTATTTGTCCACACGTTTGCGTATTGTGTGCTTCGTTAATAAAGCACACTGCCAGGCTGCTGTTGAAAGAGCTGTTTGGAATGTAATATTCGGAGACGAACATTTCAATCAGTTTGTTTGGCATCATCCCGATCGAAGTTCGCAATTCTATTTCAATCCTGATCTTGTTTAGCTTTTGCTTTCCTTTGGCTGTTCATTGCTAGGTTGGCGTTTTTACTATCGTTGATAGCAATCCATTTCCCGTGTGTTGCATTGTTTCGGGAAATTCAATTTCCTAATGGTCTCCTGTGAAAACGGAAAATAAACACCATACTCGCGCTGTTTTAAACGGGCGAGTGTTAATAATTTACCAGTTGCATAGAAACTGACACTAAGGAAATTCATTTTTTACAGTCTTTGCTATGAGCACTAATCTATGTGGCGATGGAATATGGCGGTGCTATAGACTTGTAAAGTGCACCGCGTTGACGAGTTGTTATCGACTTAAATAATAACACTACATTGCATATACGTTTTGCAATAGTATATCGGCATGGAATTAACGCTTGTTCCGGCAAAGGTAAGTTATTAAACCTCATTTTTGCTATTATAGGTGTCTTTGATTGTATTTCATATACCTGCCATTTTCACTCAACATGCATTATACAATCTTCTGGGATTCGAACGAATATGACATCGTTATTGTAATGTTTTAATTCATGTTACTGGATACAACCATGTGTTGCTCAGACGGTTCCTATGTTAAACATGTAAATGTATATGTCATAAACAATGCACGTTAAATACATCAGATCAAAATGTGTATAACAATTCAAGATATTTCATGAAACTTAATCAAGTGGTGCTACTTTGAATAACTTCATTGTGTACGGGTATCGAGAATGTTACCAACATGAAGGTTTACTAATCTTTGTACCACCAGAACCAGAACGATGAATCCTTACTTTAAAATAGCCATGAAAGAATGTGCTCTTATTTTTTCTTACACCATGTGGTTGTTAGATGACTATCTATATAGGTGTTATGACCGCTTTGATGCGATACATGTGTCTAATGCATGCACATGTACGGCCATATGTATAACATTTATTAAATTTTAACTACGACAAAGTTACCAACCGGGTCGCACAAATCCCATTCAGAATTGACTAATTCAGTGTAAAATTCAATTTTTTTGTCAGCCCTGTTTTTCCCGTAATGACACTGGATTACCAAAATCGCCGTCAAAAACGACAGCTTGTACGATTTGAATTTGAAAGCAAACGGATGCGTTTCATAATGGTTTGAGTTCTATACTGCGTGTGATGCTTTTGCGACGAAAGTGTATTACATACTACCTTTATTAAGTTCATAGTACGATTGGTTTATACGATTATACAATAATACAAATTACAATACTTAAAGTAAAGATCCAATCATTTGTCGGTACCCTGGTTAAATATTATTTTACATGTTTGCAGAACAAATATGAATTTACAAATATTAATTGTGGAATGGAAATACATAGTAAACAACTTCACTGTGATGTAAATACCTAGTACAAACTAGTATTTGGATTGTATAATTGCACTTAATACGGTTACCTGTAATTATAATATTCATAATTTGCTATCAACGTGTTACAACACTTGACCAGATAATTGTAAATTACAAAATAGATAGTATATATCCTTGTTCTATTGATTATTGTTTTCATTGTGATGAAAACATGCCTTGTTCTTTGTTGTTTTGGTGTACGGTTTTGTTATCCATTAGCATTCATAAACCGTATATTAACTTTGTATATGTAGCGGAATATTCAACACGTGCTCATTAGCGAAACAGTATTCCATTAAATCTGAGATATAATACAAACAAACATATTTAATTGAACATCACTAAGTCTAGAACGAAACTCCTTCACTATTAGTCCTGCTGTTAGTTTTGGTTGTTGTTTAGGCTTACTAGCGTTGTGCTTTACACTTACATGTTAGAAACATGTATTTTACTGAAAGCTATTGTCAGCGTGTAAATGATCTTTTACTTAAGAAGGTTATTTATACGAAAAAAGTACATTGTTCCAGATAGGAGGTATAGCAACAATTTAAACTCAGATAGCATTACAATGTTACATAATGCTATGATTTTTAATAAGATCAAAAGTATCCATCATAAGTATTCGATTACTTTAACATAGTTCACTTATTATGTTCAAAATACTGTGTCGAAAACCGCTTTTACAACCACTTAAATTATTTAAAAAAAATCCAATTGCTGTCATAGCAATTTGCATCAAACCTCGCCCTTGGGGATTCAACGATAATATAATTGATGTGCGTTTGTTCTCTTCCCAATTAATCAGCATGTGTTGCGAATGGAATCAATGTGTGTTGCAAATGGATGACTTCATTTGACATTATTCATCAGCGTGTGTCCAAACAGACAAGTCAAATCGATTTTGACTAGACCAATGCCATAACATAAAGCTTTACCAATCATCCATTGACTGCACATTTTAACACTACATATACGAGTTCATTTTATATATACTAGCAACTGAACCTTAAATGAAGATGATGATATTCACATAATGTCGGTCTTTTTTCATTTATTGACATCGCTGATGAGGTTCACTTTTAGCCTGTTTCCCGTAGTTTAATACATGATACACTTCATAATGCAATTGATTTCTTTTATCTTCCACCCATATCTCAAGTTTTTGTTTTTCGATTTCCGTAAGAAAAATCAATCGTGATTGCGTGCTGTACCCAAATCAGTTCTATCTGGTGCAAAAAGATTCTTTCACATGAGTAAAATCAATGTTTTGCTTTGTAAGCGCTGAAAACTAATATGCATGTCCATCCGATAAAATACTTACGTGGGAGGTTAAGAAAGAATGATTTCACGTATACATGATAATATATGTCAGGATTAAAAGACGACGTTACAGAATCCTCAAGTTGTTCAGTCATTCCGGCTTGTAATTGTATGGTTGCAACTTTTATTAGACGTAAAAGATATACGTATTGTCAGCAAGTGTAACCAAAACAACAGCAACATCCAAAAGTATACGAAACTCTTGTTTCTTAATTTCAACTCATGATTACTCATGAACAAACCATTTTAATGTATATTGATTACAGTATTTGACGTCATATGTTTTATAAAAATAGTTATTATATTTATGTTGTGACGGAATCTGTGTTACAAATTCGAAAAAGTATACATTCGTATGTGAAATCAGTGAACAGGACATGTTAATTGGCCTTCATCAACGGTAGTAACATTCTACACTATAATGAACATGTATTATTTGATGCAATAGGCTTTAAAAGAATGAAGATAGAATAATGTTATTTAATCTTTATATTTGAATTAATAATTTTTATTGGACAAAATTGCCTGTTATGAAAAAATAACAAAAGTGCATACTTGTTGCTAGAATGAAGTTGAGTTAATTCAATTTCGCAAAATTTCGGTCAGACATTTACCATTAAGCTTTATTGTTATAATTAAGTATGTTTGCACAATAAACACCTTATATATTACAAGAAAACATTAATATTTACTATACGATGAATTATTTAAATACCTAATGAATGACCACAAAGAAATTTCAACAAAGTTGCTCTTTAAAATTACTGAAAAGCTTATATATACCCCATGCGCAAGTTATATTCACCATACAGGAACATTTCTCAAAGCATACATATTTATTTTTAAGAAATTTTCGGAAATTTATACGCATATTGATTTACTGTTTGTATCTCCTTGAATTACTTTATTCCTTCCTCATAATCCGAAGCTCTTTAATGACAAAGAAGGGCATGCTCTGAATTCCGTTTAAGTAATTAAGATTGATGAATCTGAGCTAATTTTAGATTGGATGAAGGTGTTTTGTGAAAGGATGAACAACTCTGACATCATCTATCAACACGTGTCTTAACGGGCTTTCACAAGTGTCTTTTGGTGGTATGTAAGCAATTTGTCATGTGTTAACATAGGGTATTTTGTGTGGTACAGACTATGCAAATAGCTGCGAGATCAGTAACTTGTTTTAATAAAAATACATTGACCTGTCCAAGTGTATTTACAAATTTGTTTCAAATTTAGTATTAATAAAATAATCTGCAATTGTCCATTTATCTGTGCTATAGTCTAACTATATATTCAAAATATTTAAAGAAGTAAAGAAAGCTGATTATAAAAGAACAACCCAGCAACACAATGAAGCGTTTTGTCGACTTAAATTTAAAACAATTGCTCGAAAAAGGTACTTAATAAATCTAGCGGGCCATCATCAACATATACACTGTTACGGTGTCAGCGAAGAGTAAAGGCGTTGTTGAAATAAAATATGCCTGAAATTCGTTTTCAGAAGGTTCAATGTGTTTTTAATGGTTTCTTTTTTATAGTCTATTTTTGAAAAGGCTCTGTACAAATACATAAATATACGCCTGCACTCACACATTTACATAGCAATGTATTTGTATCGTTAAGAGTCTTACCATAAAATATTCTTGAACATTTTGTTTTAAGTTTCAAGTTCACTTTGTTGCTGCTCGTCGAAAACGTATAGCTTTATGCATCACTTCTGTGATTTAAACATGTCCTTTAAACTGTAATAAAGTTCTAACATACTAGTAAATGGAATATGTTTTTAAGTTTGAATACTGCACAATTTAAAGAGATGGTTTGCGCTATGCGACATTCACAATTGGGGTCGTAAGCATTGAACACAAAAACGTTTTAAAAAGAAATGAGAAACCACAAATTGAAATAAAAAATTACCGTGCATGTTATACATGTAATACAATCTTTCATAATCCCCCTTTTTGCATAAATTCGGAATAATCAATTTCATATTGCATCATAGTAATATTGCTGACGTTTATTTTTTTAATCGATTCATCGCCAGTATTTGGATTCTTTCATTAAAACAAGTAAATAATGCACGGGAACCATAAGTGATATAATTGATCAATTACGATTTGATTTTAGTTTTAAGATTAATATTATTATCTTCAAACCAAACAATTGTATAAAGCCGTTAACTGATTATTACAACAACATTATAGTTCGTTTGCTAGTAAATCTACATCGATCTAACGATTGCTGATCTACCCGCATGGCCATATAAGCAGGCAGTTATCATAACGGGAAATGGGTTTAGGTCCCTAGAGGCCATCCATTTGTTGTTAAAAGCACTTCAATGGTACGCCATCCATTGCTCGAGGCAAGCTAGATAATTAACTGGGTGTGGTAACCATGTCCAGTATGATGGTTCGTATGCACACGTATTGTCGAGGAGAAGGCGTGTGGATGTGACGAATAGGTTCTGTTGAATCACTTTTAAGGTTGTTCTAGTTTACTCATGCATATTAAAATAGTACATTTGCCAACAGGCATAGTAATTTAAAAGTCAACTGATATAAAGACTGTACCTGGAGATGCAATTGAAAACAATCAGCTATTTATACATCACACACAGTAACTGCAAACCGTAAGACACATGAACTTCTTGTTTTTGGTAGAACATTGCACCGTACTACAATTGTGTGTCAGATAAGTTTTGTCTGTTCACTCATTTTCAAATGACTAGTTCTCAAACGTAAACGTTGTCATTGAACGTACGTAACAATTATTGTATGTTGCCTTAAGTTGATATAATAATATATAAAAAACGTTTTTGTATGTACATTTGTCTTTTCTACCATTGTTCATCACAGTGCTTTTTTAGTGACATGAGCCGGACTGTTGCGCTGCTGCGGTCATCGCGGTATACGGCACACTGTTCGGAGACATACATTATAATCATTTTTCTCTTTATCCACATCATACCTTGCGCTTTAATTTCAGATCTGTTGTAGTTCAGAGTTTGTTTATTTGGCAGTTCAATTCTAGATTGGCGTTTCACTATTGTTAATTCCTAATGGTTGCAGTTTTTCAAGAAATTAGATTTCTTAATGGTCCCTTGAGAGAACCGATAAATTAAGTTATTCTAGTACTATTTTAAACCAGCGATTATTAATATTTAACCAGTTGTATACAAAATTTCACAAAAGGAATACGTCCTGCTCAATCTTTAATTGGTTTCAGATTAAAAGACCTCATCCGGTTCGAGCACTGTTCTATAGTATTTGCAAAGTAATATGGCGGTTCTATAAAACTGAAATATAATATTCGCTGATGAATAAAGGACTTGAATAATTGCAAAGTAACATCATATTTACCTTTTTAACATATTTTATCGGCATGGAACAAAGTACTTTGCGCGGCAAGGGTAGATTTTACCCATTCATTTTTGATAATATTATACTCTTTTATTCGATGTGCCTAAAATAGTCACCCATCATGTCTTGTACACTCTTCTTTTATCAGTGCACATAGTTAATAAATATTGTAATGGTTATAACATTATTTTCTTAAGCGTTACGCATATAACCGTTACCACATTATTTTCAAGACGGAACTCTAATTGAATATAAATATGTTCATGTCATGCACATTATATAGTATTTCAAATAAATCAAAATAGTATCCACAATTAAAAAATTAGTTGGTTAATGGAATTGTATAGAGTGTGACGGCTTTGAGTTGCGCAATAAGATCTTAATTGAACTCCATTTTGTATTAGTATATATCACTTGACTTTTTCAAATAACACTATATCACCCTTGTTTGGATATACAAATTGAACAACAGGGCCTTATAATACTAAGTCTTGTTTATATTAGTATGTAATATAGCTTATTTAAACAAACGTCACATCGAGCATACACCTTCTTGTAAATATGACACGTCTTAAAATAGCTTAACACGTCATGCCGGTATTAAAAAGTATGGAAGGCTGACCTTTACCGGTTGTTAATAAGTGTGAAAGGAATATACCTTTTGTTTATTAATTGGTTTTATAATAAAATAATATATACTATAATTGTATATATTGGACTGGAATGTTAACAACATGAAAATCTTTTTTTTATTATACTAAAGCCAGCACGATCGATGATTTCATACCTTAAAGAAGTGGGCGTCATAATTGAGTTCAAATATAATGTTTACCTTACCTGTTAAATTTGCGTTGCAATAAGACACATGTGTCTGATATGTATCCATATTTGTACCATGTTTATTGAATTTTCCAAAATGTTACCCCCACAAAACAATCAACAGAGCTGCAAAAAATCTCATTCAATATGAACGATGTTAGTTTTAAATTCAATTAATTGCGAGCAGACTGTCTTTACTTGTAATGACATTAAATTATCTTTACAAGGTTTGTATGCAAGCATGACGGCTAGTAAGTAGTGAAGCAGAAATTAGAAATCAATGTTTCGATATATATGAAAACAATTTTACCTCTGTTATGGTCCATCTGAGAAAATAGTCACGGGGTCTCTTTAAAAATAGTGGCGACACTATGCGAAAAAAAGATTGCTTCGGTTCAAACGCGGCATACAATTGTATTGATACTATAATTTTGTTTTATTTTGTATTAATATGCATTCGAAGGTTTTAAGAATCTAAGCACATGAACTAAAATGTTGAAATACAATTACTGAGATTAATGAGATGTTGCACCAGATTACACACCAGTAACTTAATAAGATCGCTGATCTCATCTATTTGAAACTGGGAAATATTCATGCAGACAAAATACAATTTGTTCATATATATATACCTTTATTCCAGATTATTTGACGACTGAGCTGTAAATAAGATGCATAAAAACTGCGATACCTTTTAACACTTATCTTATTTTTCGGGGGTTTGGGGGCATTATAACTTGTTTGCAATACAAACCTCGAATCAACTTTGATGCACCAGGATAATGTTGACACTTGCAACTACTTTAAAACACAAACTAGTACGTAAACAAGTTGTTTAACTTAAATACTGTTATTTTAATATTGAATTGAAATGTATTATTCAAGTTCATTAATTTTGTTGTGCGAAAAGATGTATTACTGCACAAATATTTACTTCTAACACAGATTCTTTCTAAATTTTTAAATCATACATCATAGGATTGTATTAATATTAGTATGTGAAGTCATTATTGACATTTGATTTGTAAATGTTTTAAATAACATAACAAAATAATGCAATATACAATGAGTAAAACCCTTATCTTGAACTAACTGTCGTTTTGATTGTATGCGGATTTAGAGATAACAACATATTGTCATTTCATACCGTATCAATATAATCAGCGTAATAAAATGCAATACATAGTGTTTCTATTTGGGGATAAATAAACGCTTTGATTAACAAATTATTATTACACAGAATTCCCAATATGACAGCAAAATTAGTATTAATAGTAGATATGTTTTAATTATGGCTAGTAGCGAAAACGTGTCTGTATATCATGTAATGCTTGTCAAATGATGTATCATGTTAGGAAATATGTAAACCGATATTGTATTGTTGATGAATGTATTTCGAATTTGCTATGTATATGTTACACTATTTGAATTTTGAAATTGTGCCTGATAAATATACATTTGGAGTATATATTTAATTTATGTAAATAATGAAGCATTGATTTAAAAAAAATCGAATGTCATCAAAATATTCGTATTTAAATTGTTTAGAAGTTTGTTTTGGTTTATTATTGTTAAATACTACGCATACAAACGTTTATTCTCAAATTAAGTTTTAAGCAACAACAACGAATATTAAGCGTGTAACATTTTGTCGAACACAGGTGTGTCATTATAATACTTGATAGATATTTTCGTATGCAACTAATCATTTATTAACCACTGAGTTCATAAGGGTACATCAACTATATATCAGATATGTCCTTACGGAAACGGCAATTCACGAACAAAAATTCGCTCCCGCAACGAGTTTATTTGACCAATCAAGATGATAGTCTAGAAGTAATAACTGTTTGCGGTGTCCATTGCGTTTTACAACGTTTTAATCAAATAAATCGGTGCAACGATTGCTTTTATGTTCGCAAAATCAATGCTACCCGGTCCATAATCCGGAAAGCAATTACTCCTACATTATTCCGTATCCGGTAGTATTATTTCCAAACCGAAACCATTTTCTATAAATTGTTCGTATTGACTCGTATTGTTGTTCTTCAGTGCTGGTCCTTGGTTGAACAATGTTAAACATAAGACGTGCACTATAATGCCGACTTACGTTATTGTTTTGAAATCGATCAAGAACTTTGCAACTAAAATTTTGATTTTGTACAAATACTTAATAATTTACGACAACCATTAGCTTACAACAAAACCATTCTTTAAGGCTAAACTCATACTGGAAAATCAACCGGTTGGTACGTTGTCTAGTATATCTGCATCAATTTAACGATTGCTGATACCTCTTCAAGCATTATGCTGTATCAATTGATCCTAGACTGGAAATGGGTTTTGGGTCCCTTGAGAATATCCATATTTTGTTAAAAGCATTTCAATCGTATGTCATTCAGCGCTCGAGGCAAAGCAAATTATTTACTGGGGGTGTCAAACATGTCCTGAGGGTTGTTTTGAATGCAAGCGCTCTTTTCGTGGATCGGAAGGTGTGGGTGTGTAACACAGGTCCCGTTGCTTCAATGTTAAGATTGTAATAGTTTCATCATACATGAAGATATATCATATGTGTCAAATATAATTGTAAAATATGAGTCAAATATTCTGAATATTTGTCCTGATATTTTTGCAATTGAAAACATGAACTCATATTGAAAAAAAATAGCCAATAACTTCCAATTGTTAGTAAATGTATTGTATATTACTTTGCAGTAAATGGCACCATACACATATTGTTGGTTAGATTACTCATTCTGCACATTGATTTTCTATCGTCTCGTTTGTAGTGCCGATCGTTCCACATACAACACAAATGCAAACTATCCTTAATTATCTACTTTATACAATGGTTTAAAGAACATCGTCTATAATTTTCAAGAAACCAACTTTCGATGTAAAAGAAGTGACGAACACGCTGGGGATTTGGCATTTGTTGCAGGTAAAATATTTTTGGTTAAGTTGATACTTACTAAGATATGATAATTAAATTATGCCCTTGCTCGTAGAGTTATTTGCCTACAAGGTTGCAGATAAAGTTCTTCATTAATAAAACATATGCCATTCTGCTATTGAAATAACTGTTTGCAATGTAATGTTCGGAGACGAACATTTCAATCAGTGTTTCATTATCACGATCGAACTTTGCGCTTCTATTTCAGTCATGATCTAGTTCAGCGTTTGCTTTCATTTGGCCTTTAATTGCTAGATTGGCGGTTTTACTATCGTTGATAGAAATCCATTGGCCATGTGTTGCATTGTTTCAGGAAATTCAATTTCCTAATGATCTCTTGGTAATAACGGTAAATAAATGCCATACTCGCGCTGTTTTAAAAGAGCGAGTGTTAATAATTTACCAGTTGCATAGAAACTGACACTAAGAGAATACATTATTCACACACGTTGGTAGGTTCTAGATTAGAGAACATCATCCGGTGTTGGTCTTTTGTGAGCACTTATCTTATTGGCGATGTAATATGGCGGTGCTATAGAAATGTCAAAGACACCTCGTTGACGAGTTGTTTAGATTTACACAATAGCACTTACATAACATATACATTATTTAACAATTTATCGGCACGGATTTAATGTTGGTCCAGCAAGGGTAAGTTATACAACTTTATTTTTTATATTTAAAGTGTCTACGATTGTATTTCATATACCGTTAATTGTCACTAAATATGCATAATGCACTCTTCTTTGAATAGAAAACGAACAATACAAACAGTGATCCGAACACATATGAAATTATTAATGTAATGGTCATTGAATACTTTTTAATTTATGTTACTGAATACAATCATAACCATTTGACGTTATTTCCTTAGTTAATTATGTACATGTAAATGTCGAATAAATTGCACGTTAAAATATTAATAAAATAATTTAAGATCATGTATGAAACGTCATCGAGTGTTACAACTTTGAATTGCGCCATCAATAACTTTAAAATAGCCATGCACGCATGTGCGGCATTATTGTGCTCTTCTGTTTGAATACACCATGTGGTTGCAAGATGACTACCTCTATATGGACGCATGACCGCTGAGTTGAGATACATATATGCACCCAACTGTTTGGCCATATGTATTAAATGTATTACATTTATACTCCGACAAATGTACCATCAGACAAACATCGCATTCAGAAGTAACGAAATATGCTTACAATTCAATTATTCGTCAGCAGACTTGCTTCCGTTATAATGACATTAGGTTATCAAATTCGTAGGCAAAAATGACGGCTTGTACAACGTGAACTTGAAAGAAAACCGATGTGTTTGATAATTGCTTCAGTACTATACTGAGTGTAGTGCTTTTGCGGTACCCCGGTAAGGTAATCGTTAACATTTTCTAAAACAATCTGAATTCACAAATATTAATGGCGGAATGGAAATACATGTTAAACAACCTCACTGTGACGTGAATACCTAGTGCAAACTAGTATTAAGATTATATTAATGCACTTAATTCGGTTACCTGGAATTATAAGATTCATAATCTGCTACCAACATGTAACAACACTTGACAAGATAAGTGTAAATTACAAGAAAGGATTATTTTAACTTGTTCTATTGATTATTGTCTTCATTGTGATGAATACATGCCCTGTTGTTCGTTGTTTTGGTTTACTTTTATTGAATTGAATGAAGCGGATGCGTCAATATTACTTCGTCCAAGGCATGTCATATAAATTGCCCGTGACGCTTTAAATGGAGATGTTTTGTTATGCATTAGCATTCATAAGCAGATTATTTTGTATATGTAGCGGAATATGCAACACATTATCATTACTGAAACAGTATTCCAGTAAATCTGCGATATAATACAATTGTTTATGTAATATCACTTAGTCTTAAACGAAACTCTTACCGTAGCAATCCTGTTGTAAGTGTTTGTTGTTGTTTTGGGTTATAGGCGGTGTGTAATATACTAAAATGTACGCAAAATGTAGTGTAAATGTCACCGTGTAAATGATGTTTAACTTAAGATGGTTATTTTCACGACATTAGTCCAGATGTAAGGTTTAGCTACGATGAACACCCCGATAGCATTATAATGTTTCATATAGCTATCATTTTAGATGAAATCAAAAGTATTTATCATTAGTATTTGATTACTTTAACGGAGCTTATTTTGAAAATAATGTTATGAAAACCGCTTATACAACCACTAAAATTATTCAAAGAGAATACAATTGATTAAGCGTTGTCATATAAATTTGCATCATATCTCACCCGTGGGGATTCAACGATAATATAATGGATGTGCGGTGTTTCTCTTCCCAATTACTCAGCATTTTTTGTGAATGAAATGAATGTGTGTTGCAAATTGATGAATACATTGTACATTATTCATCAGCTGGTGTCTAATCAGACAAGTCAAATAGATTCTGACTGGAGCAGTGCCAGAAAATAAAGCTTCACGAATTCACCCGTTGAATGCACGTTCTCTTTAACACTACATTTACGAGTTTGCTTCATGTGAACACTGACACTTTAATATTAACATTTAATAAAGATGAGAACATTCGCATATTGTCGGCCTTTCATTTATTGACATCGCTGGTGAGGTTAACGTTACACTCTTGTCACGTAGTGTAAAAAAGGATATGCTTTATAATGCAATTTACTTATTTTGTCCTTGACCCATATCTCTAGTAGATCTTTTTTTTTGTCGATTTCCATATACAAAAATCCATGGTGATTGCATGCTGTAACCCACTCAATTGTATTGGGTGCAAACAATTCGTTCTTATGAGCGAAATATATGATTCGCGTTCTAATTTGCACAACGTTTACATGACCACGTATGTCGGGATTAAACTACGAACATTCAATAGTCTTGTTACCATGCTTTGTCATTTATGTATTTTCCCTATTTTGCATTTTCAAAGTCTCAACATTTTCAAAAATAGGAACTCCAGTGCCGATTAGTCAGTATGATAATGAGAAAACAAATACACAGACAAAAACAAAAATGTTCTTTCCTACTAGGAATCGAGCCTTTGTAATGATGATCAAACGTTTAACGCCTTGACCATTGACCATTGCGGCTTGTAATTGTAAATCAGCAATTTTTTGCTGCAGGAACACGATATACGTAGTGTGAGCTATCTTAACCAAAACGACAGAAACATCCAAAAGTATACACAACTGTTGATAATTGATGATTACTCATGAACAAATCCGTTTTAAAGTATATCTATTACAGTATTTTATAAGTTCCATATAAATAGTTACAATCTTAAAGACGTGACGGAATCGATGTAATGTCACAAATTCGGAAAAGTATCCATTTGTATGTGAATTTAGTGAACAGGTCCCTTTAACAGGTAGTCAGCAACGGTCGTAACATTCTCAACTATAATTAACATGTCTTTTTGATGCAATATGCTTTAATAGAATGTAGATATAAATTTTTTATTTAATGTTTATATTTAAATTTATATTTTTCATTGAAAACAAGTGCCATTTATGAAATAATAACAAAATGTGCATACTCGTTGCTTGAATGAAGTTGAGTTATTTCGATTTCCGCAAAATTTTGTTCAGACAATTATCATTTAACTTTAATTAAATGATAACTTATGTACACACAATCAACTCCTTATATATTGCAAAAGTATTATTGTTTACTATACGATGTATTTTTTTCATACTTATTGAATTACCACAAATAATTTTCAACGTAGTAGTTCTTTAAAATTACTGTGATTTATACCCTATGCGCAAGATACACTTTACAGGGAAAATGAACGAAGAATACATATTTATTGTAAAGACACTTTCGGAGAGGATCTTTGTTTATACGCTCGTTGATCCAATAGTTGTATCTCCGTGAATCACTTAAATCCTTCCTAAAAATCCTGAGCTTTTCCATGACAAAGAAGGGCATGATCTGAATTCCGTTATAGTAATTAAGATTGATGACTCAGAGCTAATTTCAGATGGGATGAAGGTGTTTTGTGAAAGGATGAAACAAACTCTGACATCATCTATCAACGTGTGCCAAAACAGGCTTTTCCTATCGATTGTCGTTTGGGGTCTGTCATCAATGGGTCGTGGGAGTGCATAGGGAATTGTGTATCGTACAGACTATAAAAACAGTTGCGATATCGTTAACTTGTTTTTTGTTTTTTTTAAATAATATGTGTATAATACAAATAAAATTACCTTTCAAAGTGTATGTGTATTTTTTCAGAATAAGTATTTGCAAAATAATCTGAAAGAGTCCATTAAGCATTGCTGAGTCTTACTATATATTTTAACTATTTAAACGAGTAACGTTATTATGTAATATTAAGATTATAAAATAATAACCCAGCAACAAAATGAAGGATTTTGTCGACCTTACTTTAAAATTGCTAAATAAAAACTCATAAGTTTATTAAGAGGTGAATCTTCAAAATATACACTGTTACGGTGCGGACGTAGAAGTTTTAGCAAAGATGTAAGGCGTAATATATTTAAATAATATGGCTGAAATTCGCTAAAGTTCTTTGAAACGTTTATATTTTCAACAAAAAATGTTTTCTTAGAGAAAGTCTCTTTTCTTACGTCAATAAAGGCTTGGTCCAAATATGTGTAAGTACGCATGTACTTACACAGTTACATAGCTACTAAGTTGTATCGTCAAGGGTCTTACCATGAGAGATTCTTGCAAAGTTTGTTATAATTTTTGTATAACGTTGTTGCTACTCTTCGAAAACTACTTGCTGTTTGCATCACTTTCGGTACAACTAACATGTCTTTGTCAACGGTTATTTCGTTCTTACATACTTTTTATATTGGCATCTGTTTTTGTTTTTTTCGTTTGAATACAGTTCTATTTACGGATATGATTTTGGCTTTGCGACATTGATAATTGTGTCGTAATCATAGAACACACAAACGTTTTAAAAAGAAATGAGAATCCATCAATTGAAATAAATACTTACTATTAGTGAATACAATCTAACAGAATCCCCCTTTTTGTCCCAATTCGGAACACCCAATTTTAAATGACAGCATACATGTATTTATATTGTTGACTTCTAAATTTGTTTAATCTATTCATCGCCAATATTTTGAACCTTTTATTAAAACTGATAGATAATGCACTGAAAGCTTATTGTGATAGTATCCATCAATTACGCTTGGATTTTAGTTGTATGAGTAGTATTATCTTAAAACACAACAATTTAATAAAGCCGTAAAATTATTGTTAAAACAACTTTATAGGACTCTTTCTAGTAAATCAACATTGCTTTAACGATTGCTGATTACCATGTACGTAGGCATTTGTCATTACGGAAAATGGTTTGAAGTCCCTTAAGGTCATCCATTTGTTGTTAAAAGCACTTCAATGGTACGCCACTCATTGCTCGAGGCAAGCTAGATAATCTATGGGGGTGATAAACATGTTTTGTATGATGGTGTGTATGCACGCGTTTTGTCGAGGAGAAGGCAGGTGGGTATGACGAATTGGTTCTGTTGAATCAATATAAATATTGTTATAGCTTAATAATGCATATAAATATAGTACATTTGTCAACGATCATTATAATATAAAATGCAATTATTATAAAGATTAAGCCTGTAATTGCAAACGAAAACAAAGCAGCTATTAATACATTTCACCCAATAACTGCAAACGGTTAGACAAATACACGTTTTGTTTGTTATAGAACATTGCACGGTACTCCTATTGTGGGTTAGATTAGTTTTTCTGTTCACTCATTTTCAAATGACTCGTTATCAAACGTAAACGACTACTTTGGCATTGAGCATACGTTACAATTATTTGATGTTGCTTTAGGTTGATTTAATAATAAATAAAAAAAACTTATTTTTACGTACAATTTTCTTTTCTACCATTGTTCATCACAGTGCTTGTCTTATGAAATGAGCCGGGCTGTTGCGCTGCTGCGGTCATCGCGGTATACGGCACACTGTTCGGAGACATACATGTTAATCAGTTTTCTCATTATCCCCATCATACTTTGCGCTTTTATTTCAGATTTGATGTAGTTCAGAATTTGTGTGCATTTGGCAGCTCAATTCTAGATTGGCGTTTTACTATCGTTGATCAAATTTAATTCCCGATAGTTGCAATTTTTTTAGGAAATTAAAATTTGTAATGGTCTCTTGAGAGAACCATTAATAAAGTCATACTGGCACTATTTTAAACGAGCGAGTATTAATAATGTACCAGTTGTATAGCAAATGTCAATTAAGCAATACGTCGTGTTCAATCTTTGCTTGGTTTCAGATTTAAAGACCTCATACGGTACGAGCACGGTTCTATAGTAATTTGAAAAGTAATATTGCGGTTCTATAAAACTGAAATATAATATTCGCTGGTGAATTAAGGACGTGAATAATTGCAAAGTAACATCATATTTACCCTTTTAACATATTGTATCGGCATGGAACAAAGTACTTTGCGCGTCAAGGGTAAATCTTACCCAGTGATTCTTAATAATATTAGATTATTGTATGTCATGTGCCTCAAATCACTCATCATGTCTTGTACACTATTCTTTTAGTGAGGAAACACGTATGTCTAAACCGTGATCAGTGCACATAGTTAATTACAATTGAAATGGTTATAACATTATTTTCTTTAGCGTTACGCATAAAACCGTTACCACATTATTTCTTAGACGAAACTCTAGTTAAACATAAATATGTTCATGTCACGCACATTATATAGTATTTTAAATAAATCAAAATAGTATCCACAATTTAACAATTACTAGGTTACTCGANTTTTTATTTTTTTTTTTTTCGTCGTTTTAGTATTATTACTATATTAGTCTTTATCTATTTTTTTATTGGTGTAATTTTCCTTTGTATCTTAAAGCGCAGACGAGTAAACCGCGAACGTTCGTTATAGACAGCTCCCTCATCTTTGTCTTGTTTATAGTATTGTTTATTTACTTTTTATGTATTGACGTCAACAATGTGTTATTGAACACTGCACTGTAATGTACTACCAATCCAAAGTCAATTTGGACCCCAAATACAAATATATATAAGAACTTAATTGAACTTAATTGTGTATTAGTATATATCACGTGACTTGCTCAAATAAAACTATATCACCCTTGTTTGGAGATAAATATTGTACACCGGGGGCCATATTTACTAAGTCTTGTTTATATTATAGCTGATTTAAACAAACGCGGTAAAAACTTTACATTGAGCATACGCCTTCTTGTAAATATGACACGTCTTAAAATAGCTGAACACGTCATGCCGGTATTAAAAAGTACGGAGGGCTGATCTTTACCGGTTGTTAATTAGTGTGAATGGAATATACCTGTTTTGTTTATTTTTTGGTATCAAAAAAATAATATATACTATTATTTTATATATAGGATTTAAATCAACGAAATGAAAATCTAATATTTTGTTTTACTAAAACAAGCACGATGATTTCATACCTTAAAGCAGTGGGCGTCATAATTGAGTTCAAACATTATGTTTACCTTATCTGTTAAATGTGCGTTGCCATAAGAAACATTCGTCTGATATGTATCCATATGTTCGCACCATTTTTATTGAATTTCCCTAAAAACAAATTTTACCGCAACAAAACAACCAACATAGATGCAAAAATCTCATTCAATATGAACGATGTTAGTTTTAAATTCAATTATTTGTCAGCAGACTGTCTTTACTTGTAATGATATTCGATTATCTGTAACAAGGTTCGTATACAAACATGACGGCTAGTAAGCAGTGAAGAAGAAATTAGAAATCGATTCTTCGATATATATGAACACAATAGTACCTGTGTTATGGTCCACCTGGGGAAATATTCACGGGGTCTCGTTAAAAAAAGTGTCGACAATATGCGAAACAAAGAATGCTGCGGTTCAAACACGGCATACTTGATACTATATTTTTGCTTTATTTTGTGTTATGCCTTCAAAGGTTTTAAGGATCTAAGCACATGAACTAAAATGTTGAAATACAATTTCTGAGATTACTGAGATGTTGCACCAGATTACACACCAGTAACTTAATAAGATCGCTGATCTCATCTATTTGAAATAGGGAAATAATCGTACGGAAACATGCAATCTGTTCATATATATATATATATATCTATGTATGTATATAGCTTTTTCCAGATTATTGGACGACTACACTGTAAATAAGATACATCAAAAGTGCGATACTTGTTAACACTTGTCTTATTTCTCGTGGGGTTTGGGGGCATTATAACTTGTTGGCAATGCAAATCTCGAATCAACCCTGATATACCAGGACAATGTCGACACTTGCAACTACTTTCAAACACAAACTAGTACGTTAACAAGTTGTTCAACGTGAATATTGTTATTTTAATATATAATCGAAATGAATTATTCAAGTTCGTTACTTGTTTTGTGCAAAAAGATATGTTGTATTCATGCACCAAGGTTTACTTCAAACACTGATCTTTTCTAAATTATTAAATCATTTACGTCATAGGATTGTATTTATATTAGTATGTGTAGTCATTATTGACATTTGCTCTTCTAAACTTCGAAATAACATAACAAAATAATGCCATATACAATTAGTTTAACCCTTATCTTGAACTTACTGTCTTTTTGATCGTACGTGGATTTAGAGATAACAACATATTGTCATATCCATTTAGCGGATAAATTAACGCATTGATTAACAAATTATTGTTACACATAATTCACAAGATGACAGTTAAATGGTATTAATAGTAGATATCTTTTAATTATGGCTAGTAGCGGAAACGTGTCTGTATATCATGTAATGCTTGTCAAATGATGTATCATGTTTGGAAATATGTAAACATCTCTTGTATTGTTGCTGAATGTATTTCGAATTTGCTATGTATATGTTACACTATTTGATTTTCGAAATTGTGCCTGATAAATATAGATGTGGAGTATATATTTAATTGATTTAAATAGTGCAGTATGATTAAAAACAAATCAAATGTAATCAAAATATTCTTAATAAATGTGTTTAGAAGTTTTAACTCATACAAACAATTATTCCTAAATTAAGTTTTAAGCAACAACAACGAATACTTAGCGTGTTACATTTTGTCGAACACAGGTGTGTCATTATATCGTTGTTAGATATTTTCGTATGCAACTAATCATTTATTAACCACTGAGTTCATAAATCAACTATATATCAGATATGTCCTCACGGAAACGGCATTTCACGAGCAAATGTTCGCTCCCGCAACGAGTTTAATTGACCAATCAAGATGATAGTCTAGGAGTAATTACTGTTTGCGGCGCACATTGCGTTTCACAACGTCTTAATCAAATAAATCGGTGCAACGATTGCTTTATGTGAGCAAAATCAATGCTACCCGGTCCGTACTCCGGAAAGCAATTACTCCTACATTAGTTGGTATCCGGTAATATTATTTCCAAATCGAAACCATTTTCTATACACTGTTCGTATTTAACAGACTCGTATTGTTGTTTTTTCTGTGCTGGTCCTTGGTTGAACAATGTTAAACATAAGACGTGCACTATCAAGTCCAACTTTAAAAAAAATTATTAGGTGGTAAATTTCCGTTTAATTGTACAATCGATTAAGATCGTCAGACAGTGAAACATGAATAATTTGATGGATTCGATTAAATAAAAACGGAGCAACGCATGTTGATATAAATATATTGTTTGTAAATTTCATATCTGGACATTTATTGAGTTTTAAAAGCCTGACAGCCAGATACATGTACACATACAACACGTTTCAATTAAGAGCAAACTTAAACAAAAGTTTGACCAAATAGGAAAAGCAATATAACTGATATATTAATAACACGTGAAACAACATAACCATAAGAATGTCAAGTAAATACTATGATTGTTAAACTTATATAATTAATTAATTTCAATATTTCCTACTTGTTAAACGCAACACAATTCTCGACATTAATTTAATTGAATCGTGCCTTTGAATATGTATTATTATTTAACCCACTGATTTAAGGGACATCGTATACGCATTTTACACAGTGTTATGTTTTTCTGCCAACTCAGTTCTCCCTTTTTAATTTATAATAAATGAAAGACGTATTCCTATATTTAGACATTTAATGCAAATTATAGAATTTAGCCCGTGCCTCTATTTCGTACTGCGAACATGTAGCGAAATCCCTCGCACATAATTAGTTTTTGTCATTAGATTTTGAACATTATACACGAATATCACGCAACGTTCCTTGTTTGATGAAATAGCTTCATACGTAAAGGCATTAACTCATTATAAAATAACTAAATTGTTCAGGCTTCAATACATAGTCTAGGCCATTTAATCATTTGCGCTACTAATATAGTCATATGAACAGTGACCAATATACTAACATGAAAGTTTAAATTTAATGTTGTTAAATCGATTGTTCTAAGCCTTTAATATGGCCCCTGAGCACGCAACATTGATGAGTAATGCCCGTTGTTGAAACGTTTACATTTATTATATTAACACGCCTTTGGCTGCCAATTCATTTAATACAAATAGCATACATAACATGTTCATGATTGTTTAATAAATTGGCTCATTATCATATATTATAACACGTGCTATATGTTTTGGTCAACTTCGTTCGAATGACTTACAGACTTGTTGACACACATATAGCCTTCAATCAACGGCTCCAAAACACATTCGTTTCCAATTATCCCTTTCTTGTCACATCTAATTGCTACATACAATATTAATTAACAATCCACGGCGACAATAAATCGGTACGTGGCATGAAACATAATCGATATTGAACAATTAGATCTAATTAATCAACTTCCGGAATACATTGTTATTACATATATAGGTGATTAGAACATCATAAAATAATCTGGATCGACATGGTGACATTAATCAATACTTTCTTGTTTTCTAAAATTAAAATCACACGCTAAAAATGTGTGTGTTAAACTATAGTAGCGATAAGGGACTGTATATGATGTATAAGTCCTTTGTCAGAGTATTGCTTTGACACAATACATTGGTTAATTCATCAATACATGATTTAAGCAGAAGCTTAAAGAAGGTAACTCAATTAAAGCCTATCAAATCAGTGCATCTGAGTTGAACGAGGGCATTCAATTAATAAATACGTTTTGCTGGTAGTTGCTTGTAAATCTAGGATTGAGTTGTTTAAACAGTATTTATTTGATCAAAAACTCATGAAAGCAACACAGAAGAGAAACACATTGTAAGTTTGATATAAAATACATACTTGTGTTTGTTTAATGCGAGCTTGATTGTAGAATTTCAGTTACAATAACCGGGTTGCATAATGTTACCGTTTTATTTAAAACCATTTAAAACCTTAACCTTTCCAAACAACTGAGCGGGGAGATATATTGTCACACTGGTTAATAATATTGTATAAAATAGGCTGAGAACAAGTATTATCCTAACCTAGACGGACAAAAAAATATGTAATGGGATCCGAGTTAGGCTACAATCGCCTGAGAAAACACAAGATTGCGAAGAGCAACTATTACTGGATTAAAACATGTAGTATTTATCCCCGAATATGTTTTTTTATATTAATTAATAGTACATTTTGGTGTTTTATTAATGGCTATGTAAATAAATTAGATCAGTCTTACTACGGATACATTAACCAATGAATCAACAGACTATCAAATGTATTTTTTATCAATGAGCAATCTGTTCCATTACAAAAGCTATCACTAATTGCTGAAAAAAAATCAAAATTCAGTGTATAGAATGAGATGTAGCATTCTTTTATACAAAATATATTATAGCTTTGAATACAATAACATTTGCGGGTATGAAATGTTCTTTGCGACATTGTCATTTGGTGCGGTTAGGATGGAAAAAAAACGGTCATTCAATTTAATTTAAATCTAATCTATGCAAGATTAAATTGAAGTGGAAATATAAAAAAATACAATAATTATTAACGTTTCAATAGAAGCAATTGTTTACATTTCTGCATATCTTTGATATCTGAAAAATTAAATTCATACCGGTTCATATATTGCCGACAAACGTTATTGTTTTGAAATCGATCAAAAACTTTGCAACTACAATTTTGATTGTGTACAAATACTTAATAATTGACGACAACCATTATCTTACAAAAACACAATTCTATAAGCGTAAACTCATACTGGAAAATCAACCTGTTGGTACGTTGTTTAGTATATCTTTTTGCATCAATTTAACGCTTGCTGATACCTCAACAAGCATTATGCTGTATCCATTGATCCTAGACTGGAAATGGGTTTTGGGTCCCTTGAGGATATCTATATTTTGTTAAAAGCATTTCAATGGTATGTCATTCAGCGCTCGAGGCAAAGCAGATTATTTACTGTGGGTGTTAAACATGTCCTGAGGGTTGTTTTGAATGCAAGCGCTCTTTTCGTTGATTGGAAGGTATGGGTGTGTAACATAGGTCCCGTTGATTCAATGTTTAGATTGGTATAGTTTCATCATCCATGAAGATATATCATATGAGTCAATAATTATTGTAAAATATGAGTCAACTATTCTGAATATTTGTCCTGATATTATTGCAGTTGAAAACATGAACTCATATTGAAACAAAATAGCGAATAACTTCCAATTGTTAGTAAAGGTTTTGTATATTACTTTGCAGTAAATGGCACCATTTACATATTGATGGTTAGATTACTCATTGTGCACATATATTTTCTATCGTCTCGTACGTAGTGTCGATCGTTCCAAATACAACACAAATACAAACAATCCTTTATTATAAATCTGTATACAATGGTTATAAGAACATCGTCTATATTTTTCAAGAAACCGACTTTTGATGTAAAAGAAGTGACGAACACGCTGGGAAGTTGGCATTTGTTGCAGGTAAATTATATTTGGTTAAGTTGGTACTTACCAAGATATGATAATTCAATTATGCACTTGCTCGTAGTTCAGCTTTTGCTTTCCTTTGGCTGTTCATTGCTAGGTTGGCGTTTTTACTATCGTTGATCGGAATCCATTGCCCGTGTGTTGCATTGTTTCAGGAAATTCAATTTCCTAATGGTCTCCTGGGGAAACGGTAAATAAACACCATACTCGCGCTGTTTTAAACGTGCGAGTGTTAATAATTTACCCGTTGCATAGAACCGTGAATACATTATTCACAGTCTTTGGTAGATTCCTGAATAGACAACCTGATCCGGTTTTGATATTTTGTGAGCACTAATCTATTAGGCGATGGAATATGGCGGTGCTATAACCTGTAAAGTGCACCGCGTTGACGAGTTGTTATCGACTTAAATAATAAGACTACATCACATATACGTTTTGTAATACTACATCGGCACGGAATTAATTCTTTGCTCGACAAAGGTTAGTTATTAAACTTCATGTAAACGTCATGTTTTATATTATAGGTGTCTTTGATTGTATTCAATATACCTGCCATTTACACTCAACATGCATTATACAATCTTCTGTGATCCGAACGTTTATGACATCGTAATTGTTATGTTTTCATTTATGTTACTGAATACAACCATAAACATTAGTTGCTCAGACGGTGTCTTAGTTAAACATGTAAATGTGTATGTCTTAAACAATGCACGTTAAATACGATGTGGTTGTTAGATGACTATCTATCTAGGTGTAATGACCGCTGTAATGCGATACATTTGTCTAATGCATCCATCCACATGTTTGTCCATATGTATAACATTTATTAAATTTCTTCTACGACAAAGTAACCAATTGGGTCGTAAAAATCGCATTCAGAATTAACGAATTCAGCGTAAAATTTTATTTCTTGTCAGCCGACTGTTTTTTCCCGTAACGACATTGGGTTATCAAATTCGCCGTCAAAAATGACGGCTTGTAAGAGTTGAACTTGAAAGCAAACTGATGCGTTTCATAATGGTTTAAGTCCTATACTGCGTGTGATGCTTTTACGACGAAAGTGTATGACATACTACCTTTATTAAGTTCATAATACGATTGGTATATAAGATTATACAATAATACAAATACTTAAAGTAAAGATCCAATCATTTGTCGGTACCCTGGTTACATAATATGTTACATTTTCGCAGAACAAATATGAATTCACAAATATTTATTGTGGAATGGAAATACGTAGTAAACAACTTCACTGTGACGTAAATACCTAGTACAATCTAGTATTTAGATTATATAAATGCACTTAATACGGTAACCTGGAATCATAATATTCATAATTTGCTATCAACATGTTACACCACTTGACCAGATAATGGTAAATTACAAAAAAGATATAATTTTTCCTTGTTCTATTTATTATTGTTTTTATTGTGATGAATACATTCCTTGTTCTTTGTTGTTTTGGTTTACATTCATTCGATTTTATGAAGCGGATGCGTCAATATTGCTTTGACCGAGGCATGTCATGTTAATTGCACGTGTAGCGGTTTTGTTATCCATTAGCATTCAGAAACAGTATATTAACTTTATATATGTAGCGGAATATGCAACACATGATCATAAGCGAAACAGTTTTCCATTAAATATGAGATATAATACAAACAAACATATTTAATTGAACATCACTAAGTCTAGAACGAAACTCCTTCACTATTAGTCCTGCAGTTAGTTTTGGTTGTTGTTTAGGCTTATTAGCGTTGTGCTTTACACTTACATGTTGGAAACATGTATTTTACTGAAAGCTATTGTCAGCGTGTAAATGATCTTTTACTTAAGAAGGTTATTTATACGAAAAAAGTACATTGTTCCAGACAGGAGGTATAGCAACAATTTAAACTCAGATAGCATTACAATGTTACATAATGCTATGATTTTAAATAAGATCAAAAGTACCCATCATAAGTATTCGATTACTTTAACATAGTTCACTTATTATGTTCAATATACTGTGTCGAAAACCGCTTTTACAGCCACTTAAATTATTCAAAAGAAATCCAATTGATTAAGTGCTGTCATAGCAATTTGCATCAAACCACGCCCTTGGTGATTCAACGATAATATAATAAATGTGCGTTTGTTCTCTTCCCAATTAATCAGCATTTATTGCGAATGGAATCAACGTGTGTTGCAAATGGATGACTACATTTGACATTATTCATCAGCGTGTGTCCAAACAGACAAGTCAAAACGATTTTGACTAGACCAATGCCAGAAAATAAAGCTTCACCAATCATCCGTTGACTGGACATTTTTAACACTACATATACGAGTTCATTTTATATATATACTGGCAACTGAAAATTAAATGAAGATATATGCACATAATGTCGGTCTATTTTATTTATTGACATCGCTGATGAGGTTGACTTAAAGCGCGTGTCACGTAGTTTAATATAGGATACACTTCAAAATGCAATTGATTTCTTTTAGCTTTCACCCATATCTCAAGTAGGTTTTTTTCGTCGATTTCTATAAGAAAAATTCAATAATAGTGATTACTTGCTGTACCCAAATCAGTTTTATCTGGTGCAAAAGATTCTTTCACATGAGTAAAATCAATGTTTTGCTTTTTAAGCGCTGAAAACTAATATACATGTCCATCCGATAAAATACTTACGTCGGAGGTTCAAAAAGAATGATTCCACGTATACATGATCATATATGTCAGGATTAACATACGACATTGCAGAGTCCTCAAGTTGTTCCGTCTTTCGGCTTGTAATTGTATGGTTGCAACTGTTATTGGACGTAAAAGATATACGTATTGTCAGCAAGTTTAACCAAAACAAAAGAAACATCCAAAATTTAACCTAACTTTTGATAATAGTTCCTTTCTTTTTCAACTGATGATAACTCGTGAACAAACCCATTTTAAAGTATATTTAATACAGTATTTGACGTCATATGTTTTATACAAATAGTTATTATATTTATGTTTTGACGGAATCGTTGTTACAAATTCGAAAAAGAATACATTCGAATGAGAAATCAGTGCACAGGACATTTGAATAGGCCTTCATCACCAGTCGTAACATCATACACTATAGTGAACGTGTATTGTTTGATGCAATATGCTTTAATATAATGTACATAGAATAATGTTATTTAATGTTTATATTTAAATATATAATTTTTATTAAAAATAATTGCCTTTTATGAAATAATAACACAAGTTCATACTCGTTGCTAGAATGAAGTTGAGCTTATTCGATTTCGCAAAATGTTGGTGAGACAATTACCATTTAGCTTTATTGTAATAATTAATTATGTACACACAATAAAAACCTTATATATTGCAATAACATAAATATTAACTATACGATGAATTAGTTGAATACCTATTAAATGACCACACAAGAATTTCAACGAAGTAGTTCTTTGAAATAACTGAAAAGCTAATATATACCCCATGCGCAAGTTATATTCACCATACAAGGAAAATATCTAAAATCATACATATTTATTTTTTAAAGAAATTTTCGGAGAGGAACTTTGTTTATACGCATGTTCATCCACTATTTGTATCTCCGTGAATCACTTAGTTCCTTCCTTATAATCCTGAGCTCTTTAATGAAAAATAAAGGGCATGCTCTGAATGCCGTTCTAGTAGTTAAGAGTGATGAATCAGAGCTAATTTCTGATTGGATGAAAATGTTGTGTGAAAGGATAAATACCTCTGACATCATCTATCAACATGTGCCAACACGGGCTTTTCTAATCAGTTGTCTTTTGGTTGTCTTTCAGCAATTGGTCATGGGATAACATAGGGTATTTTGTGTCGTGCATTTTTTGCAAACAGTAGCGAGATCGGTAACCTGTTTTGTTTTTATACAAGATGTATTTAATACAAATAAAATGACCTTTCCAAGTGTATTTACAAATGTGTTTCCAATTTAGTATTTACGAAACAATCTGTAATTGTCCATTTAGCTTTGCTATAGTCTTACTATATATTCAAAATATTTAAAGGAGTACAGAAATCTGATTATAAAAGAACAATCCAGCAACACAATGAAGTGTGTTGTCAACTTTAATTTAAAACAATAGCTCGAAAAAAAGGACTTAACCTAGCGAGGCATCATTAACATATACACTGTTACGGTGGGGACGCATACGTCATCAGCGAAGATTTAATGCGTTATTGATAAAAATATATTCATAAAATTCGTTTAACTTCGTCGGAAGGTTAATTTTGTGTTTAATGGTTTCTTGTCTATGTTCGAAAAGGCTCGGTACCGATTCATAAATATTAGCCTGCACTTCACATTTACAAAACGATGTATTTGTATCGTTAAGAGTCTTATCATCAAATATTCTTGAACAGTGTGTTATCACTTTTTATCACTTTGTTGCTGATCTTCGAAAACTAGTTGCTTAATGCATCACTTCAGGTGATTTGAACATGTCATTTTCAGCTGTTATAAAGCTCTAACATACTTTTAAATGGAATATGTTTTTATGGTTGAATACTGTTAAATTTAAAGAGATGATTTGGGCTATGCGACATTGTCAATTGGGGTTGTAAGCATAGAACACAAAAACTTTTAAAAAGAAATGAGAAACCACCAAAAGATATAAATACCTTTCATGAAATACAATATTTCAGAATCCCCCTTTTTGTTTAAATTTAAAATAACCAATTTCATATTAAATCATAGTAATATTGCTGACGTTTATTTTTTTTAATCGATTCATCGCCAATATTTGGAACCTTTCTTTAAAACAAGTAAATAATGCAAGGCAACGTTAAGTGATAAAATTGATCAATTACGATTGGATTTTAGTTTGAAGATTATTATTATTATCTTAAAACCAAACAATTTTAGAAAGCCGTTAACTGATTGTTACAACAACATTATAGTACGTTTGCTAGTAAATTGACATCGATTTAACGATTGCTGATCTACTCACAGTACCATTTGTCATAACGGGGAAAGGGTTGAGGTCCCTTGAGACCATCCATTTGTTGTTAAAAGCATTTCAATGGTACACAACCTATAGCTCGAGACAAGCTAGATAATTAACTGGGGGTTGAACCATGTCCTGGATGAAGATTCGTATGCACGTGTTTTGTCGAAGAGAAGGCATGTGGGTGTGACGAATATGTTCTGTTCAAACAACAGAAAGAATGTTCTAGTTTAATCATGCATATTACTATAGTAAATTTGCCACAAAAATATAGTAATTTAAAAGTCAACTGTTTTAAAGAGTGTATCTGTAGTTGAAAACAAGCAGATATTTATACATTACACACAATAACTGCAAACCGTTAGACAGATGAGCTTCTTGTGTGTTGTAGTAAATTGTGCCGCCGTAAGACGAGTGTGTGTTTGATAAGTTTTTATGTTCTCTAATTTTCAAATGACTAGTTTTCAAACGTTAACGACTACTTTTGGAAATGAGCATTAGTTTCAGTTATGCTATGTTTGTTTGTACGTATATTGATTTCTACCAGTCTGTATCACATTGCTTTTTTAATGACATGAACAAGACTGTTGCGCTGCCGAGGTCATCGCGGTATACGGTGCAATGTCTGGAGACATACATTTTAATTAGTTTTCTCATTATCCCCATCACACTTTGCGCGTTTTTCCTGTCCCGATGTAGTTCAGCGTTTGTTTTCATTTGGCAGTTGAATTCTAGGTTGGCGTTTTAACTATCGTTCGTAGCAATTCATTCCCACACGTTGGACATGTTTCAGGAATTTCAATTTCTTAATGGTCTCTTGAGAGAACCGTTAAATAAAGCCATACTGGCATTATTTTAAACGAACGAGTATTAATAATTTAACATTTGTATTAAAACCGACATCAAGAAATACGTCTGTATCAAGTTTTGCATGGTTTCAGATTAGAAGACCTCATCCGGTTCGAGCACTGTTCTAATTTGCAAAGACATATTCTATAAAACTGTTTTAAACTTGTTTGAAACTGCGGTTCTATAAAACTGAAATATGGTCCGGGCTGATGACGTGTTTAAAACTTGAATAATTGCAAAGTCATTTTATATATACCTTTAATGACATATGTTATCGACACGGAACAAAGTACTGTGCCAACTCTTTAATTGTTTTTCATTTGTCTAGAATAGACACCGCATGTCTTTCAAACTATTATTTTAGTGAGTTAACAACATGTTCAAAAAGTGATCAGTACATATTGTTACTAAATAGTGCTAATAATATTTAATGATTTTCTTATACGTTACGAAATATAACCGTTAGCAGATTATATGTGTAAGGTGGAACTCTAAAAAACCTATATTTCTTCATGTCATACACATTGTATAGTATTTTAAATAAATCAAAATAGGATCTACAATTCGAACATTACGTGGTTAGTAGCATTGTATCGAGTGTGGAGGCCTTGAGTTGCGCCATACGAACTTAATTGAGCTTGATTGTGTATTAGTATATCTCACTTGAATTGCTCAAATACTATTATATAATGTCGCCCTCGTTTTGGAGATGAAAATAGAACAGCGGAAAACGTATTTACTACTTCTGGTGCATAACTTATTTAAACACACGCAGTCGAAAAATTCATATTTATCAAACGCCATCTGTAAACATGAAACGTCTTAAAGTAGTTCTTCACGTCATGTCGGTAATGATCACTACGTAAGGCTGAATTTCCGTTTTTAATAAGTGTTAGAATTAATATACATGTACGATATATTTATTTTTTGGAGGTATTATAATAGAATAATATATACTGTTATTATTTTATATATTGGATAGGAACGGTTAACAAAATGTACATCTATTTTTTTCTAGAACCAACACGATGATTTCATACATTTAAGTAGTGTGGGCGTCATAATTGAGTTCATAGACATTTACCATATCGATTTAATAAACGTTGCAATAAAACCCATACGCCTGATATGCAATCATACTTGTGTCATGTGTTTTGAATTTCCCTAAATTTCTACAGCCACAAAGCAACCAACAAAGCTGCAAAATAGCATTTAAAATGAAAGATGTTTAAATTCAATTATTTGTTCGCAGTCTAAGCTTGTTATGACATTCGATTATCTTCTACAAGTTGCGCGAAACAGTGAATCAGATATTTTTAATCAATTGTCAGATATCTATGAAGACACTTCTACCTGTTGTATGTATGGTCCATCTGGGGATATATTCACGTGGTCTGTTTAAAAGGAATGGCGTAACTATGCAAAACCAAATTGTAATGATCATATATCTATCTATCTTTATTATTATTATTATTATTATTATTATTATTATTATTATTATTATTATTTTTTTTATTATTATTATTATTATTATTATTATTATTATTATTATTATTATTATTATTATTATTATTATTATTATTATTATTATTATTATTATTATTATTTGTATTATTATTATTTGTATTATTATTATTATTATTTTTATAATTATTATTATTATTATTATTATTATTATTATTATTATTATTATTATTAGTAGTAGTAGTAGTAGTAGTAGTAGTAGTAGTAGTAGTAGTAGTAGTAGTAGTAGTAGTAGTAGTAGTAGTAGTAGCAATAGTAGTAGTAGTAGTAGTAGTATTAGTATTACATATAGTGTATGATATTCATTTAAATAATTATTTTTTAATTAAAAGTAAATAAACAAAGACATTTTTATTTATGCTTATTATGATGTTGGATTTTAATTGCTAGCATATATTTGAGATTATCCAGTTTCTGTAACATCTTGGTAAGGCAATTAATGTTTACTTGAACTGAATACTTAGACATAATTCACAATGGAAACATTATATTACAAAACAAAAATATGCATTACAAAATATATAATTAGTGTACAGCATGGTAACAACAGAAACACATTTAGCGACAGATAAGTCGTACAAACTCACTTCTATAAACGTGTCAATAAAGTTACATATTGCTTTATATATTAGAAACATATTGTTGACGTCATATAGGAAGCGATAAATATAATTAAACTTCTTTATTCAATGCACCAAGCGAAGATGCATGTTGTATTCAGCAAGTTGATCCAACATTGACACCTGAATGAATCACATAATGCCTTATGCATTATCTGCGTTGGTCTTTCAACGACAAGGAAGTATATGTCGTGAATTCATTTCCAGTAATTGATGAAATCAGAGCTTATTTCAAATGAGATGATGTTTTGTGAAAGAATGAATAGTTTTGACATCATCTGTCAAGGTGTACCAAAACGGTCTCATTCAATCGATGCCGATGAGGCGTGTGTCATTTACGATGTGTATGGTTACGGGAAGGCTTACTATTTAATGCTTCTACTTTAGAGCTGTATCAAAGAAAACGTGTTTACTCATACTAAAATTGTGAGTTAAAACAATGATTCACTTAACAATATTGTTCTAATTACAAACACAAACACATGGTATGTTAGCATGGTATGTTATTGGCGACAAATGCAATATAACATTAATTTAAATGGTTGATTCCGTAGTGGATTATCTTCATTTGGTCAACTGTGTCGTCTGCTTTTTGCACACCTTGCATCACTGCGGCAATACGAACCGACGTCAGCCAAAAACAGAGATGATACACAGGGCTTTACCCTTATACATCAGATTACACACCAGTTACTTAATAAGATCTCTGATCTCATTAATTTTAAACTTGGAAATAACCATATGGAAAAATACAATTTGTTCATAGATATAGTTTTTTTCCCAAATAAGTAGACCATTGAACTTTAAATATGATAACACAAATTGCGATACTTATTAGCACACATTTCACACTTATCTTATTATACGTGATGTTTTAGTGGTATAATAACTGGCTGGCAATATAAACCTCGAATTAACTTGTATATTATACCCGGGCAAAGTTGATACTTGCAGCTACAATGAAAAACAAAATATTTCGTAAACAAGTTGTTTAATGTGAATACAGTTATTTTGATATATAATTTAAATGTATTATTCAAGTTCGTTGCTTTTTTGTGCAAAAATGATATGTTGTATTGAGGCATAAAGCTTAACTTCTAACATTTATTCTGTGTAGATAAATAAAGCATGTACGTCATAGGATGGTATTATAATTAATACGTCCTAAAATGTCCTTTGGTATTTGATTTTCAAAAATAAAATAACATGTTAAAATAATGACATATACAATTAGTTGAACCGGTTTTAACACTAACAGTATTTTTGATCGTATGTGGAATTAAAGCTAACAAAATATTATCATATCGTACCGGATCGATATTAGCAGCGTATAAACATGCACGTGTAGTGTGTTCGTTTAAGGGATAAATTAACGCATTAATCAACACATTATTTTTCCAAATTATTTAATATCAATTAGATTCGCTGTTAATATGACAGATACATTTTATTTATGGTAGTAATGTTTTAATTATGTCCAGTATAGAAAAAAGTGCCTGCATATAATTTTGTAACACGCAACAACGATTATTAAGTGCGTTACACATTTTGTCGAAAACATGTGTGTCATTACAATGATTGTTAGAGATGTTCGAATGAAACTAAGTATTAATTACCCGCCGATTTCATAGCGGTACATCCGCTTAACATGAGATATGTCCTCACGAAAACGATTCTCTACCACAACGAGTTTAATTGACCAATCAAGATACATGTAATAGTCTAGCATTTATTACTGTTTGCTGTGTTCATAGCGTTTTACAACGTTTTAATCAAATAAATCGGTGCAACGATTGCTTTTATGTGAGCAAAACCAATGCTACCCGGTCCGTACTCCAGGCAGCAATTACTCCTACATTAGTTCGTATCCGGAAATGTTCTGTCGAAATCGATACAATCATCTGAAAACTGTTTGTATTTTACAGATATGTAATATTGCTGTTCATTGATGGTGCTTGATTGAACAATTTTAAACATAACAAGTGCAATGACAACTCCACCTTTAACAAATAATATGCTGGTAAAATACGCTCAATTGTACAATCTAGTAAGATTTGCAGACAATTAAACATTAATAACTTGATAGATTTGATTAAATAAAATCTGAGCAACGTTTTTTGATATAAACATGTTTTTGTAAATTTCGTCTCAAGACATTTATTGAATTTAAAAAACTTAAACAACCAGATGTTAGAATTATACAATTATAGAACAACAATCAATTACGATATTGACATTCTCACTAAAACAGCTTGTATGTCATTCCTTTTTGTAAATTGATCTTTCCGAAAAATGATGTATGTTGTGTATATAATTGTAACGCATGCTTCTATATGGTGAGCAATGTTAACGCTCCGATCAGACAAAGTTTCGTCACGCTTGATAAGGCGCTTGATTGGATTTGACAAGGATATAATGAAGCGACCATATAACGAAATATAGAAAAATCTGTCTATCAACAAATGATCCCATAAAATTGACAGTGAAAAGCACCAAACAATGGGCAAACGAAAACGTTTCCAAAGACGGAAAAAGTAGCCCCTCTGACAAGGAGGAAACCGTACAAAGACACGAATCTGAGTGTGACGCTAACCTTAGTGAGAGCAGCTCCATATCCGTTGCAAACGGTGTGTTGTTCGAGGACGTTCTAGCAACGGATACGCACGTTGCGACAATAACCATGGCAACCGGATATCAGTGGGATGACATTGCGGCAATCAAGGACTCATTGAAAGAAGTATTTTCTTCCATTAGCAAAATAGAAAGCAACCAAGAAGGAGTGATACGTATGCTTGATAGTAAGTTAGATAAACTATAGCTTGATCTCACTGCTTCGATTGACGGGAAAATAAATTCCCTCCGTGATGGCCTAGCTATGAGTATAAGAAGAGTGGGAAAAATAATTGATCAAGTATTTACAATAATTCAGTCCCTTCATTCACGCATGGAGGCCTTAGAAACAGGCTCGGAGAGGCAGCCGGCAAGACCGACACCAATTTATCTTGGCACCGGCGGCTTGCCCTAGACGATCCGGATGTCTGTGTGACTGTAAGCGGAATCGTGCGACAGGACGGAAAGGATCTTTGTACAAAGTCAAATGACATCATAAAGGCCCTAGGTAACAACGTCTTAACTGTAGTTTAAATCACGGGTGCAACACGTTAACGGTCGTACATTCATGACCGCCCACCCCTGATAAAGACCAGCTTCCGGAATGTTGAATAAAAGATCCTCGTGTTACGCAACAAATATTTACTTAATAACATTGCTCCGTACAAGAATTTATACATCAAAAACAGCAAGTCTCATGCGGAACGGTTGATCGAACTAAATGCATGTACCCTACAAAGTCAACTACCAAAAGCAAGCAACTTCCGAGTAGACGCCAACGGTCGCACCCGCCCACGGGAAAATACAGATCGCTAGGATCAGTAACAGCAACAGCCCGAGACAGAACCCCGGCGCTAGCCACACGAACAGCTCTAGGATCCCTCCCGCCCCGCGGGGTCCATCACATAAGCACATCCTAACGTATTAGGATGGACTCAGAGTAATAGTGCATTACGGGAAAATATCATACGAGCGATAGACGCTGATATAACATATAACTGTGAAACCCGATTAGGTGATCAAAATGTAATAAAAATCAACGACTATAAATGGTTTGGTTATAACAGGGCTGATATCCATAGTAATGCTCCAAAGGCTTCCGATTCAGTTGGCTTACTCTTAGAATCAAAACTGTGCGACTTATATTGTTGCTAAGTCTTTTCATGGTATTCTATGTGTACAATTATGTCACACAGTTACAGGTTCGGATTTCGTTGTATTTACGTGTTATTTGCCTCCAGAAAACTCAGACAGAGGCCGCTATGATCAATCTTTCTATGCTCATTTACTCACACAAATATATTGTCTGGTCTGAGTAATTGTGATGCCATTTGCACTGCCGCTGATGTTAATGCTAGAATTGAAAACTTATCAGATATTTTGTATGAATGTGACATCATACCCACACGCAACATTATTGATAAGTCTATTAACCAACATGGTCATGAATTTGTTGACTTTCTGAATGAAGCTACATTTTGTTGTTTAAATGGAAGACTTAATACCAAACTTGATAATTTAACATTGAACTCCAGAAAATGAAAGGCTGTGTTTGATAATATATTATTATTAAAGTGCTGACTATGCTATCAGTGGTTGATTCAATTCAATTTCACGGAATAATCAGCGATGGGTCACGGCTTCCTAATCATTCTGTTTTGATAACGGAATATGCGACGGGCTAAAATGAGCACCGCCCTACGAAAGAGACGATCCCCAGCATGGACCGTTATTACCTGAGACAAATACCTTCTGACTTTTTGACCAGGGACTTATCTCGGCGAGCGATTGTAAATTTAAAAAACAACTTTAGAAACATCTACAGAAAATCAGACAAGTGTGGACTCTATCTATTATGATTTTTGTTCGATTATCACAACCGAAATGCACTTGAAACTGCCAGTTATGGGCTCTACGAAAACTACGCAAAAGCGTTTAAATCACAATAAACCGAACTGGGATGACGCTCTTCAAAGTCTATGGAATGCGATGCGGGACAAAGAAACTGCATTATTAAAGTGCCAGGATGAACTTAGCACGAAAACGAGTCTGAGAGACGAGTATATAAGAGCGAGAAATAACTTCGATAAGTTGCTAAAACAAAGCGAACGCTCATATAATCGTACATTTACATTTGAAATAGAAGATATGTCAACATCATCTGAGTTGACGAACAACAATTTTATTATTAAACTGAATATACTCATGTCTTTATGTCCACGAAAACTGGCTAAATGTATTGTTAAAACATATTTTAAAAGACGAACTGTTATATATGCATAGTTCTGAATGAGTTTATCATTGACATAAATTCCTGTATATTTTTTCTTTTCTTTTCATATTCATATTCGTAATATATTATTCACATGCATCAGTGTATGTGGTTCTATTGTATATAATTTGAACTATTCTGTTTTGGTGACTTATAGGCCCATCGGGTCGGGTTTAAAACACATTTGTTCATATATTAATATGATATATTGCACATGTCACTATAATACACAATTTATTTGCTTACTTACTTACTTATTAGCATGTTACGAAGTGTTATGTTTCCCTGCCAACTCATTTCGCCCCTTTTCATTTATAATAAATAAAAGACATGTTCCTATATTTAGACATTTAATGCAAATTAATTAATTTATCGCGTGCCTCTATTACGTACTGCGAACATAAAGCGAAATCCCACGAACATAATTAGTTTGTGTCATTAGATTTGAAACATTATACAACAATGTCTTTGTTTGATGAAAAATCTTCATACGATAAGGCATACATGTAAAATCATTTGAAATAAAGACATTGTTTTGCGCTTCAATACTTTATCTAGATCATTTAACAATCGATGCGTATTTAAATTCGCGCTGCGAATATAATTATATGAACAGTGACCGATATACTCACATTAAAGTTTAAATTTTATGTCGTCAAATGGATTGTTCTTAGCCTTGGATATGGATATGGCACATGAACACGCAACATTGATGATTCATGCCCGTTCTTAAAACGTTTACATTTATTATATTAACACGTCTGTATTAGCTATTTAAGTAATAAAAATTGTACATTTTTTGTATATATAACACGTTCATGATTTTAACGATTTCAACATAAATGTGTTCCTTATTATATTATATATAACGTGTGATATATTTCCCGGTCAACTTCGTTCGAATGGCTTATATACTTGTCGACACACATGTAGCCTTCAATCAATGGCTTAAAACACATTAGTTTTTAAATCATCCCTTTCTTGTCACGTTTGATTGCTTCATACGAATTTAATTAACCATCCACGGCGACAATGAATCTGTGGGTTACAGGAAACATAATCGATATTGAACACTTATTTCTAAATAATCCATTTCCGGATTAAATGGATCGACATGTTGATCACTGATCAATTCTGTGTCGTTTTCTGAATTTAAAATCACACGCTTAAATAGTGTTTTTTAAACTATACGTTTGAGAGGGGACTGTACACAATGCCTAAGTCCGTTTTCACCATATTTATATGACACAATAAAACAGCAGCTTAAAGAAGCTAATACATTTATTTAAGTATATCACACCAGTGCATCTGAGTTGAAAGACGACATTCAATTTATAAATGCGTTTTGCTGGTAGATGCTTGTAAATATAGGATTGAGTTGTTTAGACAGTATGTATTTGATCAGATATACATGTAAGCAACATAGAAAATAAATAAATTTTAAATTTGATAAATTTGCATACATTGAATGTTCTTGTTCAATGCGGAATTGAGTATGCACAGTGTGACCATACATGTTGTTGGCCAGGCTGCATAATTCAACCGTTTTATTTTAGACCCTATAACACCCAAACCTTGCCAAACAACTTTGCGGAGCCATATATTTTTACACTGGTTAATAATATTATATCAAAATACGCTGAGAAAAGAAATTCTAAACAGACAATGCAAATATGTCATGGGATCCGATTCAGGCTGCAATTGATAGAGAAAACACAAGATGGCCAAGGCCAAAGACTACTGGAATAAAACAAAATATGAGCTATTTCTTCCCGAAAATGTTGTTTTCGTTTTATTGATATAAAGTTATGGTGTTTTATTAATCTCATTAAAGGAACTAGATCAGTCTTACTACGGACAAATACAAAAAGGAATCTACAGAATATAAAATTATTTTTTTTTATCAAGGAGCAAGCTGCAAAGGCAATTTATGCCAGAGAACACGCTTACCATAATGCCGTGTATCACATATACCTGTACTATCATTGGAATATATTGAGTATAATGTACGAGTTGTAAAACCCCGTTAATTGACAATGAAAGTTAATACCACGTACTTTGTTAAGGTTTGATGTGGGTTTTTTCAGATTGTAATTTTCCGATCGGCAGTAATTTTGTGTTTCAATTATCACCTTTAGTGATACAATCGCAGAATAATATCAGGAAAAACATCATTGGTTGAATCTGCTATATTCAATGACAGTTTATCTGCTTTCCCCTCATTACTTGCAGTACGCGTCTATATTCCAGAATCGAGTGCGTTGAATAGTAATGCCTTTACATTTCATTAGTTTGTGTTATTGTTTAACAAACAGTTAACGTTGCTCGGGTTTAATGCCAAGCCAATATATATAAATTATATTTTAGTACAAAATATGGTTAACAACGATGACACGTTTTGAATTTTTTAAAACATCACTTTTTTAAATATTGATAGAAAGTTTATGGATGTTTTTATACCTGACTTTCGTTTCTATCGAGGTTCAATTTACAATTACACCTATTGGCATCACCATGTAATGGAGTTTAACGAGATTATCCATCAAATCATCAGAATGTTTGTGCGAGACATATTATATTCCACACAAAAAATCGAATATTTAATCGGATATAGAAAATATGGCAAGATGTATTACATAAACGATACCTCAATTATTGATATATCTTTAATGAACACACATTTATTGTATTCTTAATTTTACGCAGTTTAATGGAACCATGTTCGTCAAACATTTATTGGGAAATACATGTTTTAAAGTAAAGCAAAACTATATAAACACTCAATACATATATAACATGGATTAAGAAGGACGATTGTTCATTCTAGTCCTTAATACATGTACATATGTTGTTTATTTACACTGTAAATACACTTATATAAACAGTTATTATTTGTATTACTATTTATATTATTAATTCACAAGTAGGGTTTTTTCTTCTGTTATAATGACAAAGTATGTTACATCACATGTTTTTAATGTATTTTATCGGTGTGCATTCATTACGTTTATTATACATACATTCGTTTTAATAATTGTGTTTGTCATACCATTATATGATTGGTATCAGAAATGCATGCAGCTTACACGTAAATATAGTAATTGCTATTGTATCGTTGTTATAATAGTATTTCTATTTGTCCTAGGACACTATTCAATTAAACAGACTCGATAATGTGAGAGATGGAAATACAAACAACTGTGATAGACGGTGGTCGTTAGATGCGTTGTGACACGCCACTGACATAGTTCATTAATCAAGCATACACATAAACATTATCATTTTGCTTATTATGCCATTATGTTCATTATTTTACCCCTCAGAGGGTTATCTTACTACGTGTATGCGTGATTTCAGGCAACATAAATCGTAATGACAGCATTTGGTCATGGTAATTAGCAGAACGACCGTTTTATTATTGTTCTTATGCAAACTGCGAGTTAAATATTCAGAAAACTGCTGCTTTGTTTTCTTGCACCTTACAACTGATCAGTATTGAACAAATGTATCCAGACAGTATTAATTTTAGTATTACTTTTATTAACCCTACTCATCCAAATTTTTCACTGTATTTTTTGTCAAGTGCGGGGTATGCATTAATGGACGCATTGCATGTGTGTAACATACTGTCAGCAAAGGAGTGAAGTCTGTTGAAAGTTATTTGTTTGTGAGAATAGGAATAAAACCATCATTACGGACACACACGCAACCGTTGCCGAAATACAATACCATTTTGCTAAAAAAACAAACATAAAATAGTTATTTTAGAACGATTTCATTTTTCCGTTTGGCCATTGGAGGCTTTGCATTAGACCAAGCACATCGTATATCTATATTGTGGATTTAATTTCGCTGAATAGTAAAGATTGTATCATTAAACAAGGCTTATAATAATACATTCCAAAACTTTTCACTGTACTTTCGAAACAAAAACTAAACATGTGTTAAAAGTGATGATTCAACAATATATATAGAGGGACTTGTTTACAAATGTGTGTTTTTTTTTGTAATTAAATGCATTTGACAACAAAGCTATACTATACGGAAAAGATGAACATGATACTTTCTGAAAGCAAGGTAGAAAATTTTAAAAACAAACTTTGCTTATACGGTTTTCAAACCCGGGATGTTAGGAAGCAATATATTACACGCATCCACTGCCTCATTCAATCTTTTGAAATAATATGGATTTATAGCGCATTGTATGTAATACACATATTGTTCAAATTATCGATGAATAAACACATTTCAAACGCTTTATTATATTTGCAATTTTTATATTTAGAACAAAGAGACATGTTTAAAAAATTTCAGAGGTGTCGATGTTATTTTTCTCGTGTGAATATAATCCATACATTATATTTTATATATGTGATACGTGTATGAAAATGATTATTTTGTTAAATTGTGAAAAATCCCTTTAAAATATTATCAGAAATGTACACAGTATTTACTAAATCAGCATGTTGCAGTGGGACATATTTAAAAACAGTTACGCACAAGATACAGTTCCTATTGTACTGCCTCACACACACAACTTAATGAGAACATATACACATGTTTCTATCGTGCATTTTATTCGTATATTTGTACACACATTTTCCCCATAAACGTCACTTATATAATTGGATTTATTAGTTATGGTTCGTCTTTGTGTTTCGATTAGGTTACAAATGTGTAATGTTACACTGAAATAAACATTTTTTTAAAGTATCTAGATGACAGTCTTATCTTCTAAAGAAGTAATACGGTAATTACACCTCTTTAATAACCCGCATTTAAATGGTCATAATTTTTTAATTATGTGACCCGTACACCGACATAAGAATTAGAGTCAAACGCAAGATATTACGCAGTCGTAAGTGTAATTAAAGCGTAGCACGGATTGTTTAAATACCTTCATGCAGCCCGTCAAAATACTCCTTTTGTATTGTGCTGACTGTTATTGTACATGTCCTCATTCGTTATTTAGTAAAAGCCTACTTTATGTATGTCAAATTCCATTTGTTCATTCTTTAAATTGAATAAGGTGCAGGTTAAACATGTATCGTTTACAAAAACAATAAATGGCATTAAAATACAGTTTTAATAATTAAATCGCATATTGTTTGGTAATTTTAATAATATATATGTCTTGTTTATAAGCAAGTACTATTGTACATCAATTCAGACATGTTCGTGGCAAAACCAAACATGAATTACTAGACGGAAACAAGATGCAAATAAAGCTGGATATTTTAACATTAATGCCATAAAACAACATTCAATCTAACTAGATTAAATTGAACGCTCTATAATCAATCCACATAAATTGCATCGATTTAATATATCATCCATTGATTAATGACCATCAGGTCGGCTGAAAAGCTCTTATCTTATATCACAAAATGGGCGCCATGTTTTACACAACGTAACAGTCGTATGGGAGCTTTGTTTTGCTGGTATGGTATTTGAATCTGCAAAGCCTTGTACATTGATGTTTTGAAACAGTTCTTGTATCTGAAACTGTTCTTGGGGAATTGTATAATTTGTACTGAAATTATATTCAACTGTGAACATGTATGGCAAAAACCGTTGCTCTTACTTCCAATTATAATTATTCACTAGAAGTTCAATGGATAAATACAACATTCAACGGCTATCAATTTAAAATATCATGTTATAGCACAATATAACAAGTTGCTACTAGTAAAATACACATAATCATATGTATGTTAGCTTATAAGGCTCGATCAAAATGTCGGTATGTGTATCTAAATATTATTCTGTGGTTTAGTCAACTGAATATTTTCTTCTATTGAATTGAAATTAAACTGAAAAGTTCTCAAACATTTTGAATCAATTTGAAGAATGTTCGTTAAGAGCTGTTAACAACCTCACGAATCGAAAGCATATACAATTTTCAAAAGCTAGAGACAATTTCACGAGTTGCGTAAAAGACGAATCAAATGAATTATTCAAGCTATGGTATGATCTATCATATCCTATAGATATTCAAACGTGACGCACAGCAGCCAGTGATTCACACTTAATGCAAGTCTTGCTGTGTGTAATAAGGAAATATAGCGGCCCAAGAGAAATTAATGACACATTATTGAAAATAACGGCCTCAGGGCAATGTCAAATTGATCTGAAGACAGACGTGTATGCTGATGTAATTTCCAATGTCTTTATTTGATTGTCATAATATTAAATAATGACGTTAGCATTTGAATTGATAAGTTCGGCTATCAGGAAGATATTTGCCATACTATTACATTCGACAAACTTGAATGAACGGAAGCACAATCTAGACATATGTATTTTCAAAATTGTATATACAAGCAAGTATAACAAATTTACGTTATTTATAAACCATACACTCGAATTGTACCCCACATGTATGACATAAATCAAGAACATTGTCTTTACTCAGCCCATCAAGTTCATATGATCAGGACTTGATGTGTTGTTTTGTCATGTATTATGTTATCTAGAACCATTTGCCCTGCAAAATTCCTCTTAAAGGAAATGCGCATTTATTTTTTGGTAAGTCAGCTAGTACAATATCTGAGTTATGAATTCTTTTCACGCGTATTAACAGTTTTCTAGAGTGTCGACCCGGGTGTTAACCAGCATTTAAGTCTTTTTAGCTACGATGTAAATAGCATTGTCTTGCTACTAAGCGAAGAGAGAAATATTACGTATTATAGTTAAGAAACTTCAAATGTACCTCAATAGTTAAACTGACCGAATTAAAATTAATAATCAAAAAAGCTATTTTTCGAAGTGTGCTTCAAATTTGAAAGTATGAACATACCTTATAACTTTATTATTCTGTATTGCTTAATATATATTGAATTGAATGTTTGTCGTTAAATAAAACAAAATCATAGATTAGGAAAATAATTAGGAAAATAATGTATGCAGTATATTAAAAAAAAAGCCAAATAACAGTTCCGACTTATACAATTGTTAAAAGTATCTGTTCATTTATGGCTTATAACTAACGGTATAAAAATAAAGCTTTAGTAACACTTTTCATACACTATTTGCATAATACGCGTATAACTAACGCGTATTCATTGAGTTAAAACTACGACGTAAACTTCAACAGCCTGCATAGTCCAGTGTTAGCGAGCTCATTTTACATCCAAAGATTTCCGGGTTCAAATCATGATAAGAGAAAATTGTTTATAAAAAAATTACTACTACTATTACTTCTTCTACTACTACTACTACTACTACTACTACTACTACTACTACTACTACTACTACTACAACAACTACTACTACAACTACTACTACTACTACCACTACTACTACTTCTACTACGACAAGTACTACTACTACTACTACTTGTACTACTACTACTACTAGAACTACTACTACTTCTACTACTACTAATACTACCACTTCTACTACTACTACTACTACTACTTCGACTACTACTATTACTACTACTACTACTTCTACTACTTCTACTACTTCTACTACTTATACTACTACTACTACTACTACTACTACAACTACTACTACTACTACTACTTCTACTACTACTACTACTACTACTACTACTACTACTACTACTACTAATACTACTACTACTACTACTACGTCTACTACTTCTACTTCTACTTCTACTACTACTTCTACTACTTCTACTAGTAGTACTTCTACTGCTACTAGTACTTCTTCTGCTACTGCTACTTCTACTACTACAACTACTACTACTACTAATACTACTACTACTACTACTACTTTCTACTACTACTACTACTTCTTCTACTTTTAATTTTACTGTATACATTTAATAATTATATAAATCTACTGATATTAAATACAGTCAGCACCATTAGGACTCTGCAGTGATATATAATTAAGGCCAAACTCAAATGTTAGGGCTCATATCATCTTGAAGAACATGTTCTTGCAATTAAAGGCAACAATGTTTCGGCTTCTACATATTTACATACTATTGTCTGCAACTTATATGCTCATTTACAAAATCTAGAAGCATTGGTCTTTATGATTACGTTAACACTCGATTACATCGCAATATCTGTAAATGCTATTCGAGCCAATCATCAATCAAATTACCGGATGAAAGGACTCTGTACCAACGAGATACAGAGTGTAACAGTAATTCTCATCACTTTCTGAAGTTTGTAAATCGTTTCCAGAAACTTATATTTAAATGCTATCTGGAATATTTGGAAATCGGAGCAGTAATTGGTTATTGTGTATTTTGGCATCGATTATTACATACAAATCGATCATTAATCCGACAAGTGTTTAGGAATGGTTTGATTGTGTTATGCAGTTATCATAGTGATGCGAATAATATCTTAAAATATAAAATACAATGAATACATAATTGAATATAAAGATCTCGTGTTGAAAGTCTTTACAAGTACTACAACGCAATTGTAATGACTGTTTCAAAGTTAAACCCAATCTCTTCGAAATATCAGAAACTCACGCTTGCTGTGAATTCAGATGTAAATTTAACATATTGTTTTCGCGATGAAAGCTCGTTATTGGACAATATCGCTGCCATAATAGATTGCTGATTAAGGTACACTATTCATAAAGGACTTTCTATCGATGAAACACAATTGATTTGACAATAATGATACAATTATTTCAAGAGTGTCACTGTACAATATATCAACTAAAAATAAAAAATAGTGTAAAATAAATAAAATGGATGTTAAAAGTATTGTGCTAAATCAAATATCTAAGACAAATAGATAAGAGTGATATCGAACTTTCCAAATGCAATATGAATTGGTCTTAAAAGAAAATAAATTATTTATTGTTTCTTTTCATAATCGAATGCCCATATACGTCAATTGTTGTTTATACATATATAAATTTAACAGAAACAAGACGCGTGTTGTCACTGCTAACTTAGATTATTTTGCATATCAACGACTAATATTTTCATCCCGTGTTAGGCTAAATAAATTGTAAGTTAAACTGAAGACAATTGTTAACAAAGCGGCCTGACTATTTAATATGTTTTGGCAGCGTTATTTTAGTACAAATATTATTGCTATGGCGTATTTACATTTATAAAAATGTAAATGCATGTTTAAATTATAAATGAGATGATACAATCTGCTTATACTGATCCCCTCACAGGTTAAAACTCTTAGATTTAAAACAAGGTACGGTTTACTGAATAACATAAATTCCCTTTGCTACAATGTAATCAAATATGGCATAAATCATTTTATCAAAAGCTATGCGGTGTTCTCTCAAAACTGTGCATGCTACTTTTCAAAACATCATAGAACGAAAAACAATGCCGAAACAAATGCATGAAATACACATGTTTGTGTGTGAATCTCGTTGGTAACACTTGAAATATGTATGTGTACTTTCTTCAATCTCATTGATGATTAACATTTATATAAACGATGCAAATATATTATATCGCTTGCATAACACATTATTCTGACGGCGAACATAGTGTTCTACATACAAAGCATACACAGTATTAGATACTTGTCACAGAACCCTTTCCATTTCTTGGCTATTGCAGTATTTGTTTAAACAAGTTTGCAACACGTTCAAAGAAATATTACAACCCTATCATGTATTATTTGAAAATGACCGGGAGTTTGTATCGTTGGTGGGAGGGCTTTTAGTAACAAATATATGGCAATGTCTTGTCTAGTGATAATAGAGAAGCGAGTTCAATTATGCAAACTATCATTGCGGCTACGTTTGAATAACTGATAAGTACTGCTCAAACTTTTGAATGTTTAAATATTCGTAAGATGTCTGCTTTTGGAAAATGGAGAGAAAGATAGAGGGAGGGAAATGGTAAACAATCTGATGCCTTTACGTTGAGAGGATTTGTGAACAAAAATAATGAGAATATCTCCATTACTTTTGGATAAAAATTAACTCGTTTGAATTCTATCTTTCATAATGACATTACATATCGCGTTTACACGTAAAATACTCAACGTAGAAAGTTTAATAGGAGTAAATATGTCTCATTATAAAGTCGATATACGTTAAACGTTAAAGTTTTTAAGACCGGAACAAGCTGATAAGTTGCATATGTAATACTGGATGCTATCACTTTCATTATTGGATAACATAGTAATGTCGACAAATGCAATTTTACCTTTCACTCCTAGCTAAATCTCTCGATGAAAAACATCTCCGTCAACGAGGCACCGAATGGAACCATAATTGTAATTAATATCTTGTTTGTAAATGGTTTCCGGAAATTAATAAGCACGCATTCTCTCCATCTCATTGAAAAATGCTAAACGGATTACATATGATGAAGTTAATCCTGCTTTGACTAATACAAGAATGCTTTTAAACGTGTCACTAAATCTGTAAGCAAAAGCTAAGACAAGTGTAAACCATTACCGAAACAACATATTCACACACTTTTCACTAATGGTGTTTAAATGACAATGACATCAGCAGTGGTAAAATATTGTGGACGGTATACTTGAATAATTGGTACTTCAGAGTCATATGGTGTACGGACCGGTTCAAAAGTCTGAATCGTATCATACGGTTTAGCTAGAACCGTCTCAGACGGTTTATAAACCGTATGATACGCTTTAAACCGTATACTACGCTTTTAAGACTTTTGGACCGGTTCGTACGTTAAACCGTCTGATCCGAAACCGTATGATACGAATCGTATCAGACGGTTTATGACGGGTAATATTCGGTCCGGTCCAAAAGTCTAAAGCGTCTGATACGATCGTATCAGACGGTTTAGCTAGAACCGTATCATACGGTTTTGCGACTATGAATAGATTTATTCAGTGTAAACCTTATGATACGGTTTACGCTAAACCGTTTGATACGAATCGTATCATACGGTTTTGCATCAAACAGTTAAGCGTACAATCGACCCAAAAGTCAAAACCGTCTGATACGATCGTATCAGACGGTTTATGGTCGCAAAACCGTATGATACGGTTCTTGCTAAACCGTCTGATACGATCGTATCAGACGGTTTAGACTTTTTGACCGGTCCGTACACCATACAAAACCGTATGATACGGTTCTAGCTAAACCGTCTGATACGATCGTATCAGACGGTTTAGACTTTTGGACCGGTCCGTACACCATAGAGTCAATACAAACGAAACTTGTAAATGTATCTAGGCAAATAGCGTGTGTTTGCATTGTTCTTAAATTTAAGTTCATCTATTTAATGATGTCTGCTTTTATGAACATTATACAGATATAAAATATTTGGCTTAAACCACCACAATGGTGGAATATTAACTCCCTTAAGACCAAGTAGCAATAGAAACCAATATATTTGTCGGGAAATACACCGGAGTTTGAAATAAAATAGACAAGCTCCCTTTTGGATGTTTTCTTATTATTGAATACCATTTATTGTATTTCTCAAAAAATAAAGAGGCATGAAGTTATAGACTGGTTATTTATGGACGGGCAATGAATTTCTGAAATAAGGTATTATATCTTGACGAAAAGCAGGCAGAAATTGCGAAGTATTGATCGTATTTGTAATAATTACTTAGACATGTAGATTTCATCTGCGACTAAAACACTTAGCGCAGTTCAACTATGGACATCAATCGATGGATTATTCAAAATAATTGATAAGGACAGTTCATATTTGTAAACTTTCAAACACTAGAAATAGTTGAATACCTAAAGTTCTATCCAAACTGTCCAGCATTAAGGTAAAGCTCTGTTCAAACTGACCAAAACCATAATTAAGTATGTTGGCAAGTTGGCATTAAAATAGCTTAAACGAGTAATAGTTTGACGAAGTATCTTCACAATATATGTCGTTAAGATGAGAGCTAAGCAATGTGCAATGAATTTGTTAAATCCATTATTTAGAAAATATCACAACTAGTGCAAACAAAAAATAATGAAAATGCATTATAATAAAAATGCAATACACCATGAACCGACAAATATGTCAAAAATGTAACGCACGCCTACGTTAATTAGCATTTGGAGTTGCTACTCACTGCCATCCACAACCATGGGTCATAACAGCGCGTATGTAATGAAACAGTCGCTAGGCTATTTAGGATGCACTCGCGGTTTACAGCGCAATTAAAATCAATGTTCTCATTATCCCCATTCAACACCGCGTTTCTATTTCAGGCCTGATCTAGTGTTTCATTTGCCCGTTCGCGTTTATACGGTCGTTGATAGCAATATATTACCGACTGGTTTATTTTTTTTAAATGTAATTCGATTTCCTAATGGTCTCAATAGAGAAACGGTAAACTGTTTTTTAACGAGCGAGTTTTAATAATTTACCAGGCAACACGTTATTTACAGTTTTTTCCTCTTTGATAGATTCCAGATTAGAAGACTACACCTGGTTTAGCCTGTTGTTCTAATGTGCGAAGGAATATTACAGGTTATGTACAAAACTCCTCTATGACAAGTTGTGAAAGCCCCCCCCCTCCAAAAATAAAATAAAAAAAAAGTCACGTCATATATACATTTATTTAAAACTGTGTCGGCACGGAATTAAGCGCTTGGCCTGGAAACGGTAAGTTGTACGATTTCAATTTTAATAAAAGTGTTCTCCATGATTGTTTGACATGTGCGTAGCAAAGTCGCTCAGCATGGATTGTACTATACTCTTAAAGGGGGTGAACGAACACGTCTTAACCATGTTTCGTACACGGTATGAAATAACTATAGAAATGGTTATTAATTGCTGTGTAATAAGTTTTAATCAATTCAATCTTAACCACATTATGACTGAAGCGGATCCCTGGTTTATGGGGGTATTCCACTACGACCCGATTCCCCACGATTTGTCCCGATTTCCAATATTTTGAGGTCGGGGACATTCGTAGCTCAATCAGCGAAGATCCTAACTCATTCGTAGATAGTCGTGGGCCGGTCGTAAGTGATTCCTGCAACTCGTGAGCTCCCGAAAAATCGTGGCCGGATTTTAAACGTGTTTTAAATTTGGCCAGGACCTCCAAGACTGAGTTTAATCGCAGTTGGCTCGTTACAGCGTCGTAGTGAATTCTTTGGCGTCGTAATGGAATCGTAGGTAATTCTCGAATCAATCGGGAAACCGTTGATCACGTGATCTGTCTACGAATCAGCTACGACTTTGTCAAGACTCTCACGAGTTCACCCCGAGTGAGTTGCGAACCCAATAAGATTCTCGCGATTAAGTTACGAAACAGTTACGATTTTCGGAGAATGGGTGTGGTATATAAACAGAGCTGCTCGGATTTTTCAGTTATACAGTTGTTAGGGCTTTGTATGAATAATTTGTTTATAATCAAAAATGGCAAGAAAAGGCAAGGGCAGGGGGGGAGATAAGTAAGAATGCAATCGAAGAAGAAAGCACAGGAAGTCCTCTGAAAGGAGCAACTCCGCCTCCTATTTTTGATTTGGCGCCAAAAAAAGGAACGGAGGCCTTCTTACACATGTGCATGTACACAGAAGAATGTAGGTCACATTGTAAAGAATGATCAATATCAATAGATATTTGCGCCTAATTCATGGGTGCGTTCGGTGAGGTTCTAGCTTAGTCGTGACCGATCTGCATCGTTCGTAGTACAGTCGCAGTAGATTCTTTCACGTCGTAGTGAAGTCGCGACCCTATTCGCAAGACTTCAACCGAACCCCACGATTCGTCGTAACTCAATCGTACCAGTGTCGTAACTCAATCGTAGACTGTCACGAGTCTTCCCGATTCAATAAATGTGAAAAATCGAAGCGAATCGTGGGCTTGTTTTCGTAGTCGAATAGGGCCATTAACCAATGTAAGCATAGCATTCACATTTTTGTTAATTTAATTTCTTTCTTAAGTACAAAAATAAAATAAAATATTTTAAGATAAGTTATTAAACTTTATCGATTGTGAGACTTTTGATTTACGGCAAAAAGAATATTTAAGTATACATAAAAGTTAATCAGTCAGAACTGGCGTCAATAGTGTGTTCTGTCTTTTCAAGCACCATGTGGATCAAAGATGAACACTTTATTATCTGTTTAATTAACGTTGAGACAAGACGATTTCGCCTGATATGCTCCAACATGTTTGCCATGTTAATTGAATTTCTCCCAAATTTCTACTGCGACAAAGCGACTGACAGAGCTGAAGAAATCGCGTTCAGTATAAACGATTTCCGCTTCAAATTCATTTATTTGTAAACACACTTTCTTTCACCGTAATTAATTTTGATTATTAGTTGCGCGGTTTGCAGAAATACATGACGGCTTGAAAGCAGTGAACCAAAACGTAAAAAAGGTGTGTTTTGTGTTTCGCTGATATGCGATTCTAGAGCTGATGTCTATGAAATTGCATGCAAAGCCTTCTTTTTCTACCTGTATTACTTAGTAAGTATTATGTCACGTGTGCATATAATGTACACCTTTACTTCATTCTAACCAATTGCTCAATATATTGCCAGGTATAATATTGAATATAAATATGTGTACATATTTCGACGATTATAATTTAAAAAATAATACAATTAGTCAAAATAAATAATTGCTTGATATAAAAAGTCATTTTTCAATAGTTATTCGTCGTGATTAAGATTTGAAAATATTTCACAGCTTTTTTAAAATTTTCTTCTGCATGCCCAACTATTGATTAATGGTGGAATGAAAAGATATTGTACACACCTTTAACTGCCTGCGATATAAAGTGATAGAAAATAAAAATGCTTTAAATACAATCCTGAAATAACAGGATTCATGCGTACCACCTAGTAAGTCTAGCAAATATAAATGTTAATTGCAAAAAAGAAAGGTATTTAGTTTTATCTGTCTATTCTTGTCTTCATTGTAATAAAGTTATGTTTTAAGTTTGTATTGCGGTACGTGTTGAGTTTGGATTTAATATAGCTAATATTCTTTGCTCCGTGCATGCTATATAAAATGCACGTGACGTTGTACTTGTATGTAGCGTTTAATGCAACAAATTATCGAAGCTTGCTTTAGTATAGCAGTATTTTAATTAATCTACATAGAAATATAATACAAACAATAGTGATGCCACCATATAATTTGTTTTTAGTTGTTTGCGGTTTTCCATGTTATTTACCAAAACTAATACAAACTAAAAGATGCTTTTAGCAAAACTCATCGTTTTTTATCTGTTTAAATACAAAGAATTATGGACACACAAAAGATTAATTGATAACATATCTAAGGCGAAGCAGCAAGTCAAATGCTTTTTATCTTTACAGATAATCATAATGCAAACATTTTGCATGCAAAGATAGGAATTCATATTGATCAATGCAAACTATTCATAACAACTAAAACAATGACAACAATACAAAATTAAACAACTAAACTAACAGTTAAACTATTAACTTCAATTGTGTTTTGTGTATTTAAATGTGCATAATTATTTCGAGCACCACTAATATAATCAGTTCAATCATCCAAACGCAAAAAACTCTTTTAAATATTGTCAAACTAAGGATTGAAATTTATCGTCAATGTGGGAAAATGCGTTATTCAACTCAGTTTGATATGGTATCTAAACATGCAAGATTGCTGCTTAATGAACGTTATCTTAACATTTCCTTGTAATATCTTCACCTGCCTTTAACTCTCTGTGTATTTAATAAAGAAAACATACTGAATAGCATGCACACAAGAACATGATTTTGAAATAAATATATTCATTATTCGTTTCACTGCCTATGTACTTTATTTAAAGCATTCATACCATTTACATTATTAAAAACATTTTCATTATCATATGTGGACTGTTCTGCGATTTTTGGTCAAAACGGGGTACATAGATAAAAGTGAGTTATTCACATTTTCAGAAGCCTCCATGTATGCTGAACACGGATGAAATTAAGATAGTTGGACTATTTGTTCAATTCAAAGTTCAAAATCAACTAATTTTTCATATAAAAAAAACTTTCAAGGACCAGTCTGTGACGATTGTTATAATACTTAAATTAAATAAACGGTAAAATTAAGAACACATCAGCAAATTTAAACATCATCCAGCGCGAGTTTAGCTACGTCATTTCGAATGTGTTTCTTATTTGAGGCTCGCTGAATTAGCAGTAAAAGTGTCAGAACACGCCACATATATGAGCAGATCATATATATTTTCCGGTCATCTAAGTGCGAATGGCCTACAGACCTGTCAACACACATGTAGCCTTCAATCAACGGCTTCAAATACATTAGTTTCGAATCATCCCTTTCTTGTCAGTACTGATTGCTACATACACAATTAATTAACCATCTACGGCGACAATAAATTGGTGGCTGAAAGGAAGTGTGATCGATATTTAACAATTAGTTATAAATATTCATTTTTCGGCATAATTGGTCATGACATGTGTAGTTTATCAAAACATTATATCATCATATTGATGGACATAGTGAGCACTAATACATTCTTGTTGTTTTTCGGAATTTAAAATCATGCGCTGAAATAGTGCATATCAAACTATTCAAGCAATCAGGGACTGCCCACGTTGTTGAGTATTTCTTTAGATTATATCAATGATGTAATATGCACAGAATTGTGTTATTTATACAATAATTAAGGGAGCATCTTACAGAAAATAACACTTGTAAGTAGAACCAAACCAGTGACCTGATCGCAGACATACTTTGTATGGATGGCAAATTGGTAATTATTATGTTAATACTCACATAATTTAATCGACAAATTACGGGCTTATATTTCTGTGGACCAGGTAAAATATAAAAATAATAGCACATATTCGACATAATACCCAATCAAATAACTGCATACTCTTTATCCCACAGCCACAGGCAAACAGAATTGCGGTGCAAGGGATCGTTAATTTTATCGGCTGATGCAATGATTTAATGTAAATAATTTTAAATTAACACCCAACTGAGCACCTTTGTACAGTTTTTATTTTAACCCCCCAAACAAATAGGCACCGGCAAAATATCTTCTTTTAAGGGGGAATGCTGTATCGGAAGAAGAAGAAGAAGACGATTCCGGATATAAAATGCCAATATTTAAGGGGATTCCCTCTCGAGCCTAATTGATTAGGAAAATTGAAGATGATAATGGCAATGCGATTCCTCTATTAAAACAAAGCATGTGCTATGTCCTCCTGAATGCGGTGTTTCAGTTAAATCTATAGTTTCTTATGGTCTAATCGGCTCATTAACGAATCCATATCGTTGCATAGTATGAACAATTTAACCTAGTCATGATAACGATTAAACAATGAATTTTAGTTTAGTTTGATTCTGCTTGAATGTGCTAATGTCATTTTCGAATGTGTGGGCAGAAAAAAGCCCCCATGACTAGACAATATGTGTATTTTGTTAAGGTACGTAACGAATGAGAAAGTAAATTCTCCTTGTTTGATGTTTATTTATTTGCTGTATCGCCATTTAGCTATACAAAACCTTACTAATTTGGTAAATGCATGTGTAAGCTGGTGTACGTGTTTTGATGGATTGTGTTTGGTTCAGATGAAATCTTAATTGTACATTTCTGACATCCCTTGATACATTTTTTGTGCAACTGTATAATGACAGCTATACAAAGGACTTTTCATGAACAGTTCAAGGGGCATTATGTTTTGTGAAACAAAGATTGCCAGCACCACATTTCATTGGATATTCAAGTGAATGAATTAATTGCCGAACAATACGATCACCATTTCATTAATACAATTACGCGAGAGTGCGCGATTATATTTGAAAAAGAAAAAGCCGTAGGTACTGGACTGTTGACATTGTGGCAAATAACGTTACCATTAACGTACTTTGTTTAGCCTCGATTGCGTTTTTTCAGGATAGCATGTGTCCGATCGGAAGATATATTGGGCTGTATTTATCACTAAAAGGAATTCACATACAAATATCAGGCAATACTATGTGCGTTGGATCGGCCATTTCGAAGGACAGTTTATCTTCTTTATTACAGTAAGTGTTTATTCCAGAATCGTGTGCGTTAATATTTATTCTTTATATGCTGGTAGATGTTGTTTTTCGATCCACGTCAATAAACATTGCTCGATGTTAATGCCAAACTAGTCAATTTCAATTATATAAATATTACTTAAATGATTTGTGTTTGGTATAACATTATAATTTTTCATTTTAGAAATACAATTAACTTACAGGTAGTTATGGTTACGTATATTTCATCATGTTTAATGACAATATTGCTATATGTGTCAGGTGACTTAGAGTCGTTAATGCAAGCGCTGGCAATAAAAGCCCCTGTTATATAATGTGGTCGTGAGATGCGTTATTACACGCCACTGACAGAGTTCGCGATTCAAGCATTCATATCAACATTATCGTTTTGTCGTTTGATACCCTTATTATAATTATTATACCCAGCTTATCTCACAACGTGTAGGCAACCTTGATCGTAATAGAAACACTTTGTCATTGTTATCAGCAGAACGACAGTTAAGTTTTTGTACTTAAGCAAACCGCGAGTTAAACAGTATGAATACCGCCGTTTCTTATTCCTACAACCGTATACGTAATTAACCATGTTTGTAGCATTATATATTGATATGTGTTGTATATATCTTAATCATCCGCCTTCTTTCACCACGATTTCTGGCTTTGTGCGGGGTATTAACTAATAGATCCATTGCGTGTGTGTAACACACTGTCGGCAAAGGAGTGGCGTTCGTTGAATGTTATTTGTTTGTAATATAAGAAGTACCAGACTTATTTCGGCCATACACGCAACCGTTGCCGAAACACACGCCTTTTTGGTGTAGATACAAAGACAAGCGAGTTTCTTTAGTAGCCTTTTGCCGGTGTGCCTATGTGTCGTTTTAATATGCATTTTTGCGGTATTTTTGTTTAAATAATATGTGTCCAGATAATAAGCAGGTAACTATGAACAGCGATTAAGATATGATCGTACTAAAACTTCAAGGGAACAAGATGTCAATATATCTAGATTAATATACGCCTTATCAAACCAACATACATTGTTACAAGATTTGATTAAATAAACATTTGTAAGAATGCAGGAAACGGTCTCGACATGATATATCATCCATAGATGAATGGTCGTCTGGTAGGTTGAATAGTTCCTATCTTATATCGCATGATGGGCGCCATGTTTGAGACACAATTCTACCGTCGTAATGAAGCTTAGTTGTGATGGCATCATTTTAAAAATAATTTGGGAACACTCAGAACTTCTTCTTATTGCTGTATTAAAACATTACTTCAATCTTTACATGATTAAAAATTTGAATACAAAGTAAGGCCCAGTCGCAGATATATACCAAATACAAATTATCAAATTTAGTTGCAGACACCATGTTCACAACTTAATTCACACTAGAGAAAATAAATTAACATTAACTGTTATTCTCTTGGCGCCTTAACAAGATCAACAAACCTAATCTTAATTGAATAATCTCACATTTAAATGAACAATTTGTCCGAAAGAGGAAAGAGGGAGCAGGTCATATATCAATTTGAAGTAAAACCGTTCGACAAGGCCAATCAATTCGATGCCTTTGCGGACACACTTTGTCGAGCTACGTTATTACATTATGCATGAGAATTCATAATAGCAGGCTGAATATGACAACATGTGAGTTTAGTTGTATATATATATATATATATTTAAGTTAATCAGTAAATCATATTATGAACTGGTTTCGGTATGCTTTAAAGTGTCACGATGCAAAAATGGAATATGTGCTGTTGATTAAAATTCCGTAATGTTTGTCATTGCAAGTAGTGACTGATTTATCAAATTGACTAGTACTCAGTATTGTAATGGTTATAACCCCAATCGTAATACGTCCAATATTAAATTAAAGCATATTTTGATGTGCTTCAATTAATTTTGGTAAAAAAGTGGTGTGTCGTTTTTAAATCTAGAACAAACAAGTGAATGTAATTGCTTGGCCAAAGTATACTTATAGTTTTTTTGAATATACTCCAGCGATAAAATGTAGAGAAACGATGTTTAAAACGACTATTAAACATATGAAATTGAAGTTATATGACGTTTAAAAGCAATAAACAGTTTGTCGCGAAGTAAGTCCTACTTGACGAATTGCATGACGGAAAGAGTAGAATACATTGTTTATGAATCACATTAAATACATATATTACAAACTGTTTTGTAAATAAATATTGTATAGGTTTTACTCAAGACATACGTTTAATCTTGGAAATGTATATTTACAATCATACAATAGCGGATACAACGATAACATATGAACGAATGATTTGAAAGTATTGTTTATGAAGCAGATCTGCAATACATTTGATTTATACTGATTTTTAACAAATGTCAAACAACAAAACGTAGGTTTGATTTAATTTCTAAACTACACGTTGGCCTAAAGTACATGTACATGTTTTGTTAACAGTTTTCCCAATCGTCATTGCAATATCATGAAGCACGTCAAAACCTTCATGCATAGATATTACTGATTCAGAGCACGTTGCCATAAAAACGAGAGCTGTTCCAACGACTGCTCAAATACATACATAATGCGAACGCTAATCTTGTTTTAGCCTAGCCTATTTTAGTCGCCACACGCAAACGAAGCATTTCACGTTCCACTTATATGTATTTATATGTATTTGCATTCGAAAATTATTAGACATTGGGAATAACTTGTGAAACATGGCTGGTATCTACAACACTTATTAGGGAAACTAATAACTTTTCTTGTGTCTTGTTTTGCCAATGTTTTACTAGTATTTTCAATTAATATATTAACTACACGTTTAATTGATTTATACAATATTCGTTAATATGTCAATATATAGAAATATATAAATAATATAGAAACGGACGGCAAACATGGTCGAATATGCTATGTGCGAGAGTTAAAATAAAATATTTCTTCATTATGGTAATGCAGCGGATTACAAAGTAAATTTCCTTCGTTAGTATTTAACATGCTTGTCTAAGCATTTAGCATCATGACAGTTTGTATTTTAAATCTAGATGATAAGATCTCTTTATGCTTTTGTAGTCAATAATTAAATTGTTCTGCTTTACAATAATTGATTAAGCAAATACAGACATGTTTATTGTATTTCATTACAGTAATTAAAAACTTTATTTAATCGCAATATCTGAAAAGGCTATAAATGCCGATCATCAATCTATTAGCGGATAAAATTACTCTGCAGCGTCGAGATAAAGAGTGGAACAGTAATTCTAATACTTGTCTCTAGTTTGTACATCGATTCCAGAAACAGATATTTCAATGTCGTTTTGAATAGTTAAAAATTTGGATATTGTCTTTGCTTATTTTTAATTATCATTATTACATAACATTCAATAATTTATCCGAACAGGTTGAGGAAGGTTTTTATTTGTATGTAGTTATCATAGGGATGCGTATACTCCTTAAAAATGTCAAACTATGAATACATAATTGTATATATCGATCACATGTTGCAAGTTTTTTCTTGTACGACTTTTCACGTTCAATGACAATTTCAAAGATACAACTCAATTTGAATCATGGATATTCAAATCTCTTTGAAATATCTAAACACAAAGGCACACACGTGCTGTTAAATCAGATGATAATCTAACATATTGAGTGCGTGATAAATGAGCATTATCGCTTTCATGAAATAATTCCGAATGTGCCACTTTTTGGTCCACTATATCAACTAAACAATCAATTATATTATAACACTACAAAATTTGATGTCCAAACTATCGTGCTTAATCAAATATCTTAGACGTAGGCAAAACCTAGGTAAGAATGTAATCGAACAGCCCGAAGGTGATGCGAATAAGCCTTAAACGAAAATAACCTTTTTTATTGTACTCTACAGAATCAAATTCCCAAAGACGTTATTTTTTATGATTAATTAAACAATTGCCGAAGCAAGTCAGTCGCAACAACGTCCTACCAAATGATATTCCAGAGTGATTGTTTTACTTATTAATGTATCTGTTTTTTTTTTTATATTAAACATTGGCAAAACAAAGGGTGAGGAATAATAAACTCTCATGAAACAAGAACGTCGTTGATGTTAATGATTATATATATTCATTTAAACAGTGAATGACACCTTAGTGTTATATTATACATACTTAAGCGAAGAGTTCATCGTCATTTGAGAGTTTTAAAGTTTCAAAGATACATTTGACTGTATGATTGAGTTCAGAAACCAGACTTTAAGTGTCACATTAACAATATTTATTTGATGTGGTAAAATATATCAGATTGTTATTATTGTCAAACATCGTGTCAGTTTTACTTGGGGTTACTTAGCAATCACTTCGTTACTTTTATTCAACTGGGTTTTTATGAACTTATGATATGAACACCTTTAGAAGCAACCGTTAATATCACGCATGCGTAGGGCACTTCATAATATAGCATATTAGTTTCAGAGAAGTAACAGTATAGCCCNTGTTAATTCGGATGATAATCTAACATATTGTGTGCGTGATAAATGAGCATTATCGCTTTCATGAAATAATTCCGAATGTGCCACTTTTTGGTCCACTATATCAACTAAACAATCAATTATATTATAACACTACAAAATGTGATGTCCAAACTATCGTGCTTAATCAAATATCTTAGACGTAGGCAAAACATAGGTAAGAATGTAATCGAACAGCCCGAAATTAATGCGAATAAGCCTTAAACGAAAATAAACTTTTTTATTGTACTCTACTGAATCAAATTCCCAAAGACGTTATTTTTTATGACTAATTAAACAATTGCCGAAGCAAGTCAGTCGCAACAACGTCCTACCAAATGATATTCCAAAGTGATTGTTTAACTTATTAATGTATCTGTTTTTTTTTTTATATTAAATATTGGCAAAACAAAGGGTGAGGAATAATAAACTCTCAGGAAACAAGAACGTCGTTGATGTTAATGATTATTTATGTTCATTTAAACAGTGAATGACAAACTAGTGATATATTATACATACTTAAGCGAAGGGTTCATCGTCATTTGAGAGTTTTCAAGTTTCAAAGATACATTTGACTGTACGATTGAGTTCAGAAACCAGACTTTAAGTGTCGCATTAACAATATTTATTTGATGTGGTAAAATATATCAGATTGTTATTATTGTCAAACATCGTGTCAGTGTACTTGGGGTTACTTAGCAATCACTTCGTTACTTTTATTCAACTTGGTTTTTATCTACTTATGATATGAACACCTTTAGAAGAAACCGTTAATATCACGCATGCGAAGGGCACTTCATAATATAGCATATTAGTTTCAGAGGAGTAACAGTATAGCCCATTTGAGGACATAGTTCAAATTAATTTATTCATTTGACCTGTTCCATTAAAAAATATTTAAATAGACTTGATATCAAGTAATGTTTATATTAGTTTTTTGTTTGTCGTTACGAAATTAACAAAAAAAGCAACAGCACACCATCACTTCAACGAGAATAAGGAAAGAAAGTATACTTGTATACACTTTTGTTTAACCAATGTCCTAACGGCTTATCTAATTGTTGAAGAAAAAACATGTATCCATATTTCGACTTCTCTCTGAGAATCTCTTTGGTATCATACATTCTGCTGCATGGCTAGACATTGGTGGACCAATAGATGTTTGAGAGAAATCACTCATACATTAATGTTTAACCGAAAAGACGAATCGGACTGTTTTTATATGTATCCATCGTTCTACAGTACGACACAGCACATCTTAATATCACAACATTTTGGAATAGCTCAAAACGGATTATTATGTTATAAACTCTTCATATTTGCATTTGTTCTATTAGTTGTCATTTAAAACTCTCATACGTAATTTAAATCCAGCATAAAGGGTTCTTGCAGTAAGTTGTTAAATCATGTATTGTTTGTGAATCATGTGTAAAAATTTACAGATAAAGTCAAATATGTTAACAAACAAAGAATACCATAGTTGTACAATATTATCAACAATCCTTTTTAACAAACAAACACACATAACATATATACAGCAGTATTTACAGATTAATTTACTGTGTTATTTATAGTAGACTGTCGTATGCTAAACGCTTTCTTAACATATTTGCATACATTAATGATATAACCTTTATAACTTTAACCTAACATTTATTTTCTAAATGTACCTTTTATTACGTTATTGTAGGTACATATACAGCAATAATAATCTTCACATAATACTCGTTACATACAGTGATTTTATGGACGGTTACATAATCAGCATTAATACCCGAGTCCAGTTTCCGATCCCCATGAGATTGTATGCAGTTCCGATCTGGTTCAATTTGTTGATTACCCAATTGAGACAGTTGGCATGGCAAACTGTCCATTACCGGCATCATTTGGGATCTATGCTGTCAGTTTTATAGAAACCAGACGTATTGGATCATTGCCAGCATTTACTTCTGCATGCTGGAAACAGATGGAAAAGCTTGGATTCTTGATTTATTAATTATGTAAATGTGCACTTTTTTTTTATTCATTAATGTAAATTTAAACAGTATGGTTTGATATCTATTTTAATGACACTCTATAGCTTCGGTTTGGTTAACGTTAAATAAAAATATATTTAATTATTATCAATAAGGATTTTTTCTTTGTCGGTATATGTTGAATCATACAAAGGCGCTCAATAGAGAACCCATTTCTTTTATAGTACACCATTAAGGTTCCATTGACAAAAGTATTGTACAATTATGCGCATATGTAATATGTATATGATTTCAACGAAAAACATGTTTCATTTAAAAACGTTGAATGTATAATAACTATTGTGAAAATAAATACAATTTGATATTGTACACAAAGGTTCAATGGGCATTTATTAATATACTGATCCCATGAAGATTAGTGCTTATGTATTAAAATATACCATACCAGAAAAGGTAGCTCGTAAACACATTTTGTCTATTGATCAATTAGCAGGATCAACATGGATTAACTAATTTATTGAGCGCAAATATATTATATCGCTCGCCTTAAGGATTATTGTGCCGGAAAACATTGTATTCGTAAAACAAACCATATACAGTCTTGAATACTTGCCACAGAGCGCTTTGTATTTCTTGGCGAAAAGGCAACGTTTCAGTCGTCCTTATTGACCATGGCAGCATTATTTGATTACAAAATTATGCAGCACACTCAGCGAAATAGTACAAATCTATCGTGTATTATTTGAAACTGAATTGTATTTTGTTTCTTTGTTCGGAGAATTTTAATTAACAAGCAAATGCCACTGTCGTGTCAAATGATATCAGCGAAGGTTAGTTAAATAATGTATCTTTGAGGATACGTTTGAATAACTCATGAGGTCCGTACACACGTTTGCAAGTGTCAACATTCATGATATACCTGCTTTTGGACGACGGTTTATATATGAAAGAGAGGGACGGAGGTTCGGAAAAAGTAAAACATTTACCATATTTAGGTTTAGAGAATTCTTGAATAGAAATAATGTAAACATCACCATTACTTTTGGATAATATATTGTTTTTTTTAAACTTACTTTAATAATAACATTACATATCGAATATACACATATAATACACAGAATTTGAATGGGATTACATAATTTCATTATAAAATCAATGTACATTACACCTTTTTACGACTGGCAAAAACCTATACGTTACATGCGACATAATAGATTCTATCACTTTTAATAGTTGATTATATGTAGATGTCGACAATTGCAATTTTACCATGGATCCAATCTCAATCCCATGATGACATACATCTGCGTCAACGAGACATCAAATGAAACCACAATTGCAATTAATATCTTGTTTGTCAATCTTATTTAATTATGCTAAACGGATTACAAATGATTCCATGAATATTTGTTTTGACTAACACACGTATGTTTTTAAACTTGTCACTAAATCTGTAAGCAATACCCAAGACAAATGTGTACCATCACTTTAAGTGCATCTTCATACAATTTTCAACAATGACACCAGCAGTGGTAGAATAGTGTTTACGGTATACGTGAATAATTGGTACTTAAGAGTAAATACGAACGAAACTCGTTGATGTATCTAGGCAAATATTGTGTGATTACACCGTTCGAAAAGTAAATTACCACTATATTCACGTTAATCTTTTTTAATGATGTCCGATATTATGCACATAATAATAAAAAAAAGTATCATTGTAACCTTTAACATAAGTGTGTAATATTTTGCAATATTAACTGTCTTAAGACCATGTAGCAATAGCAACCAATATACTTTTCGGGAAATATACGGGATGACAGAAAACAGACATGTTACCGAATATCTGACAAGCGATCAAAAATTGTCTTTTTTCTGTAGGATGTTATCGTTTTATTGGATGCATTGTATTTCATTTCTCAATACATTAACAGGCAAAATGATTCGAATGTACTCTTAATATACGGATAAAATGTTTCTGAATCATATACCGTCACATTGGTTACAGGGTTTGTGTTGTTTATACTTTAATTATTTTATAAATTAATTCCTACATACTTTATTCGTGGCGTTTTAAATATTCATTTCGCAATACAAGTTATAATTTATTTTTACTGTGAAAAGCAATGCATAGATGATTTATAAAATAAGGTATTACATCTTAACGAATTTAAGGCGGAAATACGCAAGTACTTATCTTAACTATAAATATTGTTTTTGTTGAAATTGATAAACACAATTTTAAATATTCGCTAAAAAGATTTTAAATTATGCCTATATGCTTGAGCATGTATTGCAGGAAATCGTACTCGAAATGAATATAACTTGATTAAATATTTCTTACAGTTATGTTGCATTTTTAATTGAAATAAAACATTGAACATTTATATTATGATAGTGTCTACCCCAGGGTACATTGGATATGTGTTGGAACAACTTTTGATCACAAACAATGCAATATCAAACACTAAATATAGCTTAAAGTCTGTGTAAACTGTCCAGCATAATACTACAGTATTTTGGGGAGTAGGTATTTTAATTATCAGAAAGACTTATAATTTTTTTGGCGTAGTATCTGTACGTCGTTGAGATGGGGACGAAGACGGGGATTAGAGTCGCTGTCCATAACAATAAATCAGTATCTTGCAAATATTTAAGTTCTATGAGCCGTATTGCGTTAATTCCACTCCAAAATGCGTTTCTGTATAAATAGCATCTCTTTGTCTCGAAAAACATGGTAAAAAGGGAATAAACATAAAAAACATACTTACTTACGGAAATTATATTCAACAGAAATCGCGTGCATTAGTTCATACCATTACACTTGACCGCACCGTTACCATTTGACCTATTGAAATACGTTGTTTTGGTGTAATTCGGTTAGATTTTTAAGCGAAATTTTCCTGATGTCCTTCTGTAAGGAAACGACGTGCTTTGTGCATCATGATCAGTATTTGAACATGACAATGTCAACGGCCATTACGAAAGCATACTATTGTTCGAAATACTCAGACGTTTAAATTCGATCAAATTTGAGGATATGATTAGGGCTGTTCGACAATAGTGTTAACGAAACATTATACAATTAAACGAAATCACATATGAGTTGTGACATATAGTGTGTGAAAAATATGTAGCTTCACGCGATTATCGTTTATTAAATGCATTTAATCATTTATAATAATAATATTAGGGCAGAATTGGTTAATTTAGATTCACCAATTCAAAAGGATTTTAAGCGATAAGAAAATCATTTTCAACAGCGGTTAACGGAAAGGTAAAATCAACCGGTGAGTACATTGTCTAGTACAATGTAACGATTGTGGAATGTTCTTCAAGCATGACGTTGTAACCATTCATTTTTTACTGAAATGTTTTTCAGGGTATCTATATTTTTTTGAAAGCATTTCGATAGTACGTAAACTAGCGTTCGAATCAAAGGAGATTATTTTCTGGGATGTAAAAACGTGTGCTGAGTATATTTCGTATGAGCGCGCTCTTTGTGTAGAGTGAGGGTGTGATGTATTGCACAGCTCCTTTTGCATCGATGTTTAAAGGGTTCTAGTTTGAATCTACGTATGAAATTTTCGCATTTCCATATTATGATTATAAAATTTTACTTAAAGGCAACTAGGCTATACATGTGCCATAATGTCATTTAACTTGAAAATAGAAAACACATATGGATACACAACTTTCAATACCCGGAAACCGTTAGAAAAGCTTCTAATACGTTCAACCATACACTTATTGTTTTGTAGACTACTTTTAAAAACAAAATAATTTAATGTAAATCGCACGATTACGTAAATCATTATTTTTGGTAGAGTTTTTATGTTTTCTTATGTTGGTACTCTAATTAAGATATGATAATTAAATTGTGTCTTTCTGTGTACATTTATTTAATGTTGCTACATCTTTCAAACTACCAGCAACTACCATAGGTCATCAGTTTTTTAGTGCATGTGTAATTAAACAGACCGCTAGAATGACATCGCGGTTTACAGCGCAATTTTAATCAGTTTTCTCATTATCCCCATTCAACACCGCGCTTCTATTTAAGTCCTAATCTAGTTCAGCTTTTGTTTTCATTTGCCCGTTCGCGTTTTCACTATCGTTGATAGTAATATATTGCCGATTGGTTATTTTTTTAAGGAAATTCAATAATCTAATGTTCTCAGAAGAGAAATGATAAATTACTCACACTTTTATAGGAGCGAGTATGAATAATTTACCAGGGAATACTTCACAGTCTTTGATATGTACCATATGAGTAGATCTCACCCGGTTTGGTTTGTTGTTCAAATGTGCGAAGGAATATTGCAGGTTTATAAAATTTAAGGAAGGTTCGCTCTGACGGGTTGCTATTGACCAAAATTAAGTGCATGCCACATCAAAGATACGTTTTTTGAAATACTATCTGCACAGAATTCAGCGGAAACGGTAAGTGCTATAATTTCAATTTGATAATATAAGTATAATTAAGTGGCAGTTGCCAAGCACAGTCTATCAGCATTTTGTTGTACTATATTACTTCAGGGGTGGGGATAACATGTATAAACCGTGATTGTTGTACTCATTTAATTGATATCATTACAATTATAAAATGGTTTTTAATACGTGTAATTTAATACAATCATTAAAACATTATAACCTATCCCTGGTTTAACCAAAACGGAATGCATGTTATAAACCTTGCTATTTATTTTTTTAATTACATAAGTACAAAAATATATCCAGCATTTTAAGCTTACCCATTACACTTAAAAAGATTGTTATGCTTTTGATTTTCGCGAACAATTACGCAGTTAAAAGTTAAAGTGTATCTATAAAAGTAGCCAAGTCAGAATGGGCGTCATCGGTGTGTTCATTTTTTCAAGCACCATGTTGTTCAACGATGAACACTTCATTTGCGGTTTAATTAACGTTGAAACAAGAGGAATTCGACTGATATGCCTGATATGCACCCACATGTTTCCCATGTGTATTGAATCCTCCTAATTCTAATTTCTACCGCGACAAAGCGACTGACGGAGCTGCAAAAATCGCATTCAGAAGAAATGATTTGAGCTTCAAATTCAATTATTTGCCAACAGACTGTCTTTCACCGTAATTACGATTGATAATCAGTTGCGCGGTTCGTTGGCAAAACATAACGGCTTGAACGCAGTGATCCTCAACGTAAAAAGATGTATTTCGTGGGCACTGATAAATGATTCTGGAAATAATTTCTATGAAAGGATATACAATGTCTACTTTCTTTACGCATATTACTATAGTATTATGGCACGTGTACAGATATTGTGCACATTTATCACATTCTAACCGATTGTTCTACATAATGCCATGTAAACACTGAATTTAAATAGGTGTACATATTTTGGCGTGTATAATGTAAAGGATAATACAATTACACAGAATATTTAGTTACAATATGAATGTTTTTTTTTTAAATATGAGTCGTGACTATGATTTGTCAATAGTTCACAACTTTTTAAATTGTCATCTTAATGCAAAATGTTTTATTAATGGTGGAATTGAAAGACAGTATCCAAACCTTCAACTGTCTGCTATAAATTATTAAGAGATAATACAAGTGCTTTTAATAAAAATTGCCTGAAATAACAGGATCCATACTTACCACCTCGTCCGTCTTGCCAAGATAAATGGTAGTTGCAAATATAAAAGGTATTAACGAGTTCTATTTATTCTTGTCTTGATTGTAGTGAAGGTTTGTTTTAATTATTTTGTTTGCACGTGACGTTGTACATGTAGCGCTTTATACAACACATTATCATAGCGGGCTAAATTCAAACAAAATCTGCTGTATAATACAAACAAATATTAGATACAAAGTGTTTTGTTGTTGTTTGGGGTTGTCCATGTTATATACTATAACTAAGACAAACAAAAAGCGAAAGTCATCGTTTTGTATTTGTTCAAATACAAATAATTAATCACAGGCACATGTTAAATGAGTCCATATCTAAAGCGTAGCAGCAATTCAAATGCTTTTTATCTTTAGAGATAATCATAATGCTAACAATGTGCATGCTACGAGAGAAATTCATATTGATCGATTTTAAACTATTCGTAACAACTAAAACATCGTCCAAAATACAATTAAACTACTAAACTAACATAAAAAATATTTGGTTACTTCAATGCGGTTTTGCTAATTCCAATTTCCATAATAATTTGGAGCACCACTTATATAATCAGTCCAATCATCTAAATAACATTTATCGGGCTGTAAATCACTTCATGTGATGATTTGTTGGTTTTATATCAGTGTACTACCACTCACTTTTAAGAAGTACCACACTTAATAAAGAAATATCCCCTTAATACAAAGAAGTAACCACACCATATAAATAATAATTCACATCATATGAAGAACAAACATATCATAATCATAATCGGAACAATCATATACAGAAATATACACACCACATAAATAAGCACAAGCAGCATAGGGTTCGAGATATAGTCTTAATATATTGACAAGGAGGCTAAATACATTGTTATGTAAACAGACCAACGTTCATTTTATACGTATAAGACAGCCCATGCTTTCCATGGTATTGAATAAATATGTATTGCCGAGGGATTAATACATTTGCCTTTATTCATCAGCGTGTGCTGACAAACAAATCAAATCAAATCAATTTAAGACTGGATCATTGTAAATAACTTACTAGCAACACCAAATTCATGAGTTGACTGCTCTTGCGTTCTCGATTTAGCTTCGTGCACACTTGCAACTGATGTTTTAAATAAAGATAAGGAAATAACATACTCTCTTAATATGTGTTCACTGTTTTAAAGAAAACATGTAAACTGCAAAATGTATCTCTTTTATTGTTCACAATATATCCAGTAGAACGTGTGTGTTGATTTCCATCAGAAACAATAAATAGCCATTGTATGCTGTACCAAAATAAGTTCTACCGGGTGCAAGCACTCTTTAAAATGAGCGACCTCTATGATCGCTATCGATACATTGAATACAATTATGCCTGTTGTATGGTCCAACCGATGAAATATTCATGCGATGATTAAGAAAGAAAAGTGTCACGCATGAACCACAATGTTCGCCTATGCTTAAATATATAACATGGTCTTGTTAATATATTTTGGTAGTAATTAGAATATTTTGCAGTTTGCCCGTCGCGGTCTTCTAAATGTTGAAGTAATAACATGAAACACATTCGTATGCAGAAAAGATAAACAGGATCAAACGGCTTACCCTTTAAATATTACAATTGCTTTACTGTATATCTATATTCTCNTGGTTTACAGTCCCTTTTATAATATTATATTTAATTCCTACATACTTTATTCGTGGCGTTTTGAGTATATTTTTTTTCGCAAATTACAGTTATAAAATGTTTTACTGTGGAACGCAATGCATAGACGATTTATAAAATAAGGTATAACATCTTAACGAATTTCAGGCGGACTAACGCAAGTATTAATCTTAATTATAAATATGTTTTTGTTGAAATTGATAAACACAATTTTAAATATTCGCTTACTGGATTTAACAGTATGCCTATATGCTTGAATCTGTATTGCAGGAAATCGAACTGGAAATGAGTAAAGCTTGATTAAATATTCCTTGCATTTATGTTACATTTTTTAATTGAAATAAAACAGTGAACATTTGTATTGTGAGAGTTTCTTCTTCAGGGCACATTTGATAGGTGATGGAAAAACTTTTGATCATACACTATGCATAATTCCTAAGACATGTACATTGCATCTGCGACCAAAACACTAAGCGAACTTAAATAAGGGTATTAATCGCTGGTATTCAACTCCATTATTTATAAGATAAAGCTCTGTGTAAACTGCCCAGCAACATAATTAAGTATTTTGGGGAGTAGGCATTTAAATTACCAGAAAGACTAATGTTTTTGGCGTAGTATCTTCAAACTGTACGTCGTTGAGATAGGGACGAAGACGGGTATTATAGTTGTTGTCCTTATCATTAAATCAGTATATTGAAAATGTTTTAGTTCTTTAAACCGTATTGCGTTAATTCCACTCCAAATTGCGTTTCTGTATGAATAGCATATATTTGTATCAAAAACTTAGTAAAACGGGAATAAACATAAATACACATACTTACTTACGGAAATTATAATCAACAGATATCGCGTGCAAAAGTTTATACCATTACAACTGACCGCACGGTAACCATTTGAACTATTGAAATACGTTGTTTTGTGTGTGGGTCGGTAAGATGTTTACGCAAATTGTTTCTGAAGTCCTTCTTCAAGGAAACGACTTTGTGCATCATGATCAGTATTGTGAACATGACCATGTCAACGGCCATTACGAAAGGATAATATTGTTCGAAATATTCCGAAGTTTATATTCAATCAAATTTGAGGATATGATTAGGGCTGTTCGACAATAGACTTGCGCAGTCAATAGTGTCAACGAAACATTATACAATTAAACGAAATCACATATGAGATATGACATAAAGTGTGTGACATATATGTTGCTACACGCGATTGTCTTTCATTAAATACAATTTTTCAGAACCATCTTTAAATGTTTATTTTGGAATAATAAAATTTACACGGAATCAAATTTTGCTGACTAACGTAATTATATTGAAATCGATCTAAAGCAGTTGTTTTGAAACTTACATTTCTTTAAAAAATACTTTATCAGTCATGATAATCATATAAATACCGAATTGATTCAACAAATCAAAAGGATTTTAAACGATAAAAAAATCATTTTCAAACGCGGTTAATGGAAAGGTAAAATCAACCGGTCAGTACGATGTCTAGTACGATGTAACGATTGCGGAATGTATTTCAAGCATTACGTTGTAACCGTTTATTTTTTACTGGAAATTGGCTCTGGGTATCCTTATTTTGTTGAAAGCATTTCGATAGTACGTAAGAAAGCGTTCGAATCAAAGTTGATTATTTACTGGGATTTAAAACATGTGCTGAGTAATTTTCGTATAGAGTGAGGGTGTGATGTATTGCACAACTCCTATTGCATCGATGTTGAAATTGTTCTAGTTTCAACTTACGTATGAAACAGTCGCATTTCCATATTATGATTATAACATTTAACTTAAAGGCAACTAGGCTATACATGTGCCATAATGTCATTTAACTTGAATATAGAAACACATATGGATACACAACTCTCAATAACTCGAAACCCTAACGTAAGTGTCTAGTACGTTGAACCATACACTAACTGTTTTGTATACTACTTGTAAAAACAAAATTAGTTAATGTAAATCGCACGCTAACGTTAACCAGTATTTTCAGTAGGGTTGTTTATGTTTTCTTATGTTGATACTCTTAATAAGATATGATAATTAAATTATGTCTTTGTATGCACATTTATTTTATTTTGCTACATCTTTCAAACAACCATCAACAACCATAGGTCATCACAATTCGTGTGTAATGAAACAGAACGCTAGAATGACATCGCGGTTTACAGCGCAATTTTAATCAGTTTTCTCATTATCCCAATTCAACACCGCGCTTCAATTTCAGTCCTAATCTAGTTAAGCTTTTGTTTTCATTTGCCCGTGCAGCGCGTTTCTACAATCGTTGATAGTAATATATTCCCGATTGGTTGTATTTTTAAGGAAATTCAATAATCTAATAGTCTCAGTAGAGAAACGATAAATAACTCACACTTTTATAGGAGCGAGTATGAATAATTTGCCAGGGAATTATTCACAGTCTTTGATAGGTACCATATAAGAAGACCTCACCTGGTTTGGTGTGTTGTTGAACTGTGCAAAGGTATAGTGCAGGCTTATACAATTGTATGAAAGTCCGCTCTGACAGGTTGCTATTGACCAAAACTAAGTGCACGTCACATCAAAGATACGTTTTTTTTTGAATACTTTATCTGAACAGATTTCAGCGCTTTTCCCACAAGCGGTAAGTGCTAAAATGTCAATTTTGATAATATAAGTATAATTGTATGACATGTGCCTGCACAACCTCTTAGCATTTTATGTATTATATTCTTATAGGGGGGGGGGTTAAATGCCTTAACCGTGATTCGTGTACATATGTAATTAATATCACTAGAATTAGCATACGCTTTTTAATTAGTTGTATTCAATACAATCGTTAAAACATTGTAACCTATCCCTGGTTTGACCAAAATCGAATGAATGTTATATACCTAGCTTTTTTTTAATAACATAAGTAAAAAAGTATTACCATTATCTTAAGATTACCAATTACACTTAAAATGATTTCTACGAAAGTGTATACAGTGTCTACTTTCTCTACGCATTTTACTCAGTAAGTAGTATGCCACGTGTACAGATATTGTGCACATTTACTTCATTCTAGCCGATTGTTCTATATATTGCCAAGTACAACACTGAATTTACATATGTGTAAACATTTTGGCGTGTATTATGTATAGGATAATACAAATACAAAGAATATTTAATTGCAATGTATAAAACGTCATTGTTTTAATATGAGTCGTGTCTATGATTAGGCAGTAGTTCACAACTTTTGAAATTGTCATCTGAATGCCCATTTTTTGTATTAATGGTGGAATGGAAAGACATTATTCAAACCTTCAACTGTCTGCTATAAATTAGTGCGAGATAATAAACATGCTTTTAATAAAAATTGCCTGAAATAACAGGATCCATACATGTACTTAACACCTAGAAGGTCTTGCCCAGGTAAATGGTAATTGAATATAAGAAAGGTATTAACGTGTTCTTTTTATTTTTGTCTTGATTGTATTGAAGGTATGTTTTAAATTGTGTGTGTACGTGACGATGTACATGTGATTCTTTATGCAGCACGTTTTCGTAGCTGGCTGAAGTCAAACAAAATATGCTATATAATACAAACAAATATAAGATACTATGTATTTTGTTGTTGTTTGGGGTTTTCCATGTTAAATATCATAACTTAGACTAACTCAAAGCTACTTAAAGCGAAAGTCATCGTTTTTTATTTGTTCAAATACAATTAATTATTCACACAAAAATATTCATTGATTCCATATCTTAAGCGTAGCAGCTGTTCAAATGCTTTTTAGCTCACCTGAGCGATAGCTCGGGGTGAGCTATTGTGATCACTCAGCGTNAATCTAATGGTCTCAGTAGACAAACGATAAATAACTCACACTTTTATAGGAGCGAGTATGAATAATTTGCCAGGGAATTATTCACAGTCTTTGATAAGTACCATATAGGAAAACCTCACCTGGTTTGGTGTGTTGTTGAACTGTGCGAAGAAATATTGCAGGTTTATACAATTGTAGGAAGGTCCGCTCTGACAGGCTGCTATTGACCAAAACTAAGTGCACGTCACATCAAAGATACGTTTTTTAAAATACTTTATCTGCACATATTTCAGCGATTTTCCCGGAAGCGGTAAGTGCTAAAATTTCAATTTTTATAATATAAGTATAATTGTATGACATGTGCCTGCACAACCTCTCAGCATTTTATGTATTATATTCTTACAGGGGGGAGGGGTTAAATGCCTTAACCCTGATTCGTGTACATATGTAATTAATATCACTAGAATTAGCCTTCGTTTTTTAATTAGTTGTATTCAATACAATCGTTAAAACATTGTTACCTATCCCTGTTTTGACCAAAATCGAATGAATGTTATAAACCTAGCTTTTTTTTAATTACATAAGTAACAAAATATTACCAGTATCTTAAGATTACCAATTACACTTAAAAATGTGTTATGCCTTCGATTTTCGCGAACAATTACGTCGTTGAACTTTAAAGTATATATAAAAGTATCAAAGTAAGAAAGGCCGTCATCAGTGTGTTCATTTTTTCAAGCACCATGTTGGTCAACGATGAACTCTTAATTTTTTTAATTAACGTTGAAAAAAAGATTAATTCGCCTAAAATACACCCACATATTTGACATGTGTATTGAATACTCCTAATTTCTGCCGCGACAAAGCGACTGACAGAGCTGCAGAAATCGCATTCAGACGGAATGATTTTAGCTTCAAATTAAATTATTTGCCAATGATACATGATTCTAGAAATGATTTCTACGAAAGTGTATACAGTGTCTACTTTCTCAACGCATATTACTCAGTAAGTAGTATGCCACGTGTACAAATATTGTGCACATTTACTTCATTCTAGCCGATTGTTCTACATATTGCCAAGTACAACACTGAATTAACATATATGTAAACATTTTGGCGTGTATTATGTATAGGATAATAAAACTACAAAGAATATTCAATTGCAATGTGTAAAACGTCATTGTTTTAATATGAGTCGAGTCTATGATTTGGCAGTAGTTCACAACTTTTGAAATTGTCATCTGAATGCCCATTTTTTTATTAATGGTGGAATGAAAAGACATTATTCAAACCTTCAACTGTCTGCTATAAATTAGTGCGAGATAATAAACATGCCTTTAATAAAAATTGCCTGAAATAACAGGATCCATACATGTACTTACCACCTAGAAGGTCTTGCCCAGGTAAATGGTAATTGAATGCAGCACGTTTTCGTAGCTGGCTGAAGTCAAACAAAATATGCTATATAATACAAACAAATATTAGATACTATGTATTTTGTTGTTGTTGGGGTTGTCCATGTTAAATATCATAACTTAGACTAACTCAAAGCTACTTTAAGCGAAAGTCATCGTTTTTTATGTGTTCAAATACAATTAATTATTCACAAAAAATATAAATTTATTCCATATCTTAAGCGTAGCAGCTGTTCAAATGCTTTTTTATCTTTAGAGATAATCATAATGCTAACAATTTGCATGAAACGAGAGAAATTCATATTGATCGATGTAAACTATTCGTAACGAGTAAAAACAACGTCCAAAATACAATTAAACAGCTAAACTAACATTAAAAAATATTTGGTTACTTCAATGCGGATTTGCTTATTTCAATTTCCATAATAATTTGGAGCACCACTAATATAATCAGTCCAATCATCCCAATAAAATGTATCGGGTTGTACATCACTTCATGTGATGATTTGCTTGGTTTTATATCAGTGAGCTACCACTCACTATAAAGAAGCACCACACTAAATAAAGATGTATCCCCATAATACAAAGAAGTAACCACACCATATATATAAGTATTCACATCATACACAGAACAAACAAAATCAAATAAAGAAATATACACACCTGATAAAGAAGCACCAACAGCATATAGTTTGAGATATAGTCTTAATATATTGACAAGGAGGCTAAAAACATTTTGTTTAGACAGACCAACGTTCATTTCATACGTATAACACGGTCAATGCTTTCTCTGGAATTGAATACATTTGTATTGCCTAGGGATTAATACATTCGCCATTATTCATCAGCGCGTGCTGACAAACAAATCAAATCAATTTAAGACTGGATCATTGTAATCAAATTATTATAAACCAAATACATGAGTTGACTGCTTTTTGTTATAACAACGCGTTCTCGATTTTGGTTCTTGCATACTTGCAACTGATTTTTTAATAAAGGTAAGGACATAACATATTGTCTGAATATTTGTTCACTTTTTTATAGAAAACATGTCAACATGCTTCACAGATCTCATTTATAGTTCACACTATTTCCAGTAGATCTTATTTATTGATTTCTATCAGAACAATCAATAGCCATTGCGTGCTGTACCAAAATAAGTTCTACCGGGTAAAAGCACCCTTCAAATGAGCGAAAGATATGAGCGCTATCGATACGTTGAAAACAAATATGCTTGTTGTATGGTCCAACAGATGAAATATTCATGCGATGATTTTGAAAGAAATATGTCATGCATGAGCTACAATGAACACCTATGCTTAAATACATTACATGGTCTTGTTAATATATTTTGGTTGTATTTAGTATATATTGCAGTTTGCCCGTCGCGGTATTTACATATCTAAGCATATACAATCAAATGATGAACTAATAACATGAAACACATCCGTGTGCAGACAAGATAAACAGTATTGTATCTTGAATGAACGTATGAGTATTTTGCTACTAAACACTATTTCACTATCGATTGTATGACTTGTCAATACCAATTTTGCGAATATGTTGAATATATTCAAATATTGAAAAGACAGAGAATGTCAGCATAATATTCGTAATGAATTAGTTGTACAGAATTTCATTTCGGTACATGGTTTTCAAACGTTTAACTTTAAACAATACTATGTAGAAATCACTTAACCCGCAAGAACAAATATTCAGTGCTACAAACATATTGTGCAATGTTTCATTAAAATACTTACTACATATGTTCGTAAGCAACTAATCATGTATGGGCTACATGTAATGAGCTCATAGCGGTACAACAACTTAAAATTTAAATATGTCATCGCAAAAATGGCATTGAAAATGTGTGCTATCAAGAAAACTGACTCGTTTACACAACTAATTTAATTGACCATAGATAGTCTAGGAGTAATTACTGTTTGCGGTTACCCCTTGCGTTTCGGTGCAACGATTGCTTTTATGGGAGCCAAATAAATGCTACCCGATCCTTATTCCGGAACTCCTACATTATTTTACGCATCCGTTTATTTTATCTCGAAATCGATACTATCTTCTAGAAACCGGTCGTTTTTTGAAGAATAGTATTGTTGCTGTTTAGTGTTGACGGCCACGTCTTGAAAAACACGTGTTTGTTAATTACTGTATAGGTGTAAAATCCTTTAAGAGTTCTTGAACAAAATTTGAAATATTTGATTTTTTACAAACAGAGGGACTCGTTTGTATATAAAAACATATTTTGTGTTAGTTTCATATCCGGACATATTTGATGTGTGAAATACTTTAAGAACAAAATGTTCGAATCATTCAATTATTATAATTTACGATCTAAAACAAACGTCTTACCAAATGTGACCAGCAAACGATCTGATGTATTACTTTCACGTAAAAACACATGACAAAAAGTTTTTGCACTGTATGTTAAGTATTATTATCATAACTTTATAATCATTATTATTTCATATTTTTAAAGCAACAACAGTAACGGGAATTTAATTTCATTTAAGCGCGTCGTTAAATCATAAGTGGTGTTTATTAAGTGTCTTTCGGACAAGCTGATAGCTTTGTATGCAGATGTCTCTTTTTCTGCCATCTGCATGCATTGTATAGACTTTTATTATAAACAAAAGACGTATTCCTATATAAAAGTATCACGCAAATTAATGAGTTATCGTGTGTTTCTATGTGTGCTGCAAACACGGAGCAAAATCAATCGAGCATACTTTGGTGTGTGATTTGATTTTTAAACTGTATACATAGTTGCCGTGCGACGTTCATTGTGCTATGGTACATATTTACACGTTAAAACATAAATCCATTATTCAATAATGTACATCATATGCGTTTCAATTGCTCTAGAACAATTATCAATTGATATTGGTTAACGGGTTAAGCATATATTCATATGCACAATAACTGACGTACTCACATTAAAGTGTGGACAAATGCATTATTCTACGTAGTTGGATATGGTTCCTTAACATGCAAGATTGTTTTCTGATGCGCTTGTTCTAAACATTTCCTTTAATGTCTTGACTTGTTGTTGTCTGTTTATTTCATTAAAGCAATATTGTAAAGCAAACACAATTTAGACATGATTTTGAAATGAATATATTCATTAACGTTTCACTGCCAATGCATTTCATGTAAAGTATTTATACCGAGAACATGATTTAAACACTATTTTCATTATTATATATAAAAGGTCCATCTATATCTTCGCTCGACAGACCTGTCAACGCACATGAAGCCTTTAATCAACGACTTCAGAACACAATAGTTTTAAAATCATCTCTTTCTTGTCACTACTGATTGCTACATACCGAACTTATTAACCATCTACGGCGACAACACATCGGTGTTTGAAAGGAAGCATGATCGATATTAACGAATTAGTTCAAAATAATCAAATGTCCGGAGTACATTGACATGACATATGTAGTTTATCAAATAATTATATCATAATATTGATCGACAAGGTGATCACTCGTCCATTCTTTGTTGTCTTTCTGAATGTAAAATCAGACGCTGGAAACGTGTTAATCAAACTATGCAAGCGCTCAGGGAGTACCCACGTTTGTATAAGTCCTTCTTCAGATTAAGTATATGCTGTAATAAGCTCAGAATACGGTTATTGATAGAATAATTAGATTAGCATCTTACAGAAGATAACACATTTAAGGCGGACCAAACCAGTGACTTTATCAGGGGCATACATTTTATGGATGAAATTGGCAAATTGGGAAATATCATTTTAATCACCGTAGGATTCAATCGATAAAGTACTGGCTTATATTTCGGTAAAATATAAATATATTAGCTCATATTTGTATAATCCAATCAAATATCTGTAAACTCTTGGTAACACAGTCTCATGCAAACATAATGGAGGAGCAAGGGATCGTTATACTGGTTAATTATATCTATTGAAAGTAGTTGATGATATGAATAAAGCGATTCCAGACATGAAATGCCAATATTTAAGGGGATGCCTCTCGTGGCAAATTGATAAATAAAGTCAAGACGACAACGACAAGCGATAACTGGATTAAAACAAAGCATGCAATATGCCCTCCCGAACGCGGTGTTTGAGTTCAATCAATAGTTTCGTATGGTGAAATTGGCTCATGAACAAAACTATATCGTTGAAGAGTAAGAACGATTTAACCCAGCCAGGGTAACGATTACATAATAAATTTAAGTTTGATAATAGTGTTAAGTTCTTATGTCATGTTCGAATATGTTGGCTCTAAAAAGCCGCAATGCTTAAATAATCTGTATTTTTTTTTTAAATACAAAATGAATGAGAAATTAAATTTTCCTTTCTTGATGATTTTTTTCTAGTTATTCAGCTGTGCACAATCTTACTAATTTTGTTAATGTATATGTTTGCTGGTGAACATGTATTTTGGAATTTTGTTTGGTTTAGATAAACTCTTAATTGTAAATATCTGACATCCGTTGTTGCATTTTTTATGCAAAGGTAAACATATGCATAAACGAAGTAAGTTGCAGGAATTCAAGATACTTTTATCAAGGGGCATAACATTCCGGGAAAAACACATTACCAGCACCACGTGTCATTGTATATTCAATTGAATTAATACATTGTACAACCGATCACCATTTGCTTAATTAAATAAAGCGGAAGTGCACGAATATATTTGAAAAAGAACAAAACGTAGGCACTAGACTGTTGACAATGTTTTAAATAACGTTTCCATCAAGATACTTTGTTTAGGCTGGGTTTCGTTTTTTCAGGATGTAATGTGTCCAAACGGAAATAATATTGTGCTTCATTAATAAACAGTAGGCATTCACATAATAAAACGAACCATTACACCGTGCGTTGGATCGTCTATTTTGAAGGACAGTTAATCTGATTCCCCATTTGAGTACAGTAAGTGTCTATTCAAGAATCTTGTGCGTTTAATATGTGTGCTTTCATATTCAGGTTGTTGTCGATTTTAGTTCAACAGCAATACACATTATAACATAATTGTCTTCATTTCAGAAATGCATTAAACCTACATGTAGTTATGGTTACGTATATTGTATCTTGTTTATGACAGTATTGCTATCTGTGTCAGGCGACTGTTCAATGACACAGGGGCAATAAAGGGAGCTTTGGCAATAAAAGCCACTGTAATATCATGTTATCGCGAGATGTGTTATTACACGCCACTGACAGAGTTCGTGATTCCGGCATTTATATCAACATTATCTGTTTGCCTTATGATGCCCTTATGTTCATTATTAAACCCATCTGAGAGTTATCTCATAATAGGACGGCGTGATTTTAGGCACCCTAAATCGTAATGTAAACACTTTGTCATGGTTATCAGCAAAACGACCGTTACATTATTGTACTTAAGCAAACTGAGAGTTTTATATACGAAATATAGCAGTATGCAGAATTATTTTAAGCAAACTGAGTATTGTATATACCTTAATCATCCATCTTCTTTATATTCATGTGCGGGTATAATTTAATAGACCCATTGCGTGTGTACAACACAACGTCGGCAAAGGATTGAAGTTTGTTGAACGTTATGTGTTTGTAAGATTACAAATTACATAATGATTACGGCCGTACACGCATCTGTTGCCGACAAACAAGTCCGTGTGGTGTAGATACCAACAGAAAAGAGTTTCTTTAGCAGGAGTTCTTTTTGACGGTGTGCCTTTTGTGCCGTTTGAATATGCATGTGTGCGGTATTTGTTAATGATATATATGTCCTACTTATAAGCAGGTCACACTGAACAGCCATTTATATATGATCCTACTTTAAGGAACAATATGCAACACTAGCTGGATCTTTATAGGCCTTACGTCATCAAAAACAGCATACAATGCAACTCGATTTGTTTAAATAAACACTCTGTACGAATGCCGAAACGGTGCTGACATAATATATCATCCTTAAATGTATTACCGTCTGGTTGGTCGAATATCTCCTATCTTATATTGGTCGCCATGTTTGAAACACAATATAACAGTCGTATTGAATTTAAGTTGTGCTGTCAGCAGTTAAAAATAATTTGGTCACACTCAGAACTTCTCTTTATTGTTGTATTCAAACATTACTTTTATCTTTATACGATTAAAATATGAATACACTGTACGGCCCATTAACAGATATGTACCGAATTCTTAATAAAAACTTAGTTACAGGCACAATGTTCAAGACTTGATTCAGGCCTGTGAAAATAACAGTAACTTATATTCCCTTTGCGCCTTAACAAGATCAACAGGCGCCTTAGTGAAAAGTGCTGTCGTGAGGGTTTTGCAAACTTTAAATAAAACGTAATGTGAATGGAATTAATCCCAAATTAAAGTGAATATTTGTCCGAAAGAGGGTCATATCAATTTGCCTTTAAATATGTCGACATGTCCTATCGATTCGGTGTATTTGCGACGACACTTTGTCGAGCTACGTTCTTGCATTATGCATGAGGATTTGAAAGGACAGGCTGAATATGACCTTCTTGGCAACGAGTGACTGATTATCAAAGTAACTAGGACTCTGCATGTGAATGATTTTAGTTTCAGTAAGCAAATGTCAAATAGATTATTCATGCAGATTGGAATGTGTTTCAATTTAGTTCGGTACAAATTGGTTTGAATTGCAAATGGACGTTATAAAACACAATCACAATACTTGCATTTAATGCCACGATGGAAGTATACTTATACCTTTGAACATACTTCGGAGCAAATGGTAGAAACGTTGTGTAAAACGATTATTCAACATATGACATTGAAGTTAAACGCATGTCTTAAAGTCCTTCTTAACACAAGTGCATTTTAGAAAGAGTAGAATACATTGCATATTAATCCCATCAAATAAATTACTCGTATACTCTTAGCTAAATGAATAATTTATTTGTAATACGCAAGCCATACGTTAAGTAATACACATTCATATATACAATTAAACAATTCGTATAGTGGACACAGAGACAACATGTCAACGAATGCAACGAAAGTATAATTTTTTTGCAAAAGTTGTGAATTGCATTTAATCTATAATATTTTTAACAAATGTAGAACAAACCGTGGTTTTGATTAAACTTCTAAATAAAATGTTAGCCACAAGCACATGTACAAGTTTTATTTTTTTCCCAATTGTCTTCACCATAGCATGAAGCACGCCAAAACCTTAATGACTATATATGACTTATTCAGAGCAAGTTGCCATAAACACGAGAGCTGTTCTAACGACTGCTCAAATAAATAATGCAAACGTAAATCTTGTGTTTAGCCGATCCTATTATAGTCGCCACACTTAGAGGCCGCAATAAACATTGAACTATTGCTATTGAAAACTGAGACATTTGCTTCCATTATAATTTTAGATATTTTGCTTTGAAAAGTCTTGTGCATTATGAATTTCTTCTGAAACATGGCTGGTATCTAAAACGCTTATTAGGGAAACTATTAACTATTCTTGTAAAATATTCAACTGTGATTTATTCGGCAAAAATGGTGTAATCAATTTAAATTTATATATTACCTTTACGTTTAAGAGATTAATACACCGCTCTTTAATATGTCAATATTTAGAATATTATTAAATAAAAAATGTAAATTAAGTATTCTTTAATAGGAGATATATACGACTAAACACATAGAATAAGTACCATTGTTAACATTTGAGACTGCTGTGTATAATTTACAGGCTTTCAATGTGGATAAAATGAAAGTCCTAAGAAGAAATTACAGCATTTATAAATTGTTATTCTCATATTTATTTAGTGTTCTTAAAAAACACATAATGCTAGTTTCATTACCAAACAAGCAGAATACTTAAATGTAAGGGCACAAATCCTAAAGCATGTTGATTTTTGAGGACAACCATTATTGTCTATTTGAAGACATAACTTACATAAATATGCACATTTGACATGTTCCATTAAAACATATTTAAATAGACTTGATATATAATAATTTTTATATTTGCCTTGTGTTTGTCGTTTCGAAATTTACAAAATGTAACAACAAAACATCATTAATAAAAAGAGAATGAGGAAACTAAAACCTCTGTATCGGAACGACCCACTACGTTTTCACGTAGCGGCTTATCTCACTGTTTCAGAAATACAATGTACCAATATTTCGACTTTCTCTCTGAGATTCTAAAGGGTATCCGAGCTTTTGTTGCATGCCCATACATTCAAATGGCCAAATCGTTGTTTGCGAGTAATCAATTGAAAATGAATGTTTACCCAACCAAAGGCATCAGGCTATTTGCTATGTATCAATCGTTCCACAGTAAGACCAATCACATCTCAAGAGCACAACATTTTGGAATAGCGCCAACTGAAAGCTTATGTTATAGTATCTTCCAAGTTGCATGGGTTGCTTTCAGTTGTCATTTAAAGCTATACTTTATTTAAACTCTGAATTAAGGGTTCTTGCAGTAAGTAGCAAAACATTTATGTTGTTAGGATTCGATTGCTTTCAACAATGATTTTGACAAAGCAATACTAGAACAGAACAGAATATGCCGTTTAGGAAGACTACGGCATATGCAAACCGTCTTTAATATACTAAGATTTAAATTAGTGTATGCCACAAACCAACCAAGCAGTGGACACTTTAAGTTGCGAAGAAATTCTAAAACAAACACACTACATACCTGTGAATTTGAGTACTAAAAATGTCAAAGGCAGAACAAAAAAAAATATCAATTTTCAATCCTTGTGATAGTTATTATATACCTTATTTTGGAAACAAAATGGAAACATCGTTTTGAGCCAAATATTTTATAATATGTTTTAACAACAAACATTACCATAGTTGTACAATATTATCCTTTTTGTTACACACATCATATACAATAGTAATTTCATAATAATGTCCAAGCATTCATCATAAATATATTTTCCATTTACTGCGTTATTGATAATATAATCTCATATTTTGAACTCATTCCTTACATATTTGCATACATAAATAAAAAACATCTATACGATGATGTCGATGATCTGCGGAACTCAGCAACAGATTGGGTTGATACACACACACACACACACATATATATATATATCTTTTTGTCTTGCTATATAGTAACAGGGATATACACAAATGAAATGGAACTATCCTTCAAGTCCTTTGGTTACACACACAGACAACTTGTTTCTTGTGTATCTTGCGGTCTGACAAACTAAAAAAGTAAGTTCTTGGGTAATAACCAAGAAGTCTTCATATTCAAGAGAAGTTTCAAACATGCTAAAACTATTGCTATTTATATTGCCAAACCATTCATACTCAAATATGTTTATAATACTGAATTGACATTCACAAACATAGGGATTAGTTATGTTAAGAATTTCAAATTCATAAAAAAACATATTCCTCTAAAAATTGTTTTACAATTGAAACCTAATATTGTGTTTGTTTTTTCTTTTACCACAAACATATTTACAAAATGTAATATACGTTCTTTAACGTAATTGCACGTGCATATACAACAATAATAATCGTTACATACAGTGATTTTATAGAAGTTTACATAATCAACAAGAATAACAGAGTCCATATTACGATCCTCATTGTAAAATTGTATGGAGTTATGTTCATTCTCAATTTGTTGATTACCCTATGCAGAAAGTTTGCATGGTAAACTTTCCATTACTTGAATCATTTGGGACCTATTCTGTCAGTTTTACAGAAACCAGACGTATGTGGTCATGCCAGCATATAACGTTGCATGCTGGTAACAAATCGAAAAGCTTTGATAATTGATTCATTAATTATGTGAATGTGTACTATTTATAGTCATCTCTGTAAATTTTAGCAGTATGATGATATATTAAAGTTGCATGTATATAGTTTTACAGAAACCAGACGATTGCTGTCACTGCTAACTGAGATTGCATTGAATGTCAATTACTGACATTGCAATCCCATGTTAGGCTAATTACATCGCAAGTAAAATAAAAGTTAGTTAACTGTTAGAAAATTGTCCCAAATAGATAATATAATTAATCTTTTTGGCAGCTTTTTTTAATTACACATATTTTTACTAGTGCGTATATACATTTTTATTCCATCTTCACCGCGTCGTTGACGGTATAACACCCCATAGTATAAACTTATCTTTATCCCATTCTTTTGTTTATTGCAGCGGTGAAACTAGAATTTTAATTTGAACAAAAGGGTTTGTGTTCTACATGAGTGTGTTACATTTGGAATGCTGATTAAATTTGAATCGAGGCATATAGCGATATTCTGTCTCGTTACTCTTCTTTTGCGTGTAATTGTTAAGGACTTTTTCGAGTTCCGTAAACGGGAAAGATCACAATTAATATTACTACGCAATGTTAGATGCAGTTAATTTAATGTGTTTTTGCTTTTATTTTATCAATTAAAGATTTAATAATTGACGACTAAGAAAATTGATTGGATAAATAGAATACTAGGATTAGCGTTGAATAGAGAGAAGTTTATGTTGCTCGGCTCGAACACCGAAAGCGCTCGAACAGGCCCGAGCTCCCGGCGTTCTAAGCCTCGCATAATAAACTTCTCTCTATTCGACGCTAACCTAGTATTCTCTATATAAAGATGAAAATACATTGTTCCATTATAAACGAGATACTCGTGCCTACTTATACTGATCATCTTACATGTAAAGACTATTCCACTCATAAAGAGGTATCGGTTTAATGAATAACCAAAATTCAATCAGCTACAATGTGATCAAATATTGCGAAGATCTATAATTAAAAGAGTTTTTTTCACAAATTAGTGTACATGTACCTTGTTCAAAACAACAGAAACCAAAAAAAGCTTATGCTAATGTTAATGGGAACTGCACATACTATTTAAGAAGCCTCATGAATGATTAACATTAATATAAGCGATGCAGTGTGAGGAAATATTATTTACAACCAAAGCAGTGTAATATAAAAGCAATGGCAAACCACCGATAGCTTTCCATTTCTTGGCTGGAAGTCTGCGTTCTGATCGTCCAAATTTACCATGTTTGCAGTAATTGTTTGCTACATTATGCAAAACGTTCAACGAAATATTACAACTTTATCATGTATTATATGAAACTGACTTACATTAGGTATCTTTGGTCGGATTTCTTTAATTAACACAAAAATGACCATGTCTTGTCTAGTGATAATTAGTGTTATTTAGTTGTCTTTAGATTGAAATGATTTTTTTTATAGAAATACTGAGAATATTACCATAACTTGTGTACGCAAATGTACTTGTTTGAACACAACCTTTAATAATAACATTACATACCACAATTACACGTAGATACACGAACGTTAAACTTTACAGGGAGTAAATATTTTACCTGATAAAATCAATATTCTCTAAATGTTTGTGTAAGTCTGGCACAAACCTATTCGTTACATGTGAAATAATATCTTTTTCAATATTTGATTAGATGTTTATGTCGACAAATGCAATGTTACCATGACTCCAATCTCAATCCCTTGACGAAAGAAATCTGCGTCAACGAGACACCGAATGAAACCACAATTATAATATTTATTTTGTTTATAAATGGTTTCCGGAAAATAATACGCACGCATTCTCTCATTCTAATTGAATTATACTAAACGGATTTCATATGATTAAATGAATCTTGCTTTGAATTATACACTTATCATTTTAAAAGTGTCACCTAATCTGTAAGCAATACATAAGGAAATTGCTTACCATGACAGAAACTAGCTATTCACAAAATGTTCACAAAATGGTTTTGTTTTAATACCAATGACATCAGCAGTAGTAAAATAGTGTTGACGGTTTACTTTAATTATTGGTACTCCATAGTCAATACGAACGAGACTTGTAAATGTGTCTATGAAAATTTTGTGTGTTTACCTCGTTCAAAAGGAAGAAACGATTGCATTAGTTCATATTTGTAATAATGACTGCTATAATGCACAGTATACAGATATCAAATACGTGGCAATGTTAGCTTTAAACAACACAATTGTTGAAAAATGAACTCCCTTAAGACCAAGTTGCAGTAGCAACAAATATAGTTTTCGATATATACGCGGGAATTCGACAGAAAACAGACATGTTACGGAATATCAGACAAGCAACAGAATATTTTCTCTATTGGATGCGATTTGTTTCATTTCTCAATAAATTAACAGGCAAATGTAGTTGACAGTACTCTTAATATAAAGATAAAATGTTGTTGAATCATATCACGTCACAATGGTTACAGGGTGTGTTATGTTTATTCTTTAATTATTTTATTCTTTAATTCCTACATACTTTAAATGTGGTTCGTGAAACATTATATTTCGCAAAATAAATTATGCGCTTTCTCTAATTTAGAAAACGTTTCTTTTTAATGTTTTTACTTGCCATTTACTGTCTGGTCATTAAATAAAGATTTCATACTGATAAACATACATAACATGGGCATGATTACAAAAATAAATTTTCAATATCCTTTTCACTGCCTATTTTTTCATAGAAAGCTTGCATACCATGCACATGATTAAAAAACATTATGTTCGTTATCATATATAAAAAGATCGTCTATATTTTCGGGTCATCTGAGTTCGAATGGCTTACAGACATGTCAACACACATGTAGCCTGCAATGAATGGCTTCAGAACACATTAGTTTCAAATCATTCCTGTCTTGCCACTTCTGATTGCTACATACAAAATTAATTAACCATCCACGGCGAAAATAAGACGGTGGGTGACAGGAAACATGATCGATATTGAATAATTAGTTCTAAATAATCAATTTTCGGCGTACATTGTCATGACATATGTATTTTATCAAAACATTATACCATACTATTGATCGACAACTTGATCACGGATCTATTGTTTGTAGCTTGTCTGAATTTTAAATCATACGCCGAAATAATGTTGATCAAACTATGCAAGCGGTAGGCGATTGCCCACGTTGTTGAAGTATTTCATCAGATTATGTCAATAATGTAATATGCTCATTATATTGTTATTGATACAATAATTAGGTGAGCATCTTACAAATGAAAACATATTTAAGGAGAACCAAACCAGTGACTTGATTAAGGACATATTTGTATGGATGCAATCGGCAAATGTGTAAATATTAGTCAACCTAGCATTGAATCGTCAAATTACGGGCTCATATTAACGTGCAGCGGGAAAATATAGAAATAAAAGCACATGCTTTTATAATCCAATCAAATAACTGCAAACTCTTGGTCACACAGATTAAGACAAACATATTGGCGGTACAAGGGATCGTTATACCAGGTAATTCTATCTATTGAAAATATTGGATGAAACGAATGATGTGATTTCAGACATTAAATGCCAATATTCCCTCGAGCAAAATTGGTTAAGAACATTGAAGATAACAAGCGATAACTGGATTAAAACAAAGCATATACCTTGCCCTCCGGAACGCGGTGTTTCAGTTTAAGAAATATTCACGTATGGTGAAATCGGCTTAATAAAGGCACTATATCGTTGACGTATATAACATCTTGATTTGTGGGTTAACATATCCAGGTTAACGATTTCACAATAAATTAAAGTTTGATGTTATTTGACTGTTCTCATGTCATGTTCGAATGTTTTTTGGCAGAAAAAAGCCCCAATTCCACAATAATCTGTTTATTTTGTTACAAAAATAACAACATAACGAATAAGAAATCAAATGCTCCTTTTGTGATGTTAATATTTTGTCTCGCCATTCAGCTGTTCACAACCTTACGCATTTGGTTAATGCATACGTCAGCTGGTGTACATGTACTTTTTGGTTGTGCTTGGTTTAGTTGAAGTCTTAATTGCTAATTTCTGACATCCGTTTATGAAACTGTTTATACAAATGTAAAAATATACATGTAGGAAATAAGTTACAGGAATTAATTATACTTTGATCAAGGGGCATTGCAAAAAATGATAATAATTTGCTTTATACATTAAAGCGAGAGTTCACAAATAAATTTGAAAAATAAAGAGCCGTTTGTACTAGACTGTTCACATTGTTGCAGGTTGCCAGGTGTCCGATTGAAAGTTATAGTGCGCTACATTAATCATCAGAATGCATTCACAGAAAAATACCAGGCAAAACACGGTGCAATTTATCGGCTATTTTGAAGGAAAGATAATATGAAATGTGTTCCTTTGATTACAGTAAGTGTCTTTTTAAGAATCTTGTGCGTTAAATATGTATTCCTTCATATTCCGGTTGTTGTTGTGTTTCGTTCAACATCAGTAAACAGTGTTCGATTTTAATGTCAAACTAGTCAATTTAAATTATATAACATATAACATACACTAAATCTCCATTCATTCGATCAGTAGATAAGTTCTTGCTCCTTGCAACTACGCCTGTTAAAATACAACCACTAAAAACACATTCAATTATAATAAACAGTGTATTGGAATAGAGCCGTTATAAGTTTAAAATGTTTGTATTGATTATAGTCAAATAGTTCTCAAGCGTATTACGAAATTCATTGAACATTCCTAAAAACTGAATAGTATGCCACACATAATACACGCTATTATACGTGTTTAATAACTTTATTGGTTTAAATGATTTGTGTTTGGTGAACAACTATATTGTGCATTTTAAATCAATTTTAATTACCGATAGTTATGGAAACGCATATTTTATTCGTTCTTGTCATGACAATATTGCTATCTGTGTCAAGCGACTGTTCAATGACACTGCGACGATAATGCAAGCGCTGGCAAAAAAAAGCCACTGAAACAGAACGTGGTCGTGAGATGCGTTGTTACACGCCACTGACAGAGTTCGCGATTCCAGCATTCAAATACACATGATCTTGTTTGCCTTATTGTGCCCTTATGTTCATTATTATACCCATCTGAGAGTTATCTCATAATAGGACTGCGTGATGTTAGGCAACCTGAATCGTAATGGCATCACTTTGTCATGGTTATCAGCAGAACGACCGGTTATTTAGTGTACTAAAGCAAACTGCGAGTTGAATATTCCGAATACCGCCGTGTCTTATTCTTAAAACCGTATCAGTATTTAAGAACGTATGTAGGCAGTAGGATTTGATTAGTATTTTATATACGTTAATTATCCACCTTCTTCCACCGCGATTTCTGTTCATGTGCGGCATATGAATTTATGGACGCATTGCGTGTGTGTAATATACTGTCGGCAAGGAGTGAAGTCTGTTGAATGTTATTTGTTTGTAAGATTAGAAATACCACCATCATTTCGGCCATACAGGCAAGCGTTGCCGAACCACAAGCCTTTTTGGTGTAGATACAAAGATCAAAGAGTTTTTCTAGTAGGATTTTGCCGGTGTGCCCTTATGACTTTTATAATATGCATGGTTGGTATTTTTTTATGAAATATGTCTGGAAAATAAACAGGATACAATGAACAGCAAATAAGATATAATCGTACTTTAACTTTAATGAAATAATATGCAAATATAGCTGGATCCGTTTAAGCCTTACGTCATCAAAACAACATACCATGTAACACGATTTGATTGAAGAAACACTCTATAAGACTGCCGGAAACGGTCTCGACATAATATATCATCCACAGATGAATGACTGTCTGGTAGTTCGAATATCTCCTATCTTATATCGCATAATGGTCGCCACTTTTGAGACACAATGTAACCGTCGTTTTGAATATAAGAAGCTGGCAGCAGTTCAAAATTAATTTGGTCACACTCAGATCTTCTTTTTATTGTTGTATTCAAAGATGACTTTCATCTGTAGACGATCGAACGTATGAATACACAGTACGGCCCATAAGGAGATATAATAAAAAATCAAGTTTAAAACTTAGTTACACACACCATGTTAACAACTGCATTCACGCTTAAGGAAATAAAATAAGAGTAACTGATATTCTCTTAGCGCCTTAACAAGATAAACAGGAACCTGAGTCATCTTAATGGAATTAATCTCGAATTGAATGAATGTTTTCTCCGAAAGAGGGAAGAGAGGAGCATGTCATTTATCCATTCGAAGTTAAACCTTCTGACAAGACAAATCAATTCAATGTAATTTCGGAGACTTTTTGTCGAGCTACGTTCTTACATTATGCATGATAATTCGGAAGAACAGGCTGAAATGACCACATGCGATTTTAACTGTATATATATATTTAAGTTAATCTGTTTATCATATTATGAACTGGTTTTGCCTTGCTCTAAAGTGTCACGATGCATAAGAATGGAATATCTGATGTTGATTGGAATTTGGTAATTTGTCATAGCCAGTATCGACTCATTTATTAAATTGACTAGCACTCAGTATTTTAATGATTATAAACACAGTCGTAATACGTCAAATATATAATTAGCGCATATTTGTATGTGTGTTAATAAATTTCGGTAAAAAAGCGGTTTGCCATTAATAAAACAAAAACAAACACTTGAACGTTTTTGTTTGGCCAAAGTAAACGTTTAGTTTTGAATATACTATAAAATGTAGAAAAAAAATAGAACGACTATTACACCTATGAAATTAAAGTCATATGACATTTAAAAGCAATTAAAGGTTTGTCTGGAAGTAATTCCTACGTAAAGAAGTGCATGCCAGAAAGAGTATAATACGTTGTTTATGTATCAAATTAAATAAATAACTCACAAACTCTGTTTTAAATAAATAATGTATATGTATTACTCAAGACAAACGTATAGTCTTACAAATGTATAAATAAAGTCATACACTTCTTATAGAGGATACAACGATAACATATGAAGGAATGACTTGAACGAATTGTTGTTGCAGCAGATGCGTAATACATTTGATCTATACTATTTTGTAACAAATGTAGAACAATAAAACATGGGTTTGATTAAACTTCTAAATACAATGTTGCCCTTAAGTACATGTACATGTTTAAAAAAACAATTTTTCATGAAGCACGTCAACACCATAGTAAAAAGACATATCTAATTCAGAGCACGTTGCCATAAAAACGAGAGCCGTTCCAACGACTGCTCAAATAAATAATGCACACGTTAATCTTGCTTTAACCTAGTCTACTTTAGTCGCCACACTTAAACGCAGCATTTCACTATTGGTACTGAAAACCGACAGTTTTGCTTCCATTATCAACATATGTATTTGCATTTGAAAAGGATTGTGCATTGGGAATAACTTGTGAAACAATGCTGGTATCTACACCACTTATTAGGGAAACAGTTAACTTTTTTTTAGTTTTGTTTTTCCAAATTTGTACTAATAATTTCAATTAATATATTGACTACACGTTTTATGGCTTAATAAAACATTCGTTAATATGTCAATATATAGAACAATATTAGCTAAAATGTATAATTTAATTATTCATTAACACGAGATATTTACGCCTAAAACATATAATGATTATAATTGTTAGTATTTGAGAAAGTTGGTGGATGTTATAGGCTTTCAATGTGGATATGTTGAAAGCCCTTAGAAGAAAGGAAAGCATTTATAAATTGTTTTTCTCATACCTACTTATTGTTCTTACATATGAAATGATGCACGTTTCTTTATAGAAAAAAAATCGAACACATTACACCTTTTTTAAGGCGATACATTGCAAAACACAGTAATACACTATTTGCATATATTTGAATTTCTTTTAGACGTGTTTAAACTTTTTATATATGTTCATGTTTACTGATTATGATTTCATCTTAAATGCAATTGGAAAATGTATCGCTACATCTGGACAATGCCCAGTAAAATGGATTTGAATGTTAAAAAAAATAACGACACAGATGTGTTATATATGTCAAGATGTTGTTAAATACCAGATTATATTTGCAAAAAAACAGTATTTGTCACCCGCTTGAAGTTACATTTTACGTCATAACAATCCCTTGAAATTGTATAAGGGTATTTGTTATGAAAGGTGTGACACGCACTTAATAAATATTACGCATTCAATTCACTTATAATTCTATTATGAAGTGATTTAACAACTCCGTGACATCTCTGTCATGTCCCTAGTATCAATGGTTTCACATGCGGAAAGATTGCATCAGATGCGTCGAGTAACATTGCAATAAACTACCGAGTATCTGATGTTAATGGCAAATAATGACAGTAAGAGTTAATACATTTGCAGGTGTTCTCTTAAAAAATATATGATGAAAGTGATTATCTGTTTATATAAACTCATTATTCAACAACTGTACAGCACAGTAACAACATTAAACAGTTAATATTAAATTGTGTGACGACTTTTTCAATGAAAGTAAGACGTATTACACCTGATTACAATAAATGTACGTAGTAATATTAGAAGTGGCTGAAGAAGTAGTGGTAGTAGCACTGCAAACCGAGGCCAAGGCCATAACTTAACTGTAGAGAAGTCTGGAAGGTGCCTGTCTCATAAATTATTCAGCGTAGAGCTTTGAGGAAAAACGTATTGGAAATACATGTTTTCGCTGGTTTCTAATGTAGCAAAGTAAACGAATTTGTTCATGGTTCTTACAACCACGTATGCATGATTTGTGCAGTCGCAAATATACGGCGTTGCAGTATAATATATCATTTGTAATGTCTAACTATGGATATCATGATGAAAATCCATTGTAATATTGGAGTGTGCATACAAATACCATCATCAGACTAACAAGGCTTCCGCCTTGATCGAAAATCTCTTGAAATAAGTGACTTCACGTTTATTCGACCAATTCTAGAATATGCCGATGGTGTATGGGATAATTGTACGTTGAATGAAAAAAATGAGAAAAACAAAATTCAAACTGCAGCTGCCAGCATTGTTTCCGGCTGTACTAGACGTGTGTCCTCAAGATTACTTTTTAGCGAAGTTTGCTGGGAAACTCTTGGCACAAGAAGGTCAAAACACAAACTCATTCTTTTCTTCAAAATGGTCAAAGGTCTAAGTCCAGAATATTTGTCCTCACTGTCCTCACAATCCGTTGGTGAGCGATCTTCAAGATCATAACGTAATTCATCCCACTTAGATGGTGCTCGGTCTAGGACTTCGTTGTAACAAAATTCCTTCTTGCCCTCAACAATTTCTGCTTGGATTTCACTTCCAGACAAAGCAAAGCTTGTTGATAACATATCTGATTTTAAAATGGCCTTGATATTAATAAACCTCGTAGTAATCCATTGTTTTATTATGGTAAGCGAAGACAACAAGTGGTGCACACACGTCTAAGAACTAACTGTAGTTCTCTTAATAAACACTTGTATGATAGAAATCTAGTTCCATCGCCGCTTTGTCAATGCGTAAAAATAGAAGACACTTCTCACTTTTTTCTGATCTGTCCTTTACATGCAAGTTTAAGATTAATTTTAGTGAGAACTATAGAGCAATACACGGATGTATCATTGCGCACAAAATTGTATGGCGATGATAATCTTTCCCTTATAGATAATTTTGCTGTGTTTGATGCAGTCTATAGTTTCATCGAAGGCTCAGGAAGGTTCAGAATGGTTTAACTATCGGTTCTCTATTTTTTAACATTTTCTTTTCTTATTTTTCTTTCCTTTGATTCTACTTTGTTTTCCTAAAAACACTGTTTCAACATTTGTAAAAACAATTTTGATTTCAATGATACTCACATACTTGTTTTACCTCGAATCATTATTCATTGTGTTGTGTTTAAAATGCAAATTACCGTCACTATGTTTGTTAATATATTACTGGGGAAAGGAACCCTACTAGCTTTGCTACCGTTCCAATCCTATAAACTTAAGATGTTTGTAACATATCTTGTAAACACATTCTAGAATAAATATGTTTAAACCGACAGACTATTACATGTTAAAATTAAAGATGAAGCATTGTTTCATGAATAACGCGTTAACAGTCGTCAAATCGATAAACAATTATGTATTTGGGAACATATTTTCTTATTTGAATAGTTATGTAGTTTTTGTTAGGACTTCACGTTTGTGAGGGTCATACAAGTTTATGACATGCCATGGGACGATGCCGTATAATTATTTAAACAGTTTATATAACATTATGTCCCCTAGCCTGTACATCGATCGATGTTTGATTGATGGCACATACGGGGCATTTGATGGCTTTCGTAACCAGAAAATGTATCTTAATTACAATGCACGTGCGACCTTTAAATACAAAATATATTGAATCCGACCATATATATGTATTCAATCAACAAATATTGTTATAGAGTACGTATCAAGTATGACAGTAGAAACCCCACTGTTTAGAACGCAGGGAACGTGTGTGGTACTTTGTCTTATCAGTATAGCTAGACATTGAACAACCTTACTACACACACAACGAATAATTTATTCAACGTTGTTTTAATAATAAAATTCGCATTCTTTTGAAATTACTTAAACTGAAAGTTGAGCCTTTATTTAATGAGATGAATGCACTTCTTATATGTATGGGTTGTACGTTTATAAAAAAATGAAAAAAAAATCTCTTTGCTAAGTTGAAATACAATGCTATATACACCGCAGCCAAACAGTCCGAGTAGCTGGAATTGTAAGGTGGTAAGCACACCAGCGTTAATATGTCGGCCAATTGAGTTTACTGGTGGGTTAGCTTACTTACAAACCAAAGCAAGCATTACAATTGGCTGATAAAGTTTTCATTGAATATGTATTTTATTTTAGAGAAATGTCTCAGGGCAAAGAATTCGGGATAAAATAATTCATGACAAACCACACATTCAGGTCCATCCATAGGAAGATTATAAGCTGTAGAAACACTCTTCGTGATGTCTCATACGTTTGCGATGCAAGATAAGAATGTTCTTCTTAGCAATTATGGGCATTTATCATACCTGCCTTTATATATAATATATATAATATATACGTCGATATTGTTTATTTAATTAAACGGAATGGAACATAATGACTATAAGGTCTTTACAGACAAATATTAAAATTCAAACTGTATCAATATTACTTAATACCATACAAAGCAAAAGAAAATACAACACGGCTGTACTAAGTTGTTTTCAGAACGATCAACTCATCAATGCGTTGAAACCACATATATACAAATAAAAAAAAGTCATAACAAATGTTACATGCAACACTCGTGGATGCTTCATTCCTTAATATAGTGTACCAATACCTGCATCCAGTGTGAATAGAAAGCTGCTGTGCGTAACATCAGGAATAAATTAAGTATAGAGTAGATTGTACCAAAGCTGGCATAATTCATTTGATTTTGTGTAATTACCAGTAGCTTTTGAATTTTGTATTTGATTTGTGTACAAGGAGTTTGTATACGTCATTTAACGAATGTTTTCGTAGATTGATACAACATTTTATTAGAACAGTCGACGGATAACAACTTGGAATATGCCCGGATATTGTACATCAAACTAAATTGGATGTCAAAATTATCGTGCTGAATCAAATATCTTAGGCGTAGAAAAAGAAAAAAACAGAGATAAGAATGTAATCGAAAAGTCCAAATGTAATTCGAATAAGTCTTAAACCAAATTAAACTGTGTATTGTACTGTACAGAATCAAATTCCCAAACATTCCTGAGCGCGTCAATCATAACAACGTCATAGCAGATGATGTTGCAGAGTGCTTATCTTACTTGTTAGTTTATCTGTTTTTACATTAAAGCATGGTAGCACAAGTGTGAGGAATAATACAGTCTCAGTAATCGTCGTTGATGTGCATGGTCATTTATCTTCATTAAAAAACTGAATGACAAATAATTGATATAGTATACATACTTGGGGATTGGGCATCATATTTTGATAGTTTTCCATGTTCATAAACATGTTCTTCTGTTCATTGGAGTTCGGAAACCAGACTTTTAGTTTCATATTTAAAAGATTTATTTGATATGGTAAAATATATCAGGTTGTTTTTAATACATCAGTGTCAATATAAGTGTCAGTTTTACTGAGCGATCAGTTATTTATAGGTTTAAAACTGGTATTCTCTGTTAGAGATAATGATATGAACACTTTAAGAGGCCATCGTCATTTCATATAATCTTCATATTTGAATTGTTTGCTTTCAATTGTCGTTTAAAACTCCACCTAATGTAAATTCTGCATTAAGAGTTCGTGCAATCATTAGTAAAAGCATGTGACTTGTATGAATTCTTTGTAACAATATAAAAAAATAACACCATATATTCAAACATAAACATGAGAAATGACCAAATTTAACGACTATATTGTTTGTATCAAATCAAAATGAAATGAATTATCTGTTGATGTTTTTTAACAGAAGCAAAAGCTGTTTTGAATTCGTTTATAATAAGTGTCATCATGAATTCTATTATTTTCAATATCGACTTTTATATATTTTTACATTGTTTGAAATTCTCAAACTAATAGATTGTAAAAACATCAGTAATTGTAAGAAATTACTTATTTCAGAGGCAGTAAAGATAAACTATTTATTTTCAATATTATGATATTATCAAATAGTTTATTTCCGAAATAAATTCGAATTTCATATTTTGCACAAGATTAACAGCAAATATTTGTTACAACAAACAAAACCGTAGTTTGCATAAAATTATCACAATCCTGTTCAACAAACAAACTCACATTAAGTATCAATATCAGACTAATTTCAAAGCAGTACTAAATACTATTAATGTTAATGTACTGTGTTATTTATGATAGAATATTAGTATGTACTTCTGCATGTGATTTACATACAATGACCATGTAATACCCACATAAAAACAACGTTACAATTATAAAATCTATATTTAAGCCGGGCAGTTTTGCTTTTTTTGCAAAAATAGTTTCAAATCGTGTACAAACAGTTAAAAAAGCATGGGATAATTACTTTCTGTGCCTTCGACCCTCAACAAAACTTAAGAATTCAGTATATGATATTCAAGATTTGACACAAGATTAAACAAACGTATACATATTTTTACAATTTCTTAGTAAATTACCACGTGTACCAGATAAATACATGTTCAGCAAAAGTGCACTGTGATATATACCATATATTATATTTAATTTTGTTTCATAAAATTATTCAATACATTAAATTAAAATGGTTGTAAATAACTTCGATATGACCCATTACTACTACCTCTCTTCAGTCTTGAAGATAAAACATATGATCATAATTTAACAGTACCTTAATATTAACAGTCATACATTTGTGACAGTCATACATTTTTACCTAAGTATTTGAAGTTACAAATCTTAAGTATTTACCGTTTCCCATGTCAGGATACTGACTATAATCGTTTTCATTTCATTTGCTTTACCCGGTATGTGCGGAATTTTGTTGTAGGTAATATTATAAAATAAATTACGCATTTATACAAGAATACGCATTGCACATCACAAATTGTTTAAAAGATGCTGTATTTTTTAAACAAACCAAACGAATTAGGCTTACAATTAATTATAAATCATAACAATTTAAGACTTCACATTCCGCTTTGTTTATTGTCTCCATCTCGTTACAACTATATGGTACATGTATCTACACCCCTTTGCGCATATGGCCCAATTATCATAATGCTCTAACTTACTTTTTATGTATGCGTTATATATGTTTCTTGTACAATTACCTCTTGCACAATTTTCGTTTGTGTATTAAACTTATTGCAGTAAGTATATGTAATTACTTGAGTTAGTTCTTTGACATTACGAGAAAAGGTTACAGCCTTTCGTCTACGTTGACAAAAAGGGACTTAGTATAAGCAATAAGTTTCCGTCGGAAATATGTCCAAAGGTATACAGTGATTAGTTTTAAGCATTTTATAATAATCAGCTGTTTAATTATTTTTTAATTTTGTCTAATATCTTATTGATAAATGAGATTTACGATGTATGCTTATATATTTTTATGCTTGCATGTGTATTTGATTAAAAAAAATGTTTAAACTTTAGCTTCGAATATAAATTTCTAAATGTACTTTTTAAAACGTTATTGTAGGTACATATACACAAATAATAATCGTTACATTCAGAAATAATGTGATCTGGTAGACGTTTACATAATAAGCAAGAATAACCGAGTCCATTTTCCGATAACCATTGTGAGATTGTATGGAGTCATGTTCATAGCCAATTTGTTGATTACCCAATTCAGAAAGTTGGCATGGCAATCTTTCCATTACCGGCATCATTTGGGACCTATTATGCCAATTTTACATAAACCAGACGTATGGGGTCATTGCCAGCATATATAGTTGCATTATTGTAACAGAGTGTCAGTGACTGACATTGTAATTCCATGTTAGACTAATTACATCTTAAGAAAAACAAAATAGAGTTAATTGATAAAAAATCGTCCCGAATAGATTATAGACCTAATATGTTTTGGCAGTTTTTGTGTGTTTGTGTACTGCGCCTAATATTTATGAAACCCCGTGGATGATTAATATTTTTTATAAGCGATGCAGCTTTAGGTAAAGCTATTCTTTAACCAAAGCGGTGAAATATATACTCTCAAAGCAATTGCACACCCGTCCACATAACGCTTTCCATTTCTTGGTGGGAATTCTGCGTATTTACCAGGGTTAAAGTATTTGTTTAACAAATTGTCCAACACGTTTAACACAATATTACAACTATATTGTGTAATATTTGAAATTGACTTGCATTCTGTAATTTTCGTCGCAGGACTTTAATTAACAGACAAATGGCCCTGTCAGGTCTAGTGATATTAAGTGGTCTGCATATTGAGATGATTTTTTTAACAGAACTAATGAACATTACCATAACTTTTCGATGAAAATGTACTTGTTTAACACTACATTTAATCATGACATAACATATCACAATTACACATACAATACAAGAACTTTTACTTTACTGGAAGGTAATATTTTGTATTATTAAATCGATGTTCTTTAAATGTATTTTATGTCTGGCACGAACCTATATGTTACATGCGAAATAATGTATTATGTCAATTTCAATATTTGATTACATGCCCATGGCGACAAATGCAATTTTAGCATTACTCCAATCTCAATCCCTTGACGAAAGAAATTTGCGTCAACGAGACACCGAATGAAAACGTAATTGTGAAACATATCTTGTTTGTAAATGGTTTTCGGAAATTCATACGCACGCATTCTATTCATATCATTGAGTTGTGCTAAACCGATTACATATGATTACAATGAATCTAATAAACAAATTCCTATCGAACGTGTTACTCAATCTGTGAGCAATACAATGTTGAACCATTACAGAAACGATATCTTCACACGATGTTCACAAATTGGTTTTGTATTTTAAAACAATGACATCAGCAGTGGCAAAATAGTGTTGACGATATACTTCAACAATTGGTACTTCAGAGTCAATACGAACGAAACTTGTAAACGTATATATGCGAATATTGTGTTTTAATATCGTTCGTATAATAGATTACCACTATAGTCAAGTTAATCCTGTTAATGTTGTATGTTATTTTGTACATTATGCAGATATCAAATACGTGGCAATGTAATGTTAAAACACCACAATTGTGGAATATTAACTCCTTACCAAGAAGCAAAAGCAACCAATATATTTTTCGGGAAATATACGGGAATATGACAGAAAACAGACATGTTACCGATATCAGACAAGTTACCAAATATTGTGTTTCTCTATCGGATGTTATCTCATATTGGGTGCCATTTATTTTATTTCTCAATAAATCAACATGAAACAGGTTCGACGTATTCTTAATAAAGGGATAAAATATGTTTGAATCATGTAGCGTCACATTGGTACCAGGGTGTGTTATGTTCATTCTTTAATTATTGTATTCCTTAATTCACTCATAATACATATGTGTCGTTTGAAAAAATTATATTGTGCAAAATAAAGTTGTAAAATGATTTACTGTGGAACGCAATGCATTTCTGAAATAAGGTATTACATCTTAACGAAAAGCAGTCGGATATAACTTAGTATCTATCTTATTTATATGTTGTTGGTATTGATAAATAATACCACATGACACCGTTAATACTGTGTACAAAACGTAATACAATAAAACTAAATTATATCAGTGGTATTGGTCTCAGTGTTAGGACATATTGTATATGAAATATATTTGACTACTTGCACTTTTTTCTTTTATTAAATGAAAAGGTTCATAATCGTATTTAAATTTTATTTCGGAATTATACAATTTACATCGCATCAAGTTTTGCTGATTATATAACAGTCCACTCTCGTTATCTCGACATCGCATATCTCGATTTTCTCGATATGTCGAGGTAAGCTCAATGTCCCAACTTTTTTCCTTCAAAATGTATAATAATAAAGATCGCATATCTCGAATTTCGTTATCTCGAATAATTCGATATCTCGATATAAAAATTTCAATCAATTTAATACACAGCCTGCCGAAAGGCCGAAAGACTAATTGTTTTTACAAACAACATTCCAAATGCACTGAGTTAAATTTTTGCGTATATAAACCGTCACAAATTTGCAGAATGTTGTAGATGGAGCTTACTTAAGCTCCATCTACACAAATAATTAATGTCCAACATTTTGTATATTTCCCCATTGTTTTTTGTCATTTTATACATCAACATAACTCTGACTTTAGAATAACTCTAATCATTTATTAGAAAAATAGGTCTTATTATGTTGCTTAACACATAGTAGCAATGTTGAACCACTTTGTGATCTGGTTAGTCCCTAAAATACTCATATTTCTGTTTATTTCAAACATAATATCAACCCGTTTAACTGTTTCTCATCTAATCTATCATAGAATTAATAGTAATTCCATGTGAAAATAACATCTTTAACACAGATCACAACGTTAAAAGACTCCCAACAACCCCATTGCAGCACATGCTGAACAATGGGTCCAGTTATGATGATGCCACACACAATAGTGTGTGTTTCCATCACCATTACTAATAAATATTGGGCTATTTCTCTCTTTGTCTCTATTTTTTTTAAATATAAACAACAGCAAAGTACTCTAAATAAGCAATAGAACAATAACATCTTCATAATAATAATCNTAAGCAGTGTGCTCGGACAATGGTTTTATAACCGAAGTTTCCGAGGGTAAATAAACCAATATTGCTTGCTTGCAGAAGGTTGTTCTATCCTTGAACTCCAACAGTGCAAGTTGAAACAGTTTGGATTTAAATGATCGCCCATGTCTATGTGCTGCTCTGTTATTGCATGACAATTGGTCAATTGGAATGCTAATACAGATTATAAAGATAAGACTCAGAATGGCTTTTCATTTTTATTTTATCCTGTACTAATAATCGATTTAACTTTGCATTTCAAACTACAAAATGTACATGTACAGTTCAGTATTTTTTTAACATCAAAGAATCGTAAGAAACGCGCATTAAATCTCATACAGTAATTATTACGCCGTTGTGAGTATTATGCCACACGGTGACGATTTTAATTAGACCACTTAGCAGGTATTTAGATGTTAAAAACAAGGTAAATTTTCGTTATATTTTTGTCTTTGAAAACGCTTACTCGGATATCTCGAGCTCTCGTTATCTCGATATTGTTCCCGCCGACTTCGAGATAACGAGAGTAGACTTTATAATGACATCGATCCATAGGAGTTGTACTGGATCTTACATTTCTTAAAACAATACTCAATTATTCACACAAATAATATTGTGACAGCATTGATTAATTTCGATTAAACAATTTAAGAAAAGTAGTATTAGCGAAAACAAAATTATTTCCAAAAGACTTCGGCTGACAGTAAAATCACTCTGTTAGTAAATTGTCTAGTAGATCTACATCGATGTAACGATTGCTGAATATTCTTCAAGAATTACGTTGTAACTATGTATTCTTAACTGGAAATAGGTCTGGCTCCCTGGATGATATTCGCATTTTGTTTCAAGCATGTCGATAACATATAAACTAGCGCTCGATGCAAAGAAGATTATCTACTGGTATGTTAAACATTTACTGAAGAATGTTTGGTATGCACTCGCTTTTTCGTTCAGAATAAGGGTGTTGCAAAGATTATATTGCATCGAGGTTTGGATTGTTCTTGTTCAATCATACAAATGGAAATATAACATTTTCCTATGATGATTATAATATTTAACTTAAAGGCAATCATGCAGTTATTGTGTCATTATGTCATTGCACTTGAAACCACGAATGCATGTTTACACTTAAATCTAAAACAAACAAAAACCGTTAGACAATGCATTTTTTAGTTCATTTAAAAATACACCTAGCGTTTTGAAGACTTTATAAACAAACACTATCAATTGACGTGCTGTTATTGTTGTTCAATCCATAATGCAGAGAACATCACAACTAGAGATAAAGATATAGGATATTAAATAATAACAAGGTAATTAAAAAAACCGACATGTATGCCAAAACTGTAACGCACCCTTACGGAAATTAGTATTTGCAGTAGCGTTTTTATGTTGTTTTATGTTGATACCTTAACTAAGATATGAACATTAAATATCGTCTATCTACGTACATTTGTTTTATTTTGCCACATTGTTCAAACTGCCACTGACACCCATAGGTCATCGCAGAGCATGTGTAATGAAACAGACCGCTAGGCTATTGAGGATTAGATCGCGGTTTACAGCGCAATTTTAATCAATTTTCTCATTATCCCCTATTCAACATTGCGCTTCTATTCCAGTCCTAATTTAGTTCAGCGTTTTTTTTCATTTGCAGGTTGGCGGTTATACTATCGTTGATACCCATACAGCGCCGAACGATTGTATTGTATTAATGAAATTCGATTTCATATTGGTCTCATTAGAGAAACGGTTGACAAAAGCCATACTCGCATTTTTTTAAACGAGCGAGTATTAATATTTTACAAGGGAATACGTTCTTTACAGTCGTTGAAAGCTTCCAGATCAGAAGACCTTACCCGGTTTAGTATGTTGTTTAAATGTCCGAAGGAATATTGCAGGTTAAGGAAACTGTAGTAAGGTCCGTTGTAACAAGTTGTTATAGCTAAAAAAGCAAAGTCACGTCATAGATACGTTTTTAAAATACTTAATAGGCACGGTATTAAGCGCTTGGCCCGGAACCGGTAAGTGTTTAAATTTCGAATTTGATAATAGAAGTATCATTAAGTGTTTGTTATGTGCGTAGCAAAGTCATTCAGCATGGTTTGAACTATTATATTCTTAAAGAGGGGAACGAAATTGTCTAAACCGTGATTCGTACACATATGCAATCAATTTCGCAATGGTTATTAAATAACTTGTAATTAGTGTTAATCAATACAATTTTTCCACATTATGATTGAAGTGGATACCTGGTTTAACCAACACAATCATATCATACATCACGCTATTTAATTAAATTACATAAGCACCAACACATTACCAATATTGTATTTTTACTCATTAAACTTGTCGATTTTTTACAAAATTGATTTCCGCGAAAAAATTACGTCATAAATTTAGCATATAGAACATAACAAAACAGTAATCCAATCAAACTTGGCGTCATAAGTGCAATCGTTTTTCAAGTACCATGTGGTTCAAAGATGAACACTTCATTATCGGTTTAATTAACGTTGAACCAAGACGAGGTCGCCTGATCGGCTACCACATGTTTGCCATACGTATTGAATTTCTCCCAAATTTCTACCGCGACAAAGCAACTGACAAAGCTGCAGAAATCGCATTCAGAATAAACGATTTCTGCTTCAAATTTGATTAGTTGTCAACAGACTATCTTTCGCCGTAATCTATTTTGATTATCAGTTGCGCGGTTCGTGCGCATATATGAACATTGAAAGCAGTGATCCAAAACGTAAAAAAGATGTGTTTTGTGTGGGCTGATAAATGATTCTAGATCTGATGTCTATGAAATTGTATGCAATTTTTACTCTTTCTACGTATATAACTTAGTAAGTAATATGCCACGCGCACATATATTGTACAATTTTACTTCATTCTAACCAGTGACCTATAGGTTGCCAGGTATAACATTGAACATAAGTATTTGTACATATTTTGACGATTATACTTTGCAGGATAATACATTTACATAGAATAAGTCATTTAAAGAAATATCACTAGTGGTGTTTATTAAGTGTCTTTCGGACAAAAGTATAGCTTTATACGTAGTTGCCCCTTTTTTCTGCGAACTGCATGTTTGTTTCGACCTTTTAACATAAACAAAAGACGTATTTCAATATTTAAAAATTATCATGCAAATTAATGAATTATCGCGTGCCTCTATGTGTGCTGTCAACACCGAGCGAAATCAGTCGAGCATACGTTGGTGTGTGATTAGATTTGAAACAGTATACATAGCTGTCCCGCGATGTTCTTTGTGTTATGGTAAATATTCACAAGTTAAAACATTAATTCATTATTTAATAATGTACATGATATGTGTGTCAATACGTTTCCTATACGTTTTTCTTACGTACGAGCTGAGAATGTCAATTTATTATTTATATGGACAGTTACGGATGTACCCACATTAACCTTTTTATACATTTTTGACAAATGCAATATTCTACAAAGTTGGATATTGTACCTTAACATGCAAGAGCTTTGCCTTATGCGCATTCTCTAAATATTTCCTTTTAATGTCTGTTTATTTCACAAAGAATATAAAACGAAAAGCATTCATAACATGGGCATTCTTTTGAAATAAATATGGTGTGAAAGGATATTGAATATTTTTATTTCAAAATCATGCCCATAAAAATCATGCGTACCATGTCCTACTTGATTAAAAAACTATTTTCATTACCATATATAAGAAAAGTATTCTATATTTTCCGGTCATCGTAGTGTGAATGGCCTACATACCTGTCAACACACATGAAGCCTTCAATCAACGGCTTCAAGATTCATTAGTTTTAAATCATCCCTTTCTTGTCACTACTGATTGCTATATACAAAATTAATTAACCATCCACGGCGACAATAAATCTGTAGCTGAATGGAAGCATGATCGATATTGAACAATAAGTTCTTAATAATCAATTTCCTGCGTACATTGTCATGACATATGAAGTTTATCAAAGCATTATATCATCATATTGATCGACTAGGTGAATTTAAAATCATGCGCTGAAATAGTGTTGAAATAGTGCTGAAATCAAACTATGCAAGCGAGCTAGGAGTGCCCCATATGTTTAAGTCCGTCGTCAGTTTATGTATATTATGCAATAATCTAAGAACATGGTTATTGATACAAGAATTAGGGATACATCTTACAAAAGATAACACAGTTAAGGCAAACCAAACCATTGACATGATTAAAGACTTACTTTTAATGGACACAATTGGAACATTGGTAAATATTAGTCAACCTAGGGTTAAATGGATATTTATCTTTGGTCGCACAGCCTCAGGCAAAACAGAAAGAGAAAGGGATCGTTATACTGCTTAATTATGAATAACGTTATTCCCGACATTAAATTCCAATATTTAAGAGGATTCCTCTCGAGCCAAATTAATAAAACAAGTTCAAGATGACAAGGTCAAGCGATTACAGGATTAAAACAAAGCATGTACTATGCCCTCCCGAATGCGGTGTTTCAGTTAAAGAAATGATTACTTATATTCTTATCGGCTCATTAACGAAGCTATATCGTTGAAAAGTAAGAACTTGTTAACCCAGCCAGTGTAACGATTACACAATGAATTTAAAATTGGTGTTTGAATGTTCTCATGTCATGTTCGAATGTGTTGGCAGTAAAATTCCGCAATGCCTTAATACTGTGTTTATTTTGTTAAAATACCTAATGAATGAGAAAGTCAATTTTCATGTTGTGACATTTTTTTTTGTCTCGCCATTCAGCTGTTCATAACCTTACTAATTTGGTAAATGCACGTGTCAGCTGGTGTACATGTATTTCGGAGTTTTGTTTGATTTAGATGAAATTATAACTGCACAGTTTTAACAGCCGTTGATGAATGTTTGTATGCACAATTAAACATATACATGTACGATGTAAGTTTCAGGAATGCAAGATACGTTTATCAAATGGCATTAAGTTAAGTGAAATACAAATGGTCAGCACCATATTTCATTGGATATTAAATTAGATTGACACATTGCTTAAAACGGTTACCATTTGCTTAATACAATTAAGCGAGATTGCACAAATGTATTTGAAAAAGGAAGAGCTTTAGGTACTAGGCTGTTGACATCATCGATACGGTTTCCATCAATGCACTTTGTTAAGGCTAGATTTTTTCAAGATGTAATGTGACCGATCGGAAGTAATATTGCGCTTCATTAATCACCCGAAGACATTCACAGAAAAACACCAGGCAAACCACAGCTCATTAGATCGGCTATTTGGAAGGACAGTTAATCTGATGTTTCCCCATTTATTACAGTAAGTGTCTATTCAAGAATACTGTCATTAAATAAGTATTCCTTCATATTCAGGTTGTTGTTGTTTTTCGTTCAAAAGAGATAAACATTTCTCGATTTTAATGCCAAACTAGTCAGTTTAAATTTAAAAAATATAACATACAATACATCGCCATACACTTTATCAGTAGATAAATTATTGCTCTTTTAACTACGTCTATTAAACAACAACAACTATAAACATATCAATGTTTATAAACAGTGTACTGGTATAGATCTTTTATTAGTTTGAAACGTTTGTATTGCTTATATTTTGATAGCTCTCAAGCTATGTTACGAAACTCCTGGAAAACTGTATACCTTGTGGCAACATAACTTAATAGCATACCATACAGAATACACGCTATTGCACGGATTATGTTGTCATGAACTATACTGCAATTTTACAGGTGCATGCAATCGACTTAATAATACCACTGGTGATTTTTGAACGGCTTTAACTATTAAGCAATTACGTGTATGTTTAAGGTATGTGAATATAATTGTACTCCGAAAGGTTGGAACAAAATACAAATTTAATGACACGCGATTTATAACAATTTCGTGTTTTTCTACTAAGAGAACTAAATGCTAAGACAGAGGCTGACCAACGCTCCATTCAATAACTTTAATTTCATTGCTCTCGTCTTTGAACTGTCAGTGTCGACATATAATGACATACATGTATCATACTAAGCAAATATATTTAATGCATATGCAATACATAGTGTGTATATAGTATGAGCTTTATACATAAAAGTCCAAACCATTTGTCGATATAATCTTGATGTAGACAGTCACTTAACTTACATGCATATCAATATAAACATGTTTACAAACAGCTCTACTTTTATTAATTGTTTACATATACCTTTCTTTAAATATAATTTATTTAAATGAGTAAGTATGACAGACATATATTAAATCGCCACTTGAAAAATTATGTAATCACGTGTTTAATGTCATAATTGGTTTTTATTATTTGTGTTTGGCATAACATTATATTTTTCATATCAGAAAAGCATTAAACCTTCAGGTAGTTATGGTTACGTATATATCATCCTTGTTAATGACAGTATTGCTATCCGTTCCATGAGACCTACATTCACACAGCGCCGATAAATAAAACCACTGTCATAGAAACTGGTCGTGAGATGCGTTATTACAGCATACACATAAACCTCTTTTGCCTTATGATGCCCTCATGTTAATTATTATACTAATCTGTGAGTTATCTTATAACGTGTAGGCGTGGTGTAAGGCTACATAAATCGTAATGGCAACACTTTGTCTTGGTTATCAGCAGAAAGCCCGTTTTATTATTGTACTTAAGCAAACTGAGAGTTAAATACACTGAATACCGCCGTTTTCTTATTCGGAAAACGTTATCAGTATTTTATAACGTTTGTAGGCAGTATTATTTGATAACTAGTATATATACCTTACTCATCCACTTTCTTGCACCGCGATTTCTGTTCATGTGGGGGTATAAATAAATAGACCCATTGCGTACATGTGACACACAGTCGGCAAAGGAGTACGTTTGTTGAATGTTATTTGTTTGTCAGATTAGAAATAACATAACCGTTACGGCCATACACGCAAGCTTTGCCGAAAAACAAGCCTGTTTTGTGTAGATACAACGACTCGAGGGTTATTTTAGTAGGATTTTGCTGGTGTGTCTTTGTGCCTTTTGAGCATGCATGTTTGCGGTATTTGTTTGATTAATACTTGTCTGGAAAATAGACAGGATACTACAAACAGCCAGTTAGATATGGTCGTACTTTAACGTAAAGGAAACAAGATGCACAAACATATTGCTGGAATTGTATAAGCCTAACGTCATCAACTTACAATGTAACTAGATTTAATTATATAAAAACTATATAAGAATGCCGGAAATGGTCTCGACATAAAATATCATCCATAGATAAATTGCGTCTGGTAGTTTGAATAGCTCCTATTTAATATCGCATAATGGTCGCCATGTTTGAGACAAAATGTAACAATCGTATTACAGTTTCGTTGCGCTGGCAGCAGTTCAAAAAATAATTCGGTCACACTCAGAACGTCTACTTATCTGTTTGGTTGTATTCAAACATGACTACAACCTTTACACGATTCAAAGTATGAATACACAATACGACCCAGTGATAAATACGTACACAATTCAAATTATAAAACTTAGTTATTGACACCATGTTCACCACTTCATACACGCTTGAGAAAATAAAATAACAGTTTAAAGTTATTTCATGGATGCTTGTTGAACAGTCAAAACTGTTGTTCCAAGGTATCAGGGATGACTTTGGAACTGTTGCCCGAGGCCGATAGGCCGAGGGCAACAGTTCCGAATGTCAGCCCTGATACCGAGCAAATTAAATTTAAACAAAACAATGTTATTGAAACCTGAATATAGACATTTTTTCAACACATGTCTTGGCCTTACGTAGAACTTGAAGTATAGTAAAATGTCAAATGATAGCGTAATTTCTAAAAATAGATATGGGAAACACAGGGGTAGTCTGCACGAGCGGGCAGCAGTTCAAACTATTGACCGATCAACAGTTCGAAATATTCACCGGAAACAGTTTAAAACATTGCAACATTACTTTTTCGACGAGGAAATAGCAAAAATAATTAATTATCATATATATAAGGCATCAGGTAATAATAACTGATATTCTCTTGGCGTCTTAACAGGATCAACAGGAACCTTAGTGGCAAGTGTTGTGGTGACGGTTATGCAACACTTCAAATAAAACTTAATGTGGATGGAATTAATCTCAAATTTGAATGAACTATTTGTCCGAAAGAGGTAAGAGGGGAGCAGGTAATATATCAATTTGCAGTAAAAACCTTTCGACAAGAACACTGGATTCGATGTATTTGCGGAGACACTTCGTCGAGTTACCGTCTTGCATTATGCATGAGCATTTGGAAAACTATGACCAACATAGCAAGGAGTGACTGATTTATCAAATTAACTGGTATGTGAATGAATATAGTTGCAGTAGTAATGTGTCAAAAAATAATAAATGCAGATTTGAATGTGTTTCAATTTATTTCGTTAAAAATGTGTTTGAATTTGAAATTGCCTTAAACAAAAATACTCAAATATAAAGGCTTGACCGAGGGATGTTGCCGGTATGTCTCGAAGTAAGTCCTAATTAAAGAAGTGCATTTCAGAAAGATTAGAATACATTGGTTATGAATCACAATAAATAAATTATCCGATAATCCTTTGTTAAATAAATAATGTATAAGTATTACTCAAGCAATACATTAAATCATTCAAATGCGTATATAAAGTCATACAATTATTAAAGTGGACACAACAATAACATATCAAGGCATGTCTAGAAAGTAGTATGTTTTGCAGAAGATGTGCATACAATTCGATTTTTTATATTTTTAATAAACTTGGATTTGATTACAATTCTAAAAAACATGTTGGCCAAAAGTTCATGTACATGTTTTTTTTCTCAATCGTCATCGCAATATCATGAAGCACGTCAAAGCCTTAATTAATAGAAATTACTGATTCGGAGCACGTTGCAATACAAACGAGAGCTGTTCCAACGACTGCTCATATAAATAATGCAAACGTTAATCATGTTTGGCCTAGCCTATTTCAGTCGCCACACTCAAAGGAAGCAATTTACGTTGCACTAGTGCTATTGAAAACTGAGTATTTTGCTCCCATTATCAGTTCCGTTATTTGGATTTGAAAAGACTTCTGCATTCCCTTGTGAAACATGGCTGGTATATATACTGCTTTTTGGGGAAACTATTTTAATTTTCTTATAATTATATTCAAACGTGATTTTGTTAGCCAAATAACTACTACAAATTTTCAATTATTATATTATTGATTAATACGATTATTCTTTAAATATGTTGTTAACTTTCTTTGTCCATTTTTAGTACACCTCCGTCACAATGTTATGAACTTATATTTAACACAGTGTCATAAATACGTTGTGTGTCCATGAACAGGGCGTTTGATTCAGTTCTAAACTTACGTTAAGTGAGCCCAATAACTGTGTATTATCAAAACGGAGCACACATTGTTATGCATATTAATCTTTGCTTGTAAACTGATAACACATCGGTATTATAGGTTTGAACTTGGCCATATGTGACAAGTATTGCAAGTTATGTTTCATTCGCAGCATAATTCAATGAACGAGTATGAGGAAAGTTCGACGGTTAGTTTTGATTTTCATAGGCACGTAAGTACGTTATTACAAGTACATATACAACAATAATACTCGTAACGTACAGAAATACTGTGATTTTAAAGACTTTTACATAAACAGCAAGAATAACCGAGTTAATTTTCCGATCCGCATTGTGAAATTGTCTGACGTTTTGTTCATGCTCAATTTGTTGATTACCCAATTCAGAAAGTTGGCATGGTAAACTTTCCATTACCGGCATCTTGGGCTTGTGATTTTTGTTATTGTGTATATTATTAATTAAGAAAATATGTGTGGATAGTAAAGTGTTACCAGTTGTAAGGGCAGTTGTATTTACACCTGGCATTTTCTGAGAATCAGTAGCTTAAATTCTTCTTGATTTATAATTATTGTGGAAATGCCACTTGAGTTTGCATTATATTGTAACACCCAACTTTACCATCATATTACCTTCAGATTAAAACATTTCAGAGGCACATGACTTATTCGCATATATTGATTTGTTTGGAATTCACATATTTGATGAAATCATATTTAAAATTACATTCAAATATAATGCCATATACAAATAATTTAACTTGTTCCTAGACTTATTGTCCTTGTGTTCGAACGTAGAAACCGAGCACAGCGTATTGTTAAAACAACGCTATACAATTGCACAAAATAGCGTGCACATGATAAGATAACATAATACATAAATTAACACATATTGGATTCAAATTAGTCCATCATCAAATGAAACAGCTGCCATATGTCGGAAATGTGTCATTAATTAGATTTCCGTTTTAATCATGGCAAGTTATCATGCTAAATACATTGGTACATCTTGTATGAATGTATTACGACGTTTTTACTACAACACTATTTCATTACCAATATTATGCATTGTAAATGCAAATGGTGCGTATATACTGAGTCAATTTAAATATTGCAGCGCAGCATTGATTGAAAGGACAGCAGCGACTGTCATCATAAGATTCGTAATGAAATAGTTGTAAAGAATTCCATTTTGGTACATGGTTTTCAAACTTTTATCATTAAACAATACTATTATGAAATATTTTTTTTTGACCCGCAAGAAAACAAAATCCAGTGTGTGAAATATATTATCAAAAATATTTATTTCATTAAAATACTAGATAAATTCGTATGCAACTTATTGTTAATGAACTACTGAGTTCATGGCGGTACATCAACTTAATTTAGAAATATGTCATCTCGACAATAGCATTTCAAATGGGTGCTGTCAAGCAAAACGACTCGTTCCCATAACGAGTTTAATTGACCAATCAAGATGATAGTCTAGGAGTAATTGCTGTTTACGGTGTCCATCGCATTTTACAACGTTTTAATCAAATAAATCGGTGCAACGATTGCTTTTATGTGAGCAAAATCAATGCTACCCGGTCGGTACTCCGGAAACCAATTACGCCTTCATTAGTTCGTATCCGGTAATGTTATTTCGGAATCGATACCATCTTCTAGGAACTGGGCATATTTTGAAGAATCGTATTGTTGCTGCTCTGTGTTGGCCCCAACTTGAAACAATAACGTGCTTGTTAATTTCTGTATAGCTGTTAAATAGATTAAAATTTTAAGAAAATGGATATCAAACAAATTTGAGGGATTTGATAAATAACAAAAAGAGCAATTCGTTTGTATAAAAAATAATATTTTTGTTAATTTCATATCCGAACAATTACAATAATTATAATTTACGATCTTAAACAAACTTTCGACCAATAACAACAGCAAATCATCTGATATGTTAACTTCACGTCAAAAACATATAGACAATTTTGTCCACTTTATGTTATACATTAAATATTATAAATAATTAATTATATTTCTTTTTTTCCTGTTCTTTAAGGCAACACAATTCACGGAATGTCAAAAGAATTTAACACGTCTTTAAATCTCTTGTGGTTTTTATTAAGTGTCTTTCGGACATACTTATAAGCATTTCTCTTTTTTTTTTCCAACTGCACGTATGATGTGGCCTTTATCATAAAAAGACGTGTTCCTCTATAAAATAGTAAAAAGCACGTTAATATTCTATCGCGTGCCTCTATGTATGCTGCCAACACGGAGCGAAATCAGTCGAGCATACTTTGGTGTGTGATAAGATTTGAATTATATATAAACATAGTAGTCCCGCGACGTTCCTTGTTTTATCGTATCTTCACAAGTTAAAACATAAACTCATTATTCAATAAAGTACATAATATGTGTTGCGAAACGTTTTCTAGAACAATTAACAATTGCTATATACTTTGGCGGGAGGGGGGATATATCCATATGAACAGTAACGGATGAACCCACATCAATGTGTCTATCCAACGTGGAAAATGCATTATTCTACGCAGTTGGATAACATACTTATAAGCATACACATTTTTGACATGATTTTAAAATAAATATGTTCCTTATTCGTTTTACTGACTTTGTATTTCAATTAACGCATTCATACCATATACGTTATTAAAGCATATTTTAGTAACCATTCATGAGCAGATCCTATATATTTTCCGGACATCTTTGTGCGAATGGCCTACAAACTTTTCAATCACGTGAAGCCTTCAATCAACGGCTTCAAACCACTTAAATTTCAAATCATCCTTTTCTTGCCAGGACTGATTACTACATACACAATTAATTAACCATCATCGGCGACAATACATCGGTGGCTGGAGGGAACCGTAATCGACACTGAAAAAAATAGTTCTAAAAAATCAATATCCGGCGTACATTGTCATGACATATGTATGTTTAATGAAAAAATATACTAAAATATTGTTCAAAAAGGTGATCATTGATAAACTGTTGTTTTTGTTCCTAAATTTAAAATCATGCGCTTAAACAATGCTGATCAAACTATGCAAGCGGTCGGGGAGTGCCCACGTTGTTCAAGTCCTTCGTCAGATTATGTATATGATGCAATACGCTCAAAATATGGTTATTGCTGCAATATTTAGAGAAGAATCTTACAGAAGATAACAAATTTAAGGCCTACCAAACCAGAGACTTGATCAAGGAAATATTTTATATGGATACATTTTGCAATTGGTAAATATAAGTCAACCTAGGATTGAATCTACAAATTACGGACTTATATTTTAGTGAACCGGGTAAAATATAGAAATAGGAGCACATGCTTGTATTATCCAATCAAATAACGCAAACACTTGGTCAAACAGCCTCAGGTGATTCAAAGACATAACATGCAGACATTTAAGGGGATGATTCTCGAGCAAAATTGATTACGACAATGTATGATGACAAGGACAAGCGATTAATTGATTAAAACTAAGAAGCGTGTATGCCCTCCCGATTGCGGTGTTTCAGTTCAGTCAATAATTGCTTATGGTGTAATCGTAACGAAACGAAACTTTATCGTTGAAGAGTAAGAACGAGTTAACCAAACCAGAGTAACGATTGTACAATACATTTTAGTTTGATGTGATTTAAATGTTGTCATGTCATGTTCGAATGTGCTGGCACTAAAAGGCCTCAATGCCTAAATAATCTTTTTTTTGGTTAAAATACATAACGAAAGAGAAATTCAATTTTCCTTTTGTGATGTGTATTTTGTGTCTCACTGTGCACAAACTTACTAATTTGGTAAAAGCATGTGTCAGCTGGTGAACATGTATTTTGGGGTTGCGTTTGGTTTGGATTTAATCTTACTTGTATATTTTTGACATTAGTTGATGCAACGTTTTATGCTAATGTATACATATCCATATACGAAGTAATTTAAAAGAATTCAATATACTTTTATCAAGGGACATTATGTTCCGTGAAATACAAATTGACAGCAATGCATGTCATTGGATATTTTATTGAATTAAGACATTGCAAAAGAGGATCACCATGTGCTTAATACAATTTAGCGAGAATGTACGAATATATTTTTTAAAGAACGAGCCGCAGGTACTAGACTGTTGACATTGTTGCAAATAACGTTTCAATCAACGCACTTTGTTTAATCTCAGCTTCTTGTTTTCAGGATGTAATGTGTCCGATCGGAAGTAAGATTGCGCTGCATTAATCACAAGAAGGCATTCAAAGAACAATACCAGGCACAGCACCGTGCGTTGGATCGGCTATTTGCAAGCACAGTTTATCTGTTTCTTCCCGATTCATTACAGTTAGTGAATATTCTAGATTATTGTGCGTTAAATATATATTCCTTCATTTTCAGAGTGTTGGTATGTGAATATAATTTTACTTCTAAAAATTGAAACCAAATGTAGATTTAATGACACGCGTTTTATGAAATGTTCGTGTTTTTCTAATAGAAGCTCTTGGCTAACCAACGTTCTTTTCAATAAATTAAAAAAAAAGAGTTCTTAACACTGTCAGTGTCTACATGTAAGGACATGATATGCTAATAAAATAGTCAAAATTCATATATAACACATAACAACCCTCACCTGAACAAACAATTTTCACAAACACCCTTTGTACTCGAGAGGAATCATGTCGCTTACATCTTAATGGTGCACTTTTCACGTTCACCCATTTGAGATACGTCATTCGGTTCTCGTAAAAGATGTGCAGTCAATGCTTATAATCAGTATTGATATACTGATTTTCCGCAATTAATTCTTATTCTAAACGGCAACATGCTGTGTTAAAATTTCAACCGTAATTATTTAATCGCCCTCATGCCGTCCGCGTAAACTTGTTTATCATATTGCTGACTTTTATTGTATATTTGCTTATTCGTTATTAAGTATAAGCATAATGTCTGTATATTCTATTTCATGAATTCATTCTTTTAATGGAATGATGAACATGTTTAACGTGTTTAATTTACAAAAGCACTCAATATCATTATCATACAATTTTTAGATGAACTTGCATGTTTTCCGTATTTTTTTCCAACAATACATGTCTGGATTACAAGCTAGTTACACATTACAGCAATTTAATAACGGTCGTACTTAAAACAGCATGCAAGACTACAAGGGAAAACGATGCAAATATAGCTGGAGGTTTGCAAGCCTAACGTCATCAAAACAACATACACTTAACTAGATTTGATTAAAAAAAAACACTCTGTACGAATGCCGGAAACGGTCTCGACACAATATATCATCCACAGATGAATGGCCGACTGGTATCTCATTTCACATAATGGTCGCAATGTGTGAGACACAATGTAACAGTCGTACTGAAGCTTAGTTGTGCTGGCAGCAGTTCAAAAATAATGTGGTAAAAACTCAGATCTTCTTTTTATTGTTGTATTCAAAGAGTAATTCCATCTTTAGACGAGTGGAAGTATAAATCAACAGTACGGCCCATAAGCAGATATATACCAAATTCAAATTATACAACTACGTTACCGGCAGCATGTTATCAACTTCAATCACGCTTGAGAAAATAAAATAATATAAATTTATATTCTCTTGGCGCCTTAACAAATTAAACAGGAAACTTGGTGACAAGTGCAGTGATGAAGTATATGCAACACTTCAAATAACAAATAATGTGGATGGAATTAATATCAAGTTTGAATTACTATTCTGTCCAAAAGAGAGAAGAATGGAGCATTTCATATAATATCAATTTGCAGTAAAATGTTTCAACACGAACAATCGAATCAATGTATTAGAGGAGATACTTTGTCGAGCTACGTTCTTATATTATGCATGAGAATCCAGAAGAACAGGCTGAATGTGCTCACAGATGCTCTCAACTGTATATATATATATTTAAGTTAAGCAGTATACCGTATTATGAACTGGTTCGCTTAGCTTTAAAGTGTGTTGATAAAAAAAATGGAATATCTGCTAGTGCTTGTAATTTGTCTTAAAAATAATTCGATGATAAGTCATTGCAAAGAGTGACGGATTTATCAAAATAACCGATACTCAGTATTTGTACGATACTAGTTTAAATAGTTATATGTTAAATAGATAATCAATGCAGATTTGAATGTGTTTCGGCAAAAACGTGATTTGAATTCGAAATTGCCGTTTATAAAACAAAGAAAATACTTCAATGTCATTACTTGAACAAATTGTACTAATACTTATGCATATTCTCCTTCGCAAACTGTAGAAAACATTGTGTAAAACGATTACAAAACCTTTGACATTATTTGTAAGACATGACATTTAAAACCAATTTCCCGGTATGTGTCGGACTTAAAAACGTACATGTTAGTAAGAGTAGAATGCATTGTTTATGAATCAAATTAAATCAATGAAGCGCATAATTTGTTTCATACATGATTTAACTGTATTACTCAAGACATGCTTTACATCATGCAAATACATTAATAAAGTCATACAATTATTAATGTGGACACAACGATACTAAATAAAGAATATCTGTAAGTATTGCATTTTGCAGAAGACGTTCAATGTATTGTATTTAGTTTTAAAACATCTAGAACTAAATAACGTGGGTTTGTTTTTACCGTCAAAAACAATTGGCTAAAAGAACATGAACATGTTCTTACTAGTATGTCTTCCCAATCGCCATCGTCGTACCATGAAGCACGTAAAAACATTAAAGAACATATATCAATTATCCACAAGTAACTTTTATCCAAAATATAATGTTTCCATAAAAACGAGAGCTATTCCAACGACTGCTCAAATAAATAATGGAAACGTTAGTCTTTTTTTCAGCCTGCTATTTTAGTCGCCACAATTAAACGCCACAACTTCAAGACTCAATCTTCGGTTGATAAGGTGAATGCTTTGCAGACGGACAAAATGCCTCATATATCGCTTGGTTGTGTCGTCTGGAATTCTGTTTAAAAAAATTATATAAGAATTATGTTACTTTTGTCAACGAAATGAAAACATATGACATAAGTTCTGCATCTGTAATATAATATACATATAAGGCTGTGTTCATGCAAAGTATAAACAAATAGTGTAAATATGTTACATATATGGAATAACATATATCATGTTATTATTAATTACCAATATATATATATATATAAACTATATATTTAAAAACTAAAAATAATTATCCGTGTTAATATATTTTGAGACTTTTGGTTGATTTTGCAGGCTTTAGTTTAGGATAAGTTGAAAGTCATTGCAATAAATAAAAGCATGCAGAAATTGTTATTATTATACATATATATTGTTTTAACATAACAAGTAGCGCTATTTTAATTATAAAAAAAAATCTAACTACTTAAACATTACACCTTGTAAAAGCCGATAGGACCTATCTACAACACAGCAATCAATTATTTACATTTATTTGCATTGCTTGAATACGTCTTTTAAGTTCTAAACGTTGTCATATTTTAATAATCGTGATTTCCGGTGTAGTTAATGTCATCATGTTGTTAAATAGCAGATAATATTTTTAAATAAGGGCATTATAACGATCTTAGTCAACCGTTTTAATATACATTTTTCTTCACAAAAAACATACCTAGAAATGTAATTGCAGTTTTCCTATAAAAGGTCTGTCACATAAGTCTTAAATATTACGCATTAAATACAGACATATTTCTATTATGAAAGAGGTTAACAACTAAGTGACATCTCTGTAATGTTTAAAGTATCCATGTTTGAACCTTAGGACAGTTTATCTCCGATGTAACATTCAATTTACAACCAAGTCTCCGATGGTTATGGCCATCATTCACAGTAAGAGAAAATACATCGGCAGGATGTTTCACACCGTACCCCAAAATACCTTGTATCTGGTAGTGCATGCTGGTAAACGAGCCAGAGGGCAACACTCTAGAACACAAACAAAGTTAAAACATCTGCCTTGGATTTATAATTCAGTTAAATGTAGTGTAAGCTGACTTACAAACCAAAGCAATCAATAAATTGTCTAATAAATGTATGTTATTTTAGAGCACATTTTAAGGGCAAAGAGTGTGCGGAAACATAATAAATGAAGAAACCAGACACTCAGTTGTCACCATCCGAAGATTATGAGCTGAATGAAGACAGTGTTCATACAGGCAAGAATTCGTTGTGTTTTTGGCGATTATAGACATTTCTAATACCTGCTTGTGTATAATATATTGGTGCAGCCATACGTCTTTTTTGCAATAGTATTCATTTAATTAAATAGAATTGAACATAATGCCTATCAAGCCTTCTGACAAACATTTCACTACTATTTAATAAACATAGCAAATTTAAAGGAAGAAACAACATGGCGGTACCACTTTGTTTTCAGATTGATCAACTAAACAATACCTTCAAATCACATACATATACATAATGTAAACTGCATCACTCTTGGGTGCTTCATTCGTTAATTACATATAGCAACACTGGCATCCCGTGTAAACAGGTGGCTCCTATGCGTTACATCGGGACTATCTATAGGATAGGATAGATTGTACCAAAACTTGCATTATTCATTTGATTCGTCGTTTGCACAAGACATGTAACTACCAGTAGCTTTATTTACTTTTTTTAACAGCAAGTCTGTTACCGTTACAAAACGAATGTTTTTGTTCATTCACACACATTTTAAGAGAACACTCGACGGATACCAATGAGGAAAATGCTCTGTAATGCAAATACAAAACATATCAACATTTTTACAGCTTTTTACTACAACACTGGTTTACATTTCATTGATATGTCTGCTTTTTACATGTACATTGCATTTCTCGGAACTGCACTGTAATAGCGAAATGGTTTAGAGGAATGAAATAAGGAGTTCAGTAGTGCACAGCTGTCTTTCAGTAAGCCTTAATTTTTCCGCAGACAATGTCATTGGTAATGCAAATGTGTTTATCGATTGCAAAGGCCACACATGATGTTGTTAAAACATTGAGTTCTGCTTTAACATTATTGATGGAGAAAACACAGAAATATATCAATATATAGTATAACCTAAGACAACATATGCATATAATGTCTATGTTTGCCAGACAGATTATGTATCTTTATATTTTGTATATAGTTCAAGCTCTCTATAAAGTACTCTATATATCAAATAATGATAAGCGCTAGATATGACATAAAATATATGAATTCTTTCTATCTGTCTCCTCCCCACTCAGATTAATCCTCGCCATTCATATGATATTTGACTCCCACTGACGCCCTGTAACTTTTATTGCACTATACTTGGACGCATTACATTGAATATTTCCACATGTGGAGACAAAGACAACAGTATGGATGCCCCTTTAACCTCCTACATTATAAGGTTATGTGTGTACTATGCAAGAATGATATGCTACAAGTACTCACTACAAGAACTCACGTCTAAAAAAACACACTTTCATGTTACACGCATATTCGTCTGAACTTAGTCAATTTCATAGTATTACTTATAATTTTTGTTATTTTATTTTCCATTTAATATCATGTCAAGTGAATGTAATAGACCGTTTGACATTTTTGTTTAACAACATGTCAAGCACGTGCATTACGTCTTGATTTTATTTAAAAGTTTGGTCTTAAAACTATATTAATTCAATACATGTTCATTATATTATCGAGACATGACGCTTACATCATATTTGATTTTCAATATAAAATGATCGCAAATGGTGTTCTACAGAAATGTCAACTTGAGCCAAAAAAGACATTTAAGACGTACATAGTGAATGTTGTCCTTTCAATTATAAGAAACAACTACGGATACTTTTGTAATTGCTACTGTTCCAACTATTACACATTTAAATTACTGCAGGTATAAGTACTATGCTTATAAACTGGTATACCGTAATTTAGTTTTTGTAACATAACTACGTTTTTCCAAGAAATAATTAATTTTACTGTCATTACATTAATTAGACACAAGATTACATCGCCATATCTACAAACGCTATAAATGCCGCTCATCAATATAATTACCGGATGAAAAACTCAGCACCGACGAGATAAAGATGAAACAGAAATTCGCATATTATTCTTAAGTTGTTTAATCGTTTCCTGGAACAAATATTTAAACCATCGTCTTGAATATTCGTCAATAAAACTTGTTTTTCTGCATTTGATTGCGTGTAATTTGATTATCCACACACATTGCTTGCCAGATAGGTCGTGCAAAGGTTTTGATTGTTGTTGAGTGTTTTGCACTTATCATAGAGATTATCATAGAGATTGGTAATATTATACAAAATACAACTTATGGATAAATATTCACTTTCAAAGACAGTTTTAACGATAAAACGTTATTTGATACGTTAACGCGGACATTCAACGCCGTTTGAAATATCTGAACACATTAGTTCTCACTAAGCTTAATTTATTATTTTGCGAACGTGATGAATGTTCGTCGTAAAAAATTATCATCGCCATGATATATTGCATCGTCCTTTAGCGAAGGATATTAGCGAATGCAATATTGATAGGATGACAACGGTGAATAAACTCCAGGCGGGCGAAATTGCCATTGTTTGGTATTCGAAATCAACGTTTAAAAATGTTAGATAGTGTAAGATGCTTGGATGTTAATCATATGTGTCAATCATCTTAGACGTAGGAAAAATAATGCAAAAACATCAAACATGAATAAGCAGTCCGGTAGGACACGAGCCCAATTCTTAAAAAAATAATGTAAATTTCATCGTTTACGGAACGTAATCAAATGCACAATAATGTCATTTATTGCATAGAGAATCAACCTCCGAATCGTACAAAATAGCTGGTGATACTGTAGTGGGATATTTTATTCTTTGTGTGGTCTGTTTTATATTAAAATAAACTAACACCAAAAGAATGAGAAATAAATATATTTAGTTTACACGGATATCAGCGATTCACGTGTTTTTTTTTCCATCTAACTAAACATTTACAATGTTCGGATACAGTTTAAATATTTTTACTAGCCGCTAATCATCCTTTTATCCAACAAGCTTTACGACTGAGTTTCGTTAATAATAATTGCGTCACATAAGATGTTTAGTAAACTGTTGTTTTTAATAAATGTCGGTATCATTGATGGTTTAAATTGGTTTTGCTGACTATAACTTATTTACGTTGCCTTAACAGTAATCCTGTTTTACTAGAAGTGAAAATATTAACACTATTAGAAGCTTGCGTAAATGTCACACGCTGGTTGAACAATAATACACGAATATCTTAGAACAAAACGATAATTAATGTTTATATTGTACATGAAAACAAAATAAAATAGACTCGCTGAATTGACATTTTCAATATTGGTTTTGCCGTTACCAAATATAAAACAAAAATACTGAAGCTTGAACAATTAAACTTTAAAGACCTCTGTTTTAAAATGCCCCACCGCGTATTCATTGTTATTGCACGTGGAATTTCATAGTTTCCACAAGGACTACTAGAATGCAGAAATAACATGTATCAATAATTAGGCTCCTTCATATAATCATATGGGTATCAGGGCTATTGATGCAAGGTTATAAACTAATGGCCCATTATAAGTGTGTAAGTTTTCAAACATTAAAAGTTAGCCAACTAGAAGCATCGGGCGTATACATGTAGTATTTGTATCTTTCACAAGTTTCACAGACATGACAAATCTAGAGACCACGTCATTTTGGCTTTTATGTCTAGCACATACATCACCACGTATGCCTATTAAACTTCACATTCGCATATACTGCTTTCGGTTTTTATTTTAAACTCTTCTTTATTTGACTCCGCTCGCCAATGGTCTGACAGTTATAAGTAAAAGCCGGCATTCCACGTGCATGCTTTGCAAAATAGTATTAAGACAGATATGTAAATACGCATACATGAAAAAGAAATATACTCAAAGAATCGTGCGCTTGGTAAAAACAAATTAGTTTTAACTAATCTTAAAGAAATGAAATGGATAATTTGCGTTCTTTTGGATCCGTTAATACTTTGAGTAATCATGAATTCTACAAATCTGAATATTGTCTTTCGTTCCGATGTCGACAAATGCAATTATACTGCTAAATCACTCTCAATGCATTTCTGAAAGAAACCTGCGTAAACGAGATACCGAAATTAAACCAAAAGTATAATTAATCTCGTGTTTGTTATCACATTTTTGTAAATTGTTTCCAGAACCTTGTATGTTTGCACTCTCCAAATCCTCTTGGATCGCGCCACATGGATCACACAATTGATTATTGTTTACATTAACATCTTTGTATAAAATGATAAATTTATTAACATTGAGAGGAACATTGCCATGAAATGCTGGAACATATTTCCATAACGACTAAAAAAGTATTTGTGCTCTTAAAAGTCACCCATGTAGTATAGTGTAACCTATTTGTCATCGATATATTTTATGACGTATTTCGATAGCTAATATTTCAAAAGAATGGTAAAGAACGTTTATGTTGCATTTAATGTCTATACTTATGAGTAACGTTGCTGTATTTTAACAGAGAATATGCTTGTTTTTCACTTTTGAATTAAATTGTGTCTTTGTGTCGTATGCACAAATATGCATGTAAACTTCATTTAGATTCACATCGTATATCACATCATTTCTGTCGTCAAATGTCATAACACCTATATACTGTTTGATTCCAATAATGTTGCTTTAATGGAATTACCATTTTTATTCATTTGATTCTTAATATTAAATCACCTAAACTTGTTTTATTAGTAGCACAGCCCCATTAATATTTTTTATTTACAGTACTGCCCCTGGATTTTGTTCACGTCATTATTTCATTAAGGATTTTTGTGACGTCATACGACCGACTTTCCCAGTTGTAATCTACATGCATAGGTCATTGGGTTTATAACGTTCCATTTTATTTATATTTTCTCTCTGATAGGCGTTTCTTGTTTGATTTAATTATTATTATTTTTTTAGCAGTCACATAAACAACCAAGCAATGTAATATGGAATTTTTACACCCATTATTGCTGCTTCTTCCTGTATTTGCGCGATGATTATCTGAGATATTAACTCCGTGACGCTATATTCTCAAATCTTTTTCTATAAAGAAGGAATGTAGTTGACAATTGTTAATAGTTTTATTTGATCGTTCGTCAAAAAGTTGTAACTCTGTTACTCTTGTATCTTCAATGCAATTGAGTAATTAAATAGTAATTAAATTGAATGCGTTTTAATTCCCTTTTATTATTGTTTAATTTGAGTTACAATGCTATGACGTTAAATTTTATTTACACTTAAATGTATTATGAATATTGCTGGGCCAAGTGTGAGGTTGAGCGCTCTATAACCAGGTTTAAACCCCCAATGCGTTGCATTGACCGTTCCAAGGCGGTGACCCCAGCTTTATTCTTATTTGTGTTTATGTTGTTTTGTATTGTGCTGTATTGTGCTGATTTGTACTGTTTCGGCAATCGGTCACTTGCCATAAATAAAGGACCAACTAATTGTTTGTAATAAGATTTTAATACTGCTCCAGCAGCTGGAGTTTCACTTCTTCATATTGTTAAATAAATGTCCGATATTTACCGAAAAGTACGACACGTGTACGCCTAATGTGTAATTATACGTGTAGCATTCGATTCACACGTCACGATTTGGCACTCGTGTTTTTATGTTCTGTCTGCATAAATGCATTTGATAAATATCGTTTGATACGCGAGTTTAATTCTGGGCTAAGTGGAAAGTTCGGCTAGCTCTTGCACCGGTTTAAACCATCAATGATAGTCATTCACTGTTCCATGGCGGTGATCCTAGTTGTAAACATTGTATGTTAATAGTTGATCTTCTATAAAGGTAGTGAGTTATAATAAGAATTGATCTCCTGATAAAGCTCCTGGAGTTTCGTTGTTGGCTATAGCGGTACATATTTCTCTAATACTTTAACCGTATAATACATTTTTAAAAGATGTTTATAGCAAATTGTAAAGACTTTGTCACACGCCTTGCTATCCGAAGTGTTGGGGAAATATTGGTCGATCACAAAAAATCAAAAATCAATTTGCAAATGGTTTCTATTCTCTCACTTACTCAATTTAAGCATCTAAGAATATCATAATAAAAAAAACATTTAAATATATTAGTAAAAGCTTGCTTAATTTCAACAGTTTAAACAACGTAGCTAATGGAATCGTTTTTGTATTGATCAACAACCGGGAAAATAGTGCGTGTACGTTTCATTTCTATATAACGCGATTTCTTTTTCTTGTCATTCCTGTGATTTAATTGGGACTTACAAAAAAGCGATTTTAACAAATCGCACCATAAGTAACAACAACAAAACATATGTCATCAATACGATCCTTATTAAAGGCATAAGTATACTAGCATAAACAGTCCATACGATTTGGACAGGAATATGTAGCGTGTTCCGAGAAAACTGGGCAAAATGCTTGTGCGTAAATTGTCATCCCAGATTAGCCTGTGCAGTTCGCACAGGCTAATCAGGGACGACAATTTCCGCTTTTATGGAATTTATCGTTTAAATGATGTCTCTTCTTAAAAAAAATCCATTTTAGACGGAAAGTGTCGTCTCGGATTAGCCTGTGCGGACTTCACAGGCTAATCTGGGATGACACTTTACGCACAAGCATTTTGCCCAGTTTTCTCAGAACACGACATATATGATGGAGTATAACACAATACAGTTACAGATTAACGTGCATGTTTGAAATTCAGAATAAGGTCGATGTGGAAACATTGCATATACGTTTTGAAAACAATATGAATGTCGTTTGTATGTTTAATGATACATATTTAAGATTCGATTTCAGCCGAATGCCTTTGTCTGGTTCAAAGCTTTTACAACAACCACACTTGGGTATTTCTCAATGCACGTTATAGTAGGTACTTGTACATAAATAATAATCGTAACATACATAAATACGGCGATTTAATATATGTTCACATGAGAAGTAAGGCTTACTGAGAGAATTTTCCAATTTTTATTGTGAGAATGTATGTATGAAGCTATGATCACGTTGAATTTGTTGATTACCAAATTCAAAAAGTTTGCTTGATAAACGATCCATTCTTGGCATCCATTGGGACCTTTTCTATCAGTTTTCCAGAGACAGACGTATGCGACTATGCCAAGTTAAATTACATTTAATGTCAGTGCCTAAAATTGTTATCCAATAAATATACGATTTCGGTTAAGATTATGAGAAATCGTTTTTGCACGAGCAACTGTAAACGAATTAAGGCTAAGAGATAAATATAATGCATATCTGCTTATTTACTAACCATTCCCTTTGTTGTTAGCCGTCATTATTAATAAACAAATTAATGCTTCCCTTACATCCCTCCTTTGCCTATATAGCAAACAAACAAAAACTATGTTTTTTGGTACTAGCCGCAGGGACTCGCAAACCGGCTGTCCATTTATTATTATACTTAACATAATAACCATCATCAAAACGTCAAACATACATCACATTATACAATCTTTCTAACAATCATCATACAGTGACGTTCTATGTAAATTTAGTTCAATACATATATCAATTATTCAATTTCATATATAATTTCCATAATGTGAAATATTAACACGTTACTTTAAAAAATAACAAGTATACCGTGCGAGTTCCCAAAGCTGAATGACGAAAACTGACCACGTTTTAACCATGCACGAAAACCTCGTGCTTCTAGAGCGCCTCTAGCGGCAAATTCATACTGAAGGGAAAGTAATTTTCGACTCATTCAATAAATTTCAAACATCGAAAATTATATTNGTTTCCATAAAAACGAAAGCTATTCCAACGACTGCTCAAATAAATAATGCAAACGTTAGTCTTTTTTCAGCCAGCTATTTTAGTCGCCACAATTAAACGCTACAATTTCAAGACTCAATCTTCGGTAAATAAGATGAATGCTTTGCAGACGGACAAAATGCCTAATATATCGCTTGGTTGTGTCGTCTGGAATTCTGTTTAAAAAAAAATATAAAAATTATGTTACTTTTGTCAACGAAATGAAAACATATGACATAAGTTCTGCATCTGTTGTAATATACATATAAGGCTGTGTACATGCAAATTATAAACAAATAGTGTAAATATGTTACATATATGGAATAACATATATCATGTTATTATAAATTACCAATATATATATATATATATAATATATGTATTTAAAAATTAAAAATAATTATCCGTGTTAATATTTGAGACATTTGGTTGATTTTGCAGGCTTTAGTTTAGGATAAGTTGAAAGTCTTTGCAAAAAAATCAAAGCATGCATAAATTGTTATTATTATACATATATATTGTTTTAACATAACAAGTAGCGCTATTTTAATTATAAAAAAAATCCAACTACTTAAACATTACACCTTGTAAAAGCCGATAGGACCTGTCTTCAACACAGCAATAAATTACTTACATTTATTTGCATTTTTTTAAGACGTCTTTTAAGTTCTAAACGTTGTGATATTTTAATTATTCTGATTCCCGGTGTAGTTCATGTCATCATGTTGTTAAATACCGAATAATATTTTTAAATAAGGGCATTATAACGATCTTAGTCAACCGTTTTAATATACATTTATCTTCACAAAGAAACATACCTAGAAATGAAATTGCAGTTTTCCTAAAAGGTCTGTCACATAAGTCTTAAATATAACGCATTAAATACAGACATATTTCTATTTTGAAAGAAGTTAACAACTCTGTGACATCTCTGTAATGTTTATAGTATCCATGTTTGAACCTGGGGACAGTTTATCTCTGATGTAACATTCAAATAACAACCAAGTTTCCGATGGTTATGGCCATCATTGGCAGTAAGAGAAAATACATCGACAGGATGTTTTCACACCGTACGCAAAAACACCTTGTATCTGGTAGTGCATGCTGGTAAAAGAGCCAGAGGGCAAAACTCTAGAAAACAAACAAAGTTAAAAAATCTGCCTAGGATTTATAATTCAGTTAAATGTAGTGTTAGCTGACTTACAAACCAAAGCAATCAATAAATTGTCTAATAAATGTATGTTATTTTAGAGCACATTGTAAGGGCAAAGAGTGTGCAGAAACATAATAAATAAAGAAACCAGACGCTCAGTTGTCACCATCCGAAGATTATGAGCTGAATGAAGATAGTGTTCATTAAGTGTCATACAGGCAAGAATTCTTGTGTTTTTTTTGGCGATTATAGACATTTATAATACCTGCTTGTGTATAATATATTGGTGCAGCCATACGTCTTTTTTGCAATAGTATTCATTTAATTAAATAGAATTGAACATAATGCCTTTAAAGCCTTCTGACAAACATTTCACTACTATTTAATAAACATAGCAAATTTAAAGGAAGAAACAACATGGCGGTACCACTTTGTTTTCAGATTGATCAACTAAACAATGCCTTCAAACCACATACATATACATAATGTAAAATGTATCACTCTTGGGTGCTTCATTCGTTAATTACATATAGCAACACTGGCATCCCGTGTAAATAGGTGGCTCCTGTGCGTTACATCAGGACTATCTATAGGATAGGATAGATTGTACCAAAACTTGCATTATTCATTTGATTCGTCGTTTGCACAAGACATGAAACTACCAGTAGCTTTATTTATTTTTTTAACAGCAAGTTTGTTAACGTCACAAAACAAATGTTTTTGTTCATTGACACACATTTTAAGAGAACACTCGACGGATACAAATTAGGAAAATGCTCTGTAATGCAAATACAAAACATATCAACATTTCTACAGCTTTTTACTACAACACTGGTTTACATTTCATTGATGTGTCTGCTTTTTACATATACATTGCATTTCTCGGAACTGCACTGTAATAGCGGAATGGTTTAGAGGAATGAAATAAGGAGTTAAGTAGTGCACAGCTGTCTTTTAGTAAACCTTAATTTTTCCGCAGACAATGTCATTTGTAATGCAAATGTGTTTATCGAGTTCAAAGGCCACACATGATGTTGTTCAAACATTGAGTTCTGCTTTAACATTATTGATGGAGAAAACACAGAAATATATCAATATATAGTATAACCTAAGACAACATATGCATATTATGTCTATGTTTGCCAGACAGATTATGTATCTTGATATTTTGTATATAGTTCAAGCTCTCTATAAAGTACTCTATATATCAAATAATGATAAGCGCTAGATATGACATAAAATATATGAATTCTTTCTATCTAGCTCCTCCCCACTCAGATTAACCCTTGCCATTCATATGATATTCGACTCCCACAGACGCCCTGTAACTTTTATTGCACTATACTTGGACGCATTACATTGAATATTTCCACATGTGGAGACAAAGACAACAGTATGGATGCCTCTTTAACCTCCTACACTATAAGATTATGTGTGTACTATGCAAGAATGATGTGCTACAAGTACTCACTACGAACTCATAGTGCATGTCATAGACCGTTTGACATTTGTGTTAAACAACATGTCAAGCACGTGCATTACGTCTTGATTTTATTTAAAAGTTTGGTCTTATAACTATATTAATTCAATACAGGTTCATTATATGATCGAGACATGACGCTTACATCATATTTGATTTTTAATAAAAAAATGATCGCAAATGGTGTTCTACAGAATTGTCAACTGGAGCCAAAAAAGACATTTAAGACATACATACATGAAATCATAGTGAATGTTGTCCTTTTAATTATAAGAAACAACTACTGACACTTTTGTAATTGCTACTGTTCCAACTATTACACATTTAAATCACTGCATGTATAAGTACTATGCTTATAAACTGGTATACCGTATTTAGTTTTTGTAACTAGACTACGTTTTTCCAAAAAAACAATTAAATAATTAATTTTACTTTAATTACATTAATTAGACACTTGATTACATCGCCATATCTGCAAACGCTATAAATGCCGCTCATCAATATAATTACCGGATGAAAAACTCTGCACCGACGAGATAAAGATGAAACAGCAATTCGCATATTATTCTAAAGTTTTTTAATCGTTTCCTGGAACAAATATTTAAACCATCGTCTTGAATAATCGGGAATAAAACTTGTATTTCTGCATTTGATTGCATATAATTAGATTATCCACGCACATTGCTTGCCAGGTAGGTCGTGCAAAGGTTTTGATTGTTGTTGGGTGTTTTGCACTTATCATAGAGATTGGTATTATTATAAAAAATACAACTTATGGATAAATATTTACGTTCAAAGACAGTTTTAACGATAACACTTTATTTGATACGTTAACGCGGACATTCAAAGCCGTTTGAAATATCTGAACACATTAGTTCTCACTAAGCTGAATTTATTATTTTGCGAACGTGATGAATGCTCGTCGTAGAAAATTATCATCGCCATGATATATTGCATCGTCCTTTAGCGAAGGATGTTAGCGAATGCAATATTGATAGGATGACAACGGTGAATAAACTCCAGGCGGGCGAAATTGCCATTGTTTGGTATTCGAAATCAACGTTTAAAAATGTTAGATAGTGTAAGATGTTTGAATGTTAGTCATATGTGTCACTCATCTTAGACGTAGGAAAAATAATGCAAAAACATCAAACGTGAATTAGCAGTCCGGTAGGACACGAGCCCAATTCTTAAAAAAATAATGTAAATTTCATCGTTTACGGAACATAATCAAATGCACAATAATGTCATTTATTGCAAAGAGAATCAACCTCCGAATCGTACAAAAAGCGTATAGCTGGTGATACTGTAGGGGGATATTTTATTCATTGTGTGGTCTGTTTTATATTAAAATAAACTAACACCAAAAGAATTAGAAATAATAATATTTAGTTTACACGGATATCAGCGATTCACGTGTTGTTTTTTTCATCTAACTAAACATTTACAATGTTCGGATACAGTTTAAATTTTTTTACTAGCCGCTAATCATCCTTTTATCCAACAATCTTTACGACTGAGTTTCGTAAATAATAATTGCGTCACTTTAGATGTTTAGTAAACTGTTGTTTTTAATAAGTGTCGGTATTATTGATGGTTTAAATTGGTTTTGCTGACGATAACTTATTTACGTTGCCTTAACAGTAATCCTGTTTTACTAGTAGTGAAAATATTAACACTATTAGAAGCTTGCGTAAATGTCACACGCTGGTTGAACAATAATTCGTAAAGCGAATGGATGTAAGCATACACGAATATCTTAGTACAAAACGATAATTAATGTTTATATTGTACATGAAAACAAAATAAAAAAGACTCGCTGAATTGACATTTTCAATATTGGTTTTGCCGTTACCAAATATAAAACAAAAATACTGCAGCTTGAACAATTAAACTTCAAAGACCTCTGTTTTAAAATGTCCCATCGTGTATTCATTGTTATTGCACGTGGAATTTCATAGTTTCCACAAGGACTACTCGTATTGCAGAAATAACATGTATCAATAATTAGGCTCCTTCATATTATCATATGGGTATCAGGGCTATTGGTGCAATGTTATAAATTAATGGCCCAGTATAAGTGTGTAAGTTTTCAAACATTATACGTTAGCCACCTAGAAGCATCGGGCGTATAGTATATGTATCTGTCACAAGTTTCACAGACATGACAAATCTAGAGACCATGTCATTTTGGCTGTTATGTCTTGTACATTAATCACGGCGTATGCCTATTAAACTTCACATTCGCATATACTGCTTTCGGTTTTTATTTTAAACTCTTCTTAATTTGACTCCGCTCGTCAATGGTCTGACAGTTATAAGTAAAAGCCGGCATTCCACGTGCATGCTTTGTAAAAAAGTATTAAGACAGATATGTAAATACGCATACATGAAAAAGAAATATACTCAAAGAATCATGTGCTTGGTAAACACAAATTAGTTTTAACTAATCTTAAAGAAATGAAATGGATAATTTACCCTCTTTTGGATCCGTTAATACTATAAGTTATCATGAATTCTACAAATCTTAATATTGTCTTTCGTTCCGATGTCGACAAATGCAATTATACTGCTACATCACGAGATACCGAAATTAAACCAAAAGTCTAATTAATCTCGTGTTTGTAATCACATTTTTGTAAATGGTTTCCAGAACCTTGTATGTTTGCATTCTCCAAATCCTCTTGGATCGCGCCACATGGATCACACAGTTGATTAGTGTTTACATGAACATCTTTGTATAAAATGATAAATTTATTAACATTGAGAGGAACATTTCCATGAAATGCTGGAACATATTTCCATAACGACTGGAATAGATATTTGTGCTCTTAAAAGTCACCCATGTAGTATTGTGTAACGTATTTGTCATCGATATATTTTATGATATATTTTGAGAGCAAATATTTCAAAAGAATGGTAAAGAACGTTTATGTTGCATTTAATGTCCGATACTTATGAGCAACGTTGCTGTATTTTAACAGAGAATATGCTTGTTAAATATATGTCCGATATTTACCGAAAAGTACGACACGTGTACGCTTAATGTGTAATTATACGTGTAGTATTTGATTCACACGTCACGTTTTTGCATTCGTGTTTTAATGTTCTGTCTGCATATGTACATTTCATAAATATCGTTTGATACGCGCGTTTAATTCTGGGCTAAGTGGAAAGTTCGGCTAGCTCTTACACCGGTTTTAACCCTCAATGATAGTCATTAACCGTTCCATGGCGGTGATCCTAGTTGTAAACATTGTATGTTTATAGTTGATCTTCTGTTATAAAAGTAGTGGGTTATAATAAGAATTGATCTCCTGATAAAGCTCCTGGAGTTTCGTTGTTTGCTATAGCGGTACATATTTCTCTAATACCTTTAACCGTATAATACATTGTAAATAGATGTTTATAGCAAATTGTATAGACTTTGGTCACACGCCTTGCTATCCGAAGTTTTGGGGAAATATTGGTCGATCACAAAAAATTAAAAAAACAATTTGCAAATGGTTTCTTTTCGCTCACTTACTCAATTTAAGCATCTAAGAATATCATAATGAAAAAACATTTAAATATATTATAAGTAAAAGCTTGCTTAATTTCAACAGTTTAAACAGCGTAGCTAATGGAATCGTTGTTGTATTGATCAACAACGGGGAAAATAGTGCGTGTATGTTACATTTGTATATAACGCAATTTCTTTTTCTTGTCATTCATGTGATTTAATTGGGACTTACAAAAAAAGCGATTTTAACAAATCGCACCATCAGTAACAACAACAAAACATATGTCATCGATACGTTCCTTATTAAAGGCATAAGTATACCTAGCAAAAACAGTCCATACGATTTGGACAGGAATATGTGGCGTGTTCTGAGAAAACTGGGCAAAATGCTTGCGCGTAAAGTGTCATCCCAGATTAGCCTGTGCAGTCCGCACATGCTTATCCGGGACGACACTTTCCGCCTAAACTGGATTTTTGCCAAGAAGAGACATCATTTAAACGAAAAAATCCATAAAAGCGGAAATTGTCGTCCCTGATTAGCCTGTGCGGACTGCACAGGCTAATCTGCGATGACAATTTACGCACAAGCATTTTGCCCAGTTTTGTCAGAACACGCCACATATGATGGAGTATAAAACAGTACAGTTACAGATTAACGTGCATGTTTGAAATTCAGAATAAGGTCGATGTGGAAACATTGCATATACGTTTTGAAAACAAGATGAATGTTGTTTGTATGTTTAATGATACATATTCAAGATTCGATTTCAGCTGTATGATTATCTGGTTCAAAGCTTAAACAACAACCACACTTGGGTATTTCTAAATGCACGTTATAGTAGGTACTTGTACATACATAATAATCGTAACATAAATACGGCGATTTAATATATGTTCACATGAAAAGTAAGGCTTACCGAGAGAATTTTCCAAATTTTTTTGTGAGAATGTATGTATGACGCTATGATCATGTTGAATTTGTTGATTACCAAATTCAAAAAGTTTGCTTGATAAACGATCCATTCTTGGCATCCATTGGGACCTTTTCTATCAGTTTTCCAGAGACAGACGTATGTGACTATGCCAAGTTGAATTACACTTAATGTCAGTGCCTAAAATTGTTATCCAATAAATATACGATTTCGGTTAAGATTATGAGAAATCGTTTTTGCACGAGCAACTGTAAAACAATTAAGGCTAAGAGATAAATATAATGCATATCTGCTAATTTACTAACCATTCCCTTTGTTGTTAGCCGTCATTATTAATAAACAAATTAATACTTGTCGGTTTGGTCTATTAGGCTGAATGAATCGTAACCTTATGTTATAGTGTTCTTGTCAGCTTTATTGTATTATATATATATAATTGCTATGGCATTTTGTAATGTAAGTAGCACTTCACATTGGTTGGTGTATCTTATTTGGGTTGAAATGTTATTCATCTAAGAAAGCAACTATTGGGTATCAGGATATATCGCTCTTTAAATTAATGATACGAATTGCGAAACACACGCAGACATATATATAGCGTACACTGTTGCGAATAAACGTCAAAACATATTTTGCTTGATATAAACAGTAACATAAAGCTCGCATGATATTCGTATAATAATAAATACATGTGAACAGACGTGGACAAGGAATCACGCTTCTTTGTTTACATTTTATGTTTTGCTTTAAGCGTAATATTTCTCAACATACAATAAGTTATGGAAAACTACTTTATGCATTATAATTGAGATGCTTCAGTATACTTATAACAGTCTTCTAACAGATGCATTCTTTGCCGTAAAGGCATGCATTCATAACACGTCATCAGTACCGTAAATCCCCAGAATCCCCAATCCTTCAATAAGACCAAAAACGACATATATTATAGTATCGAAAACATAAGACGTTCGTTCACAATTATCATTTTATGTACCATTTGCAAAACAGCAGAGATCGAAAGATAAGTTTTTTCCCATTCTAATAAAATGTTAGCTTTTTGTTAATCTCAATGGCAACGGGTGAAATGTTTATGGGTACTGCACATTCTATTTCAGAAGCCACGTTTATTATTAACACTTATATAGGCGAAACAGTGTATGGCAATGTCGTTTTCAAACCAAAGCTGACGAATATATCAAATAGCAATGTTATACCAATATATCTTCGACGAGTTCACAGGTGTTTGACAAATACCGCAGCCGTTGCAGACTATTGTCTTACGTTTGAGAATGTTATATTAAAATTTAAAAAAACACGGATTGTTATTTATTTTAAATATATTCCAAACACTCGGTTTTTATTTCAAATTGAATCACACACTGGTAAAAGAATAATGTACATTATTATTCAAAATGCTATTTTAATATTTGCTGGTTTTTGTTTCATCATAACAGCGTTCTTTATGGATAATGGAGCACCTTTTTTCCTTTTATTTTATGGTATACCATTAATGTTCCCATTGACAAAATTATTGTTTAAGGTATGTATTGATTATTTTTGAATATTTAATGGAGATCTTATATAAAATACACGGCAAGTTGATATTGATACTATTTTCCCTCATGATTAGTTTTCTGGGAATCCATTATGCCTTTAATTCATGTACATGTATATATGAAACACACGAAATGAAAAAAGGTTTTTGGAATAATCACATGAAGATTTACGCATCTGTATTAATGTATACTTTGCCGAAATGGGTTGGGTGTACAAAGTTTCTGTCTTTGGGCCCCTTAGCAGCATCAACATAAAAATGAAAATATATTGAATCGTTGGTACAATACCCACGCATTGTTGTGAAAAAACACATGGTGTTGGTAACACACAACATACAAAGTCTTTAATTCGTTAATATAACAATGCCCATTTAAGAAAGGGAAATATGAGCGCTGAGCCTCGTATTTTATCATGGTCAACGAAACAATACTGGATTATGATCATCGAATATTATTTATAAACTATGACGACTAGCAATGAATAGAGGAAGGTCTATAAAATATGCATTTTTCGAAATTACTGTATTGAGTTATACTCTCGAAAGTACGTTTCATGATGTCAAACAAGAAGCTTGTTTTCCAAGCAAACTAAAAATGTGGCGTGTGTTGTGCAACATTGTTGAAATAACAAACATAACTTTATAATTTGAAAATACAATGTACATCTAAATGTAAATGTTATAATTGTAATTTACTTTTACCAAATAAGGATGCAGAAAAATGGTCCCCAAAAAATATACCAATCTTAACAAAATCAAAATAATAGGACGCACGTTTTGCTAGCATATTAATAAGTTATTAAACAATGAAGTCTTATTGTTCATTGCATTCATCAAACGCAATGCAAGAATTTGTTTCCGCTAAATGCACATTAATACACCTATAGTACGGGTAGCATCCCTGTGGTTAATACTACATTAAGAACGTTTAGTTGTTTATTAATTGTTTATTATACCAATACGATTTAATTTCATATTAAATTCGCTCATTCGTCATTCAAACCAATGCAACATACAACATGCACATTGATGATGTACGTATGGGTTTAGAAAAGAGTGTATTCGGAAAGTTACATGCAAATAATTAATGGGCCACATCAATTTACATTAACACAATAATACACGTCATTGCCTGCGGAACCTATGAGGAAGAAAGCGAATGAGAGAGATAATTTGTCAATGAATTGCATTACTGAAACAAAATAGGCCTTCGGTGGGCCCATGGTGCCATACTTATTTCAACATTGATGCACCTCCGGTGCACGATGCATGTTTCAAAAATGTTGCTCACTATACAATAATCTAATCTGATTATACAATAATCTAATCGTCGGCCCTTTAACACATTAAAAACAAAGAAGCCTGAGAAGATGAATTGCTTAATCTCCTCTGGGTCAGACATATTTTATCATGCTTTCTTTTTAAAAAAACGCCGATTTTCAATACAAAACTGATGCTGTTGCAAAAGTGATAACAGGCAACAGTTCGTGATCGTACTTAGGCATGTGGATAAAGATCTAATATCTCATGAAGAATTTATTGGCCTTTACAAAGTTGACACTATAGATTCCAACACACTTAAACGCATAATAATAGACTGCCTTCTTCGCCTGAACCTATCGCTGAAAAACTGCCGCGGGCAATGCTACGACGGCTCTAGTAATATGTCTGGGGCAAAGCACGTTGTTGCTAAACAAATAAGGGACAGAGAACAAAGGGCAGTATATACCCACTGTTGTGGGCATGCACTGAACCTAGCAGTAGGAGACACAGTAAAACAATCGAAAATCATGCGTGATGCTCTTGACACCACCTACGAGATGTCTGAACTTGTCAAATTTTCTCCAAAACGCAACAGTCTTTTTGAAAAACTTAAGCGCGATTTAGCCCCTGAAACTCCTTGATTACGTACACTGTGTCCAACCCGTTGGACTGTGAAGGCAAACAGAGACAACTATGAAGTCCTTAAAATTGTATGGGAAGAGTCATACGTTTTATCAAAAGACACATACATTAGAGCCAAAATTAAAGGTGTTGAAGCACAGATGAAATATGTTGACTTTTTATTTGGCATCATGCTTGGTCAGTCATTGCTGCGCCATACTGACAATCTGAGCAAAGGTTTGCAGCACCAGGACCTGTCTGCATCAGAAGGCCAATCAATGGCCATGCTGACAATTGACACACTGAAAACATTAAGAAATAAAAAGGCATTCAATCAGTTATTCGATGATGTGAACCGAAAGACAGAGAATCTGGATGTCGATGAACCAACGATGCCAAGAAAACGAAAAGTACCCAAACGTTTTCAGTTGAGAGATGTCGAACATTTTTTCCCAGATTCCGTGGCTAACCACGACAGACACACCTACTGTGAAGCTCTTGATCTGGTTATACATTGTGACCAGGACAGTTTTGATCAGCCAGGTCTAAAAGTACTCAGAAATGTCGAAGACCTTATTGTTAAGGCTGCATCGTATAGCAACGAGCATTACAGTGAAGAGTTTCTCTTTGTTACTGAATTTTATTCAGATGACGTAAACAAGGACACGCTGAAAGTTCAATTGGAGACCTTGAAAACACACTTTTCTAAACAGCACAATGACCAGATCCGACTGTCACACGTACTAGATTATATGCGCAATTCTCCATCTACATTGCGGGTTATCTACCCAGATGTTGCGGCACTTATCTGACAATGCCAGCTACACATGCAACAAGCGAGAGGACGTTCTCAACGCTCCGGAGAATTAAGACATATCTGAGAAGCACAATGTCCCAAACTAGACTCAACAACCTTATGACTTTGCACGTTCATAAGCAAAGAACGGACGTTCTTGACTTAACTAAAATAGGAGTTCGTCGCTCGAGGAGAAAGGCGCAGCAGTGTATTTGGAAAATTTTAAAGGTGTAACAGCACTGCAACTAAGCAAATTAACAAACTATTTTCAAACTATTTTCCTAGTTTATCGCAATTGCAAATTATATGGAGCCTGTTGCGACGCCGTGTAACTTAGTAATATCGTGCACTTTGGCGTCATAACCTCCCAGATGTCACGATTTAGCCTTTATGTTTAAACAAAATTGCCGCCGGACCCCCCTAGTAGCTTCGCGCATTCGGCGCGAGCAGGCCTCAGGCACTTAGAGCCTGACCACTTTGAAAAGTCCGACGACGGCCCTGTAATCATGCTGCAAATAAAACTTAAGATCAGAATGCATTTATTTAAGTTCAACAAGTGTACGAAGTAAAGACTGTTTGTTGGTTTGTTGGTGTGTTTGTTGGTTTGCACAAACTTTAATAATGGACATTACTTTTGCAATATTAAAGTTAGCAACTTGATATTTGGCATGCGTGTGTATCTCATAGAGCTGCACATTTTGAGTGGTGAAAGGTCAAGGTCAAGATCATCCGTCAAGGTCAAAGGTCAAATATATCGGTCAAAATCGCTCAAAAGGGGAAATACACTTGGAGACTTTTCTAGCGCATCACGTGTTCAAATCGATATAGCTCCCTTCTTTTTTAACGGATTTTGTTTAAATTTAGACTCAGAATAATTCAACACATATCTAATACTCCATGTTAATTTAAATGAAATCGATCAACATTTAAATAGCAAACTTAAACAATTAAAAACATCACTGCAAAAGTCAAATTCGCAAAATCGCACAACGTAAAATAATCAAAATGTAAAAAGTAAAAGTAAAAAGTAAAACGTTTAAACTTACACTTCTTAATGACTGACCGGTTTTCAACATGCCAAGTGAGCTCCGGACTATTCATATGAGCCATATTGTTTTTTTAATTAATGTTATGTTTTCCTTATTATTTCGTGTTTCACCATTTTAACGTGCAAAAAGATAAAACCACACCTACACCACGTGAAAAAGCGTCCGATCACCACGGATGAATGATTTTATCGTGATCTTGCACGGAATATAGTCAAATGATCACATGTGAAATTTTAAATAAAAATCTTAACCCATTTCTGAGATATTCAAGTTTGAAAAGTGATGCGTTAGAAAAGTCTCCAAGTGTAGTGTTTCACAAACACATCACTTGTTTGGTGTTGAAATAAACGTGAAAACTTCCCACACTGTAAGTTGGTGCTATCCCTCTGTAAACGGTCATTGTGTCCTTAATGTACTTGTTCATCTCCCAACATGCTTGTTATTCTATTTAAATGAAAATGATTAGTTTTCAACCACAACGATTGTGAATGTTACCACATATCGGATATACCTGTAAAATGCATGAACCTTTATTGCAAGTTCCTATTTTATTAAGAATCGTTATACGGTATACGTTGATAAGAGTGGCAAGAACCTATACGTTATATGCGTATCACTCTCAATATGTCGAGTACATGTTGATGTCGACAAATGAAATACTTCTAATCTCAATCCATTGATGGAAGATATTATCGTTCACGACACACCTAATGCAACCACAATTCTAAGTAAAATGTTTGTTCGGATTTTCTTTTTGTAAATTATATTTATATAGACGTTTCGGTTAATTTTGATACAAACAAGTATGTAAACACTCCAAATGGATTAAAAGTTGCCTACACATTTAAACTCTCATATTTATCAAACATGTTTTTTCACTGTAACAACAACAAGTAGATGGCATAGAGAACGCGTATCGTTACGATCAAGATTATGCATTCCATTGTCCATTACCAATTGTAAGTCTGTATGGAGATATAATTATATTGTTGATAACCCAATTTAAAAACTCGGGATAGCAAACAATCCATTTTCTTCGTCACTTGGGACCTATTCAGCCAAGGTGAAAGAACTACTTATCGTATCAAATGTCGAAGATTGATCTAATGTGATCCTAAAATGATTCTGTTCGAGTTGATTATATGTTATTTCGAATTAATAACTATTGAAACATATATGATTAAGTTGTTGTAATCGAAATGCAGACAAACACCGTTATGCTGCAAATATTGTTATTTAATAAACAGATTACTTCATTACAATTGTTATTTAAAAATACTTATATACTTATAATAATAATAATTTTAATAATAATAATTATTATTATTATTATTATTATTATTATTATTATTATTATTATTATTATTATTATTATTATTATTGTATATGCATACGTAAGTAGTCGTTATTCATATTCAGGTACAGTGTCATAATTAAATTAAACAAAATAACATGTGGTTTTACTGTTTGGTGGAATGCAGTATTGTAAAAAAAAAATCCGAATAATCTGGACACATCTGCCTTGTTAAAGTTTTCTTGTTATTTGTTTGTTTAAAAAAACTCGTTGATGTATTCAGAAAACTAGAACATGTTAACATATCTTTGGTCGATTAAAACGTATGGCATTGAGACAAGATTAGTATTATAGAGATGACAATGGAACGCTGTCATAAGAAAGTGATAAGACAACCGTTATCTCTTACAAGACAGCAATTCCGAGACAGTTGCTTTAGAGGACTATCGTGTGGCCTAACATTGTGGTTAATGCAGCTTGCGTATTGCCTTAAGCCTAATGGGTCTAGATGAAGAAACAGAACTATTCGGTTGGTTATCGCAAATTACTAATGGTCCATCAATTTGTATCAATGCTATGAGGTATCGCCCGCAAAGGCCTACAGAGAAAGCCGAATTATTGACAAACTGTATTACTGTAACACAATTATCACTAGCACTTGTGACTGAATGTCATATACACGAAAAGTATGTAACCTTGGTGGTAGAAATATTTCAGGCAGAAAGGCATGTTATATCTAAAACAGTTGTATCAGGTGACAACATGTTGCTTTTCTTATGACTTCACAGTGAGCAAGGAAAGTAATCTATTTCGAACTCTTATTCGAATAGTATGGATGTATATGTCAATATTTCAATGTGAACATAATGATGGCGTTATCAGTTTTTCTGCGTATGATTCCATGTGTGCATGTGATCGACCAAGCGCAATTGCGTAAGTCGCATTGCAGATGCAATGCACGCATTCATACCGCAAGATGGATACCTGTTGATTACATAAATAAAGTCTCTGTGTCTGATGGAATGCTTTCCAAGAAAATATCTGCATTAAAAGTTAAGTACATGATACCATGTCGTTTTCCAATTAGTGTTTCACGATGTGACATAAAATGAAACAATAAATGCGATACATTTCATTTCTTAGAATTCTAGAGTCTTTCAGTTGGTTTGCATGTGATTATATCTCAGGCAAATTTGGAGCCTATTGAGAAAACGAAGTGCTACGAAGCATGTAAATGATGTTTAAACGGCATCAATATTCATGAAACATCACCATAATTCCCACAGCAAAAATATATTCATAAACGTATCATATATTCAATAAAAACGTTAAAGTCATTTGCATCATATTATGTCTCGGTTTATGTTTCAGGTCTCATTTTCAGAAAGCATTATTTTAACTTAATAACGATACGAAAGGGTATTGTGAGGCGGTAAGATAATTAGAAATTTGCACCATGCATGTCTATTTATTATTACTCATTTTAAGGATTGTGTTTAAGATAACAAATACCAAAATTCTACTATTAAACTTATCAGTTCTGATTGTACCAAACAAGGATATTATCATTGTTAAGAAATAAAATAAAAATACAATACAAACAGTAATGTATAAACATTGATGGGCGCCGTAAACTTTATTAATAACAAAAGAAACTTACTTTACGAATCGGAAATAAAATCCGACATTTGTTATTAAATGTTGCTTCTTGAATAAAATAGAAGTCATCTCATATTAGCCGTTTTTTTTTGTAAAATGCGGTTTAAACCATTAACAACCTAGTGTATTGAATGTACATTTTATTGATCAGTTAAACTCGCCCTTTATTAAATTGGAGACATAGAGGATTTCCACGAACAAAATTAATTCAAAATTACACGAAAAACAGGTCCTCGGTTTTTAAGACAAAGTTAACAAAGTATGTATTCTGTATATTTCCACATAGATATATATATGTTTATATATATTATATTGTTTCTTGGAAAATGTTCATTTCTTTT
>VMBQ01000853.1:5180-26620 GCA_007657795.1 Dreissena rostriformis | reverse complement strand
ATGTGGATTATATATGTTTTCCTTGTGGATAGGTTGAACGTTTTTGTGACATCTATTTCATGTGTATAGTATCCATGTTTGCACATGCGGAAAGTTCATATCTGATGGAAAATACAATAAACTACTAAGTCTCCGATATCAATGGAAATACAGTAAGAGAAAATATATTTGCCGGTTCTCCGTTAACAAAATAGCAAATGAAAGTACTATCAGTGTATAGATAGAAACTTCTTCTGAAATGACTGCAGAGTAAGGTTACATCATAAAACTGTTCATTTGTTCGATGAAAGTAAGACTCGACAATGTATTACAATAACATGTGTGGTAATGTAGAAGAATATGTAGTGAAGATCATAACTTAACTGTTGAGAAGACTCGAAGGTTCCTGTCTAATAAATTATTGATCGTAGAGCTTTACGCAAAAGCATCTTGGAAATAAATGTTTGCGCTTGTGTCTAATGTAGCAATGCAATCTAGTTGTTTATGGTTCTTACAACCACGTATGCATGGCTTGTGCTCTTGTCATTATTCTGCGCTGCAGTATAATATATCCTTTGTAATGTCGAACTATGGATATTCTGACAAGAAGAACATTATTTTACACTTAAAATAATAATGGATTGCAAATGCATAACATCCAAACAAATGTTATACAATTAAAGATGAAGAGTTATTTTTTAAACGTTTTCCTTCGTCAAATCGATAAACAATATTTGATGTGCGAACATTCTTTCTGTATTTGAATAGTGAGGTAGATTAGGTTGGGCCTGAGGGTTTTTTACGGTCATATAAGTCAATGACATACCATCGGACAATGCCGTTACATTATTACAACTTGTCGTATAACATTATGTTCCCTAGCTTGTATTGACTGATATGTTATTGATGGCATATTCGGAGAAATTGATTGCTTTCATGGCCAGAAAATGTATCTCAATTGCAAGGCATGTGATAATTTTTCAAGTATATGACAGCATAGTTTAAACATGGTTTAAAGCGATATCGATGTCCATGTGCAGCAATCGGTGTGTGTTCTTTTGTCGTTGGGCATACCTCTTATGCTGAAATGAAATAACATGCAAATACTTGCTTTCATAATTAATCAACGCTATTATTATTAAGTACGTATCCAGTATGATATAATATGAACAGCACTGAAAAGAAAGCTGGAAAAGCTTGTGGTTCTGAGTCTTAATACGGACACCACGACTAATTTATTCAACGTTTATTACAAACTTATCATCGTGTAGGCATTACTTAAATGGAGGTTGAGCTTTTAATATGATTTTGTATTATTAATCATTTCAAAGCATATATTGTATACATACATGTATTTCATTTGCAAATAGTGGTTTTAAGTATACAAAAATATGCCCCATAATGTTTTTGACCTTGGTTTGTAACATATCTATCAGTGACAACAGTATGTGTTCTGTTCTATATAATCAAATATGTTACATGATTTAAAAAAAGATGATAAACTAACAGTAAGTGAAAAGCATTTAAGTGGACAAGCATTATGAAAATTTAATTCGATTCCATTTTTGTTCAAAAATATGTAATGCATCATTACTGGGAGCTATTTCTTTCTCAATCTGGAATTTTAGTTTCAGGCTATGTATGAAACAATTAAAATTTGGTATTTGTTTTCTGTATTTCATGTTGAAGATAAAATATTTCATAAATGTAAAAATAAAATTCACAATATTATTACCGTCTATTGATTTCAATAAGTTAGTTCCGAAACTAACGTTTAAGAATAATAGTTTAACGTTTAGTTGGTGTTGGCCAAGAAAGGATGTCAACTGATTCCAGATAAGCTGGATGAATCTGCATTCCCAAAATAGATGTTATGTAGTTTCGATATTTTCACCGCAGCAGTCACATAAGTTAAAGTTAGATAATTTGCATTTAAAAATGTATTTATTGGTAGCGATAATGCGTTAAATGTTATATGATCGTTGAGCTATTGAGACGGTTGAAATGCTTATGTAATTGGGTTGAACTTTGTCTAAACATTATTTCGAAAGATTTTTCTCTTTGCTAAGTTGAAAGATAACACACACCGTATCAAGAAAGACCTTGAATCTGGTATTGTATGCAGATAAGAACGCCAGCGGGAAAACTATATATAGCAACACTAAGTTAATACGGCTGCCAAGCATTTATAATTCAGTTTATTGGTGCGTTAGCTGACTTAGAAACTTAAACAATCAATACATTTGTCTTATCTAATAAAATAACTCTCGAATGCGATTTATTTAGAGAACTGGTTCAATGCAAAGAGTGCGTGATAACATATTAAAAGAAAACAGACATTCAGTTCTCGTTAAACGATGGTTATGATCTGCTTGAAGACACTGTTCATGATGTGTTAAACATGCAATAATTCGTTAATTGGCAATTATGGACATTTGTAATACATGTTTGTATATATTATCGTGGTGAAGCTATACGTCTATTGCTGTGGGACACATCGTGACTATCTATAGGATAAGATAGATCAGACCAAAACTTGAATAATTGATTTGATTCGTCTATTGCAAAACTAGTGTAGTTACCAGCAGCATTTAAATGTTGTTATGCTTTTTGAACGGGGAGTTGGTTTACGTCACTTAACGAATGTTTTTATCGATTTATACATCAGTTTATGAAAACACTCGACGGATGACAATTTGCAAAATACACTGATATTGTAATCAGACACAATGAACGAATATCAAACTTGCTTATTCAAATTTTTAATATAAGACATGTTTATCTTAAGTAACTATCTCATTTCTTACATAAACATTGCATTTCTTAAAACAGCACTGCGCTAGCGGAATGGATAGGCGGAATGAAATAAGGAGTTAAGTAGTGCACTGCGGTCTCTCAGTAGGAATTATATTTTTCTCAGACAATGTCATTATTAATGCAAATGTGTTTATCGAATGCAAATGCAAGTGAATAATATTGTTAGGGAATATAACTTATTTTTAAAAAAAATCTGAAAAAAGACTAGTGAAATTTTAATTACGTTCTTACTTATTTACTTTTTTTATCTTCACCCTATACTTACGTGCCTTCGAAAATAATAAATTGCCGTCGACCCTTTTCTCAAACAATAATTCTTTCATTAAATTATGCTAAACGCGCCTGAGAATGAACATAACTTTCATTAATTGGCATGTATCGCCCAATTCAAACCGAATTGTTCCAGTATACAAGCAAATTTGAAAAAAACATTTTTGTAAATCTCGACTGTAAAATATATTGATGCATTTTGTGTCAATAATTGTGTACATACAATTTACCACATGATGTTGTTAAAACAACGCGTTCTGCTTTCTATTATTCAATTTGATGGAATAAACACAGAAATATATTAATGAACAGTATAACCCAGTACAAAATATTATATAATGCCCATGTTTGCCCGCCAGATTATACTACTAATATTTTCAATGTAGTGCAAGCTCTCTGTAAAGAAGTGTATATAACAAATAAGGATAAACGCCAGATAACATATAGACATAAGACATAACATATATGCAATATTTCTATATTTCTCCTTCCCAGTCAGATTCATCCTTGCCATGCATATGATATTTGATTTCCATGGATGCAATATTACTTTTATTGCAATATATTTGGACCCATCCCATTCAATGGTTCCGCATGTGGAGACAAAGACAACAGTATGGATGCCTCTCCAACCCTCTTTTTTATATGGTTGTGTGTGTGAGCTTTGCAAGAATAATGGACTTCGAGTAATCATGTATTTTTAAAAACACATATTCATGCTACAAGCATATTCGTATAGACTTCACTTCTTTTTTATATTCCATAGTGTTACTTATACTATTTATAGTTAAGTTTCAATTTAATATCATGTCCAGTTCATGTCAAAGACAGTTTGACATTTTTGTTAAACAGAACGTCAAACACACACATTGCGTCTTGGTGTTATTAAAAGGTAGTATTAAAACTATACTACTTCTATCATATTAAGAAGATTACCAGGACATGACGCTTACATCATATTTTATTTTTAATATAAAATGATCAGAAGAGGTGTTCTACATAAATGGCATCTCAAGGCGAAACAGAAATTGAAGACATTATGTCATAGTGAATGTTTTCCTTGTAATTATTAGCAACAAATTATTAGCAACAACAAATGCTACTTTGTAATTGCTTCTGCTACAACTATTACATATTTAAATGACTGAATGTATAACAACTATGCTAAAAAAACTGGTGCCGTAATTTGGTTCTTTGTAACTAAATACTTATTGCCAAGAAAAACTTACATATGTGATTTTACTTTCAGTACATAAATTAAATACTGGTTCACAACGCAATATCTGCAAACGCTATACGTGCCGCTCATAAATACAATAACTAAAAAAAAACTCAGAACCGACGAGATAAAAATGAAAAACTAATTTTAATTATTGTGTATAGATTTTAGAACATTTTCTGGAACAAATATTGAAACAATTGTCTGGAATATTCGGAAATATAATTAGTATTCGGTAATTCTGCACTTGCACATGATTGATTGCATGCTATTTGATTATTCTTGCAGTTTGCTTGCAAGGCATGTCGTGGAAAGGCTTTTTTTTGTATTTATCAAAGAGATTAATATTATTATAAAAAATACAACTTATGGATAGATTCACGTTCAATGACAGTTTTAACGATAAAACTACATTTGATACGCGGATCGTGGACATTCAAAGACGTTATAATATCTGAATATATTAGTTCTCACTTATGTAAATTTATTATTTTGTGAACGTGATGAATGGTAGTCGTAGAAAATTATCACCGACATGATATATTGCATCGTCCTTTAGGGAAGGATATTAGTGGAAGCAATATTGAATCGATGACAACGGTGAATAAACTCCAGACGGTTACAATTGCCAATGCTTGGTACGCAATATCAACGTAACACATCTTATATAGTGTAATGTACCGCTATTGGATGTTAATCATCTATATCAATCATCTTCGATGTAGGAAAATTTATCCAAAAAATCAAACGTGATATATCAGTCCGGAAAGCAACGCCACAATTCTTAAAAAAAAATAGATGATACTGTAGGGTGATAATATAATATAAATACAAATAAACTGACATCAAAAGGATGCGGAAAAATACTATATTAGTTTACAAAAATATTAGTGATTCACGTGTATATTTAAGTTCATCTAACTAGACATTAACAACGTTTGGATGTAGTTTAGAAACTGCGGCTAGTCGTGTATCATCCTTTAAGAATTTGATCTTCAAAGACACAACAAGCTTTACGACCGAGTGTCGGTAATAAACTTTTTTTTTCAATATAGTAAACCTATAACACTCACGTTGGTTATCCTATTAAGTGTCAGTATTAGTGTTGTTTTTAATTGGTTTTGATGACTATCAATTCTTTAGTGCTCATTTCATGTTCGAATATGTTGTCAATAAAAAGACGCAATATCTAAATAATATGTTTATTTTGTTTAAATACATAGTTAATGAGAAAGTCGGTTTTCCATTTGTGATGTTTTTGATGTTTTGTATCGCCATTCAGCTGTGCACAACCTTACTAAGACTGTTGACATTGTTGCAATAACGATTCCATCAACGTAGTTTGTTTAGGCTCGGTTTCGTTTTTTCAGGATGTTATGTGTCCGATCGGAAGTAATATTGCGCTTTATTAATCACCGGAAGGCATTCACAGAAAAATACAAGGCAAAACATCGTGCATTGGATCGGCTATTTTGAAGGACAGACCCTTTGATTACACTTAGTGTCTATTCAAGAATCTTATCCGTAAAATATGTATTATTTCATATTCAGGTAGTTTTTTTTTGTTTAACAGCAATACACATTGCTCGATTTTAATGCAAAACTAGTCAATTTAAATTATATCAAATATAGCAGACAATTAAACTTTATACATTCTATCAGTCGAGAAATTATTTCTCCTATTAACTACGTCTAATACAAAACAAAACTATAAACACATAAAAGGATCATAAACAGTGTATTGGAATGTATCGTTTATTATTTTGAAATGTTTTGATTGAGTACAGTTCAATAGTTCTCTAGCGATGTTACGAAATTCCTATATGATAATATTGGGCCACACAAAAATGAATCGTATACCATATCGAATACATGCTTTGTTACGGAATCTGGTGTTATGCAATATACTGCAATTTCACTGGTGCATGCAATAGACTTAAGAATACCACTGAGGATTTTTTAACGGCAGAAACTGTTTGGCAGTTACGTGGATATCGCGTATATCAATCAAATGTTTTTGGTATGTGAATATAATTGTACTTCGAAAAATTGAAACCAAATATTGATTTAATGACACCCGTTTTTTAAAAATTGCGTGTTTTTCTACTAATTGGCCGTAACGCTAGACTGCAGGCTGACCAACTGTCCCTTCAATAACTTTCAACAACAATGTTTTTTTTTTGTTAATGTTAATGTTTATAAAGACATTACTGTGATTATATAATAGCCATATTCACAATTTATGTATTCCACATAACAACCCTCACCTGAACAAAAGACCTACAAAAACACCTCTTTACTTCATAATGCATCATGTCGCTTAAACCTAAATGGTGCATCTGCCACGTTAACCCCCGTCGTCGGTAAAACGCGGTTTTTGTTAAAGATGTGCAGTAAGTACTGATAATAAGTATTCATACACTAATAATCAGCGATACATCCTATGCTTAATTTTACGCAGTTTAATGGAATCGTTTGAAAAGGTATTATTAATGGAAATACACGAGTAATAGTATATAGCAAATATATTAAATGCATATTTAATACATTACGTATTTATAGTATGAGCAGTATCCATTATAGTCCAAACCATTTGTCGATATAATCTTAATGTAGACAGTCACTGTACTTACATGCATATCAACATAATACATGTTTACAAAGAGATCTACTTTTGTTTAAATCTGTTTTTAAATGTAATTTATTTGCATGTGTAAGTATGACAAATATGTATTAAACTAGAGCCTAGAAAAAATATTGTATCACGTTTTTAATGTCTTAACTGTTTTTTTTAATGATTTGTGCTTGGCATAACATTATATTCCTCATGTCATAAATGCATTTAACCTTCAGGTAGTTATTGCTAAGTATATGTCGTCCTATTTAATGACAGTATTGCTATCCGTTCCAGGAGACTGTATATTGACACAGCGCCGATAACGCGAGCGCTGCAATAAAAGCCAATGTAATAGAAGCTGGTCTTGAGATGCGTTATAACACGCATACATATGAACCTTATCGTTTTGCCTTATGATGCCCTTATTTTCATTATTATACCCATCTGAGAGTTATCGTATAGGCGTGATGGTAGGAAACCGTAATCGTGAACAACTCTTTAATTATTGTAATAAAGAAAACTGAGAATGTAAAATGCCGAATACCTCCGTTGCTTACACCTTATCAGTATTGTGCAATGTATGTAGGCAGCATTAGTTGATATGTATGTTATATACCTTAAACATCCACCTTCTTTCACCACGATTTTTGTTCATGTGGGGTATGAATTAATAGACCCATTGCGTGTGTGTAACACAACGTCGACGACGTTTGTTGAATGTTATTTGTTTTTTTGTTAGATTAGAAATGACAGAATCATAACGGCCACACACGCAACCGTTGCCTAATCACAAGCTCGTTTGGTGGCTATACAAACAGAACAGAGTTTCGTTAGTTTCTTTTTTTTTAACAAATTGGCCGGTGTACCTTTTGAAGCTACACATTTAATCAAGCACATTATATATCTATATAGTGAATTATAATACGCTCAATAGTTATTATTATATCATTAAATCAGTCTAAAAATAATACATTCCAAAAGCTTGAAATATAACATTATACCAACAGCATAAAATGTTTTACAGGTGCTGTATTAATACTAGTTTAAAAAATAGTTTTGAAAGAAAATTGCTCACATATTTTTTAGATTTTATTTGTTTTAATGTAGTTTAATGTATTAACTAACCTTTTCATTTTTGGAAAAAAAAAAATTGTAGCAAGGAACAAAGTCGTGTTTTGTTAAAAATAATATTTTGCCCATTTTACTATACTTGGTTTCTGCATTTTGAAATTGTATTTAGAAAACAAATTGAAGCTGTGAATCGTCATATGCAACAGTTATCATTTAACTGCCTGACCAAACATAACTTTATGTTCGCATGTCCTTATAATCAAGTTTCTCAGGATGTCAGTATATGCAGACCAGTGAGTCATGCTTTGTTTATGTGTTTTGGTTTTGACAAAAAATGTAATAGTTGTATAGAAGTTATATAACTTGACACCTTAAATTCAATAATTAAGCCCTTGGAGGAAATTCACATTAAAAAATAATCGAGATGACACTCTCACCTCTACCAGAGCGAATAACAAACTTTATAAACTGTTAAAGCCCGCAAATTGGAACTAATAACGTGGATCGTACAGAGTCATTCACCGAAATTAGATAGCTTAATCAACACAAATATTCTGTCGAAAATTTCAATTAAATGGGAACCTGAATTATGTAATCGCCCTCATGCCGCCCGTGTTAAAATGTATTTGACATGTTGTTGACTATGATTGTATATTTTGTAATTCGCTATTAAGTATCAGCTTACTTTCTGTATATTTAATTTCATTTGTTCATTCTTTTAATTGAATAATAAGCATATTTTTACATTTATGGATTACAAAAACACTAAATATCATGTTTATACAGTTTTAAAGACCGTGCATGATTTCGGTATTTTTTCCAATAATTTAGGTCTGTATAATGAACGGATTACAGTTTACAGCCATTTAAACATGGTCGTACTTTAAAAAGCATGCTATACTATAAGTGAGCAAGATATTAATATAACTGGATCTGTGTAAGCCTAAGGTCATCAGAACAACATCAACTTAACTCGATTTGTTTGAATAAACACTCTGTAAGAATGCCGGAAACGGTTTCGACATAATATATCATCCATAGATGAATGGAAGTTTGGTAGGTTGTATAGCTCCTATCTAATTTTGTATAATGGTCGTCACGTTTGAGACACAATGAAACAGTCGTATTGAAGTTTAGTTGTGCTGGCAGCAGTTCAACAATAATTTGGTCACTCAGAACTTCTACATCTCTTAATTGTTATATTCAAACATGACTTCAATCTTTAGACGATTGAAAGTATGAATACTTAGTACGACCCAGTAGTAGGTATATACCAAATTAAAATTATACAGCTTAGTTACAGACACAATGTTCAAAACTTCATTCACACCTGAGAAAATAATATAACAGTAACTGATATCCCCTTGGCGCATATACAAGATCAACAGGAACCTTAGTGACAAGGGTTGTCGTGAAGTTTATGCAACACTGAAAATAAAGGTAATGTGGATGGAATTAATCCCAAATTTAAGTGAATATTTTGTCCGAAAGAGAGTCATAACTCAATTTGCAGTAAAATCTTTCCATAAGACCTATGGATTCGATGTATTTGCGGACACACTTTGGGCAGCTACGTTCTTACATTATGCATGAGCGTTGGGAAAACAGGCTGCATATGAACATCATTGCAAGGAGTGACTGATTTATCAAAGTAACTATTACTCAGTATGTGAATGATTATAGTTTCAGTAGTAATAGGTCAAATATATAAGTTATGCAGAATTAAATGTGTTTCAATTTAGTTCGGTAAAAATTGTTTTGAATTTGAAATTGCCGTTATTAAATAAAAACAAATACTTGAATTTAATGGCTTGACCGAAGTATACTTAAACCTTCGAATACACTTCGGCGAAGATTGTAGAAAACGTTGTGTAAAACGATTATCAAACATACGAAATTGAAGTTATTTGTTATATATGATATTTAAAAGCATTTTTCCGGTATCTCGAAGTTAGTCTCACTCAACGAATTGCATCTCAGAAAGAGTAAAATACATATTTCATGAATCACATTAAATAAATTATTCTCATACTCTTTGTTTAATGATTAATTAATATGTATTTCTCAAGTCATACGTTAAATCATACATATTCATATATAAAGTAATACAATTTGTCTACAGGACACAAAGATAACATATCTAGGAATGTCTTGAACGTATTTTTTACAGAAGATATGCAATACATTTGATCAATAATTTTTTTAACAAAACATGGATTTGATTAAAGTTCTAAATACAATGTTTGCCGAAAGTACATGAACATGTGGGTTTTTTTCCCAATCGCCATCGCCATATCATGAAGCACGTCCACAACTTAATGAATAGATATAACTTATTCAGAGCACTTTGCCATAAAAACGAGAGCCGTTCCAACGAATGCTCATATAAATAATGCAAACATTAATCTTGTTTTAGCCTAGCCTATTTAAGTCGCCTCACTAAAACGTCGCAATTAACTCTGCAATTTTGCTATTGAAAACTGAGTATTTTGAAACATTGCTGGTATCTATATTGCTTATTGGGCAAACTATTCAATGTTCTTATAATTATATTCAAATGTGATTTTGTTAGCTAAATTATAACTATTAATTTCAATTATTATATTATGGATTAATACTATAATTCTGTAAATATGTTATTAACTATTGCCATCCGTTTGTTTCATCCCGTAACGACTCACTTAACTTATATTTAAAAAATGGTAATAAATCCGTTGTGTGTCTATGAATAGGGCATTTGATTCAGTTGCAGAAAAACGTTAAGAAATCCCGATAACTGTATAATAGCAAAACTGAGCAAATACTGTTATGCATTTTTACATTTGCTTGAAAACTAATAACACATCGGTATAAAAGGGTTGAACTTGGCTTTATGTGACAATTACCACAAGTTATGTTTAATTATCAACATAATTCAATTAACGAATTTAAGAAAAGTTCGACGGTAAGCTTTGATTTTCATAGGCACTTCAGTACGTTTTATTAAGTAATTACAAGTATATATACAACAAAAATACGCGTAACAAACAGAAAAACTGTGATTTTATAGACTTTTACATAATCAGCAAGAATAAACAGGCCAATTTTCCAATTTCCATTGTGAGATTTCTGGAGTTATGATCATGATCAATTTATTGATTACCCAATTCAGAAAGTTGGCATGGCTAATTTTCCATTACCGGCTTCATTTGGGACCTATTATGTCAGTTTTACAGAAACCAGACGTATTGGACAATTGCCAGCAAATAATGTTGCATGCTGGTAACAGATCGGAAAGCATTGGTAATTGATTGTTTTTAATTATGTGAATGTGTACTATAGATATACATCGCCATAACGGTGTGTTGATATAGCATATAGGCTAATTACATCGTATGTAAAACTAAAGTGAGTAAATTGTTATAATATCGTCACGAATAGAAAATATACTTAATAGTTGTTGGCAGCGTTTTGTTGGTACATACAGTATTGCTATGGCGTATACAAATTTGCATTCATAACAAGGTATCGGTTAAATGAATACTCGAAATTACCTAAGCCACATTGTAATGAAATATGGCACAACTCATGTAATCAAAAGCTATTAGAAGTTGTCTCAAAATTATCTATAAATGAACCTTTTTCAAAATAACAGACACCGAAGAAAAGCTTATGCCAAAAATGTACATGTGTGTGTGAATCTCAAGGGCAACATTTTAAATGTTAATGTGAACTGCATATAATATTTAAAAAAAAAACATGGATGATTAACATTATTATAAGCGATGCGGTGTCAGGCAATGTTATTTACAACCAAAGCGGTCTGATACAGACTCCTAAAGCAAAGGCAAACCCATATAGTTGTATTAGATTTTAACAGATACCACAGCAGGTGATAAAATAATGAGCACAATACCATTACTTGTTGATGAAAATGTACTTCTTTGAATACTAACTTTAATAATGGCATTACATAGAATACACGAACTTGTAATGGCAGTTAATATTGTTCATTATAAAATTGATGTACGTTGAATGTTTTAGAAATTGGAACAAACTTATAAGTAACATGTGAAATAATGGACTCTTATCACATTCAATATTAGATTACATGGCCATGTCGACAATTGCAATTTTACCATGACTCTCAATCCCTTGATGAAAAAAATCTGCCGCAACGAGGCACCGAATGAAACCACAATTGTAATTAATACCGTACTTGTAAATGGTTTCCGGAAATGTATACACACGCATTCTCTTCATCTCATTGAATTATGCTAAACGGATTACAAATGATTAAATGGATCTTTCTTTGACTTATACACGAATGCTGTTAAACGTGTCACTCAATATGTGTGTAATACCTAAGACAATTGTTTACATGTACCATGACAGAAACTACATATTCACACAATTTTCACAAATTGGTTTTGTTTTGATAGCAACGACAACAGCGGAGGAAAAATAGTTTTGACTGTATACTTGAATTATCGGTACTTAAGAGTCTATTCGAACAAAACTTGTTAATGTATCTATGCATATAGTGTGCGTTAATATCGTTCGAAATGTAAATTACCACTATATACAATTTCATCTATTCAATGATGCCCGCTATTATGCACATTTTACAGACATAAACTACGTGGCAATGTTAGTTTTAACCACCACAATTATTGAATATAAACTCCATTAATACCAAGTAGCAATAGCAACCAATATTTTTGGGACATACACGTGAATTTGACAGAACACAGACATGTTACCAAATATCAGATTCAGACAAGCTACCGAAAAGTGTCTTTCTCTATTGGATGTTATCGTCATACTGGATGCCATGTATTTCATTTCCCAATAAATTAACATGCAACATGATTCGACAGTACTCTTAATATAAGGATAAACTGTTTTTGAATTATATAACGTCACATTGGTAACAGGGTTTGTTCTTTGTACTGTTTAATATTTTTTTTTAAATCCTACATACTTAATATGTGGCTTTTTATAACAAATATTACGCAAAATAAATTTATAAAATGATTAGCGGTTGAACGCATTGCATAGATGATATACGGTATTACATCTTTACGAAAAGCAGGCAGAAATTACAAAGTATTGATCTTATTTATATAGACGTTTTTGTTACCATTGATTAACAATTTAATATTCGCTAAATGGATTTTAAGTTATGCCCATATTCTTATACATTTTTGTTGCAGAAAATTGTACTCTAAATGAATAGAACTTGATTATATATTCCTTTTTTTTTCTCTTTTGTTTTTAATTGAAATAGAACAGTGTGATAGTGTCCACTCCAGTGTACATTTGCTTAGTGATGAAACAATACTGATCACAAACATTAAAAAATGACTTCGACATGTAGATGTCATCTGCGAATAAAACAATGAGTGAAGTTAAAATATGGACAGTTATCTCAGCAATCTGAATTATTTATAAGGACAGTTCATATTTGTGGACTATCACTCACAAGAAACAGCTAATACGTAAAGCTCAAATTCAAACTGTCCAGCAGCAAGGTAAAGCCCTGTTCAAACTGCCCAACAACATTACAAAGTATTTTGGCCAGTTGGCATTACAATCATTAGAAAAGACTAATAGTTGGTGACGTAGTATCTTCACAATATATGTCGTTCAGATGGAAATGACGTTGTTTGCAATAAAGATTATAGTCACATAGCATACAAATAAATCAGTATATCTGAAATGCTTTCAGTTTTATTAACCTTATTGCATTTATTCCACTAACAATTTTGTTTACGAATAGCATGTTGAATGCTATGAATTCGATAACATTTGATATGATTTAAGCAGTGTGACAATGGCAAATGGCACCGTTAATAGTGCATACAAAACGCTAAACACTTAAAATCAATTACATCAGTGGTAGGACATATTGTATGTGAAATATAGTATACTACTTGCATTTGTTCCTTGTATTAAATGAAACTGTTCAAAATCATCTTTAAACTCTATTTCGGAATAATCAAATTTATATCGCATCAAGTTTTGCCGACTGACGTAATTATAATTAAATCGACCCATAGAAGTTGTATTGAAACTTACGTTTACAAAAAAGACACGTATTTTTCATCCATGAAAAAATATTATGACATAACTGATTAATTACGATTCAAGATTTAAAGAAAAGTATTATTAGCGAAAACTAAATAATTTTCAAAAGCGGTTAACGGACAGTTAAATCAAGCGGTTAGTAAATTGTCTAGTACATCTACATCGATTCAACGATTGTTGAACGTTCTTCAAGCATTACGTTTTTACCATTTATTCTTGACTGGATATGTGTTTGGCTCCCTGGAGGATATCCGTATTTGGTTGACAGTATGTTGATATCATACAAACTAGCGATCGCAGCAACGAATATTATTTACGGGGATGTTGAACATGAACTGAAGTTTGTTTCGTATGCTTTTTTGGTGTAGAATGACGGTGAGATATCTTGCAAAGATCACATTGCGGCAATTTTTAGATTGTTCTAGTTTAATCATGCAGTTGAAAATATAACATATTTCTATGATGATTATAATATTTAACATAAAAGCAAATATGCAGTTATTGTGTCATAATGTCATTGCACTTGAAACCATAAACACATAGTGACACACACATCTCAAAAACTAGAAACATACATTATCTAGTACGTTACACCATACAACCAATGTTTGCTAGTCTACTTTTATATACAAACAATATTATTTGACGTGCCTTTATTGTTTTCAAATCAATTATTCAGAAGTGAACATTTCAACTACAGACAATAATACATGACATATATGTCCAAATTGTGACGCACGCGTTTGGAAATAAGCATTTGCAATAGGGTTTTTATATGTTGTCTTACGTTGATACTTTAACTAAGATATGATAATTCAATTACGTCTCTTTACGTACATTTATGTTGCTACATTTTTCATGTGTGTGTTATGAAACATACCGCAAAGCTTATTAGGATGGCATCGCGGTTTACAGCGCAGTTTTAATCAATTATCCCCATTCACCACCGCGCTTCTATTCCAGTCTAATATATGTATGCGTTTTTTTTTTCATTTGCCCGTTCGCGTTTATACTATTGTTGATAGCAATATATTCCCGATTGGTTGTAATATTTTAATGAAATTCAATTTCCTAATGGTCTCGGGACAAAAACAGTAAACATTAGCCATACTCGCACTTTTTCCATCGATAAAGTATTTATAATTTACCAGGGAATATGTACTTCACAGTCTTTGATAGCTTCCAGATTATAAGAGCACACCCGGTGTGGTATGTTGTTCTAATGTGCGAAGGAATATATCCAGTTAATAAAAATGTGGAATGGGCCGCTGTGACAAGTTATTTAAGCCAAACAAAACAACAAATTCACGTCGTAGAAACTTTTTTTAATACTTTATCTGCACGGAGTTCAGCGCTTGGCCCAGAAACGGTCAGAGTTAAATTTTAAATTTTGATCATAGAAGTCTCCATGATTGTGCATCAGAATCAGCATCTTTAGTGTGTTCTTTTTTTTCAAGCACCATGTGGTTCAAAGATGAGCACTTTATTATCGCTTTAATTAGCGTTAAGACAAGACGAACTCGCCTGATATGCTTCCACTTGTTTGCCAAATGTATTGAATTTCCCTCAAATTTCTACCGCGACAAAGCGACTTACAGAGCTGCAGAAATCGCATTCAGAATAAACGATTTCTGCTTCAAATTCAATTATATGTCTACAGACTGTCTTTCTTCGTAATCAGGTTTGATTATCAGATTCGCGGTTCGTGGACGGTTTGAAAACGATGATCCAAAACGTAAAAAGATGTGTTTTGTGGGGCTGATACGCGATTCTAGAACTGATGTCTATGAAGTTGTATTGTATGCCTACTTTGTATACGTATATTACTTAGAAAGTATTAGGTCACATGTACATATATTGTACACCTTTACTTCATTCTAACGACATGCTCTTTATATTATTTTTAATTTTCCTCTGCATGCACAACTATTGATAAATGGTGGAATAGAACGACATTTTACAAACCTTAAACTGTCTGTTATAAATTAGTCGGAGATAATACAAATGCTTTTATTAAAAATCGCCTGAAATAACAGGATCCATACTTACCACCAATCAAAGATTTCCTAGATAAAATAAATTGCAATTAAGAAAGTTATTAACTTGTTATATTTAATCTTGTCTTGATTGTAGTGAAGGTATGTTTAACATTTTGTATCGTGGTACGCGTTCAATAGATTTCATTTAGCATTTTGTATGCATGTTATATAAATTGGACTTGACGTTGTACATGAAGCGCTTTATGCCAAACATGTTCGTAGCCTGCTTGAGTAAGCCAGTATTTAAATAACTCTGCTAAATAAAACAAACACTTTTTTTGTTGTTGTTTGGGGTTGTCCATGTTATATAACAAATCTTAGACAAACTAAAAGTTACTTAAAGCAAAAGTCATCGATTTTTGTATTTTTTTTTACTAGAAAACAGCTTAAATGATTCCATATATAAGGCGTAGCCACAATTCAACAGTTTTTTTTTATCTTTAGAGATAATCTTAATACTAACATTGTTCATACGATGAGAGAAATTCAAATTGACCAACGTAAACTATTGGTCACACTAAAAACCGTACAACTAAACAACTTAACTTACACTAAATATTTGGTTACTTCAATTTTGTTTTGTTAATTTTTACTTCCATTGATCTGGAGCACCAAAAATATAATCATTCCAAACATCCACATGCAAGAACAATATGTAAATGTGTTCATATTTACTTAAAATGTGCATCATAGTGCGCCCTTTGGGGATTCAACGATACTAAATTAACATATCTCTGCATGAAGTGATTGTGCCATTAACAATTATATCTAGTCAATAGACCTTGTTTTGAGTCAACTTGCATAGTTATGCAGTGAAAGTTTCTATAAATAGAGTGAAAACATATAGAGGATATTTGTTAATGTCAGTTTAATATCGTTTGTTATTTCACGAGTGATCATAGAACATATATGTTCACTAGTGGCGCAGCATAAAAAAGCGTAAAATTAATAGAAAATTTGTTGGATTCGGTGGATAATCGATTGTATTTCACTCTTGATCATAGAAAAACTTTAAACAAGGATATAAACAAGGGAAATACATCTTGATATGATAATCTTAAAATAGAAAAAGGAATTCCGAAAATGTGTTCTTTTCACCGGTGAAATGCATTTTTCTACGCAGTTGAATATGGTACCTTAACATGCAATATTGTTGCTTAATGCGCTTTCCCTAAACATTCATGTCTGTACTTGCCTTTAACTGTAAAGAAAACATATTGATTAGTATACAAACCTTGGACATTATTGTGAAAACAAATATGTTCATTATGCGTTTCACTGACTATGTATTTAATTAAACGCATTCATACAATGTACGTTTTTACATTATTTTAATTATCATATATAATAACGTATGTTATATTTTCCGGTCATCTTAGTGACACAGACATGTCAACACACATGTAGCATTCAAGCCACGGCTTCAAAACACATTAGTTTCAAATCATCCCTTTCTTGTCACTACTGATTGCTACATACAAAATTATTTAACCATCCACGGCGACAATAAGTCAGTGGGCAACAGGAAGCATGATCGGTATTGAACAATTAGTTCTAAATAATCAATTTTCGGCGTGCATTGTCATGACATATGTAGTTTATAAACACCGTTATACCATCATATAGATCGACAAGGTGATCACTAATCAATTTTTGGCGTTTTTCTGAATTTCAAATAATGCGCTGAAATAGTGTTGATCAAACTATGAATCGGGCGGGGAGTGCCCTGGTTGTTTAAGTCCGTCGTGAGATTATTTCTATGATGGAATAAGCTGCGAATATGATATTGATGCAATAATTAGGGGAGCATCTTAAAGAAGATAACACATTTAAGAAGAACCAAACCATTTACATGATCACGGACATACTTTTTATGGATGCAATTGGCAATTAAGTTAATATTAGTCAACCAAGAATTGAATCGACAAATTACGGCCGTATATTTTAGTTGACCTGATAAAAAAATATAAATAATAGCACATTAATTTTTAATCCAATCAAATTACTGCAAACTCTTGGTCTCACAGCATCAGGCAAACCTAATGGCGGTGCAAGGGATCGTTATACTGGTTAACTATATCTATTCAAAATAGTAGATTCAATGAATGACGTGATTTCATACATTAAATGCCAATATTTAAGTGGAATCCTCTTCAGCCGAATTGATTTAGAAAATTGAAAATGACATGGACAAGTGATTACTGGATTTAAACAAAGCATATGCTATACCCTCCCGAATGCGGTGTTTCAGTTCAAGCAATAGTTATGTATGGTGAAATCGGCTCACTAACGAAACTATATCGTTGACGTATCTTACATCTTCATGAGTGGGTTTACCCATCCAGGGTAACGATTACCCAGTTAATTTTAGTTTGATATTATTTGAATGTTCTCATATCATGTTCGAATGTGTTGGCAGTAAAAAGCCGCAATGCCTGAATAATCTGTTCATTTTGTTAAAACAAGCAACGAATGAGAAAGTCAATTTGCCTTTAATGATGTTTATTGTTTTTGTCTCACAATTCAGCTGTGAACAACGTTACTAATTTGGTAAATGCATGTGTCAGCTGGTGTTAATGTATTTTGGGATTTTGTTTGGTTCAGATGAGATCCTAATCGTCAATGTCTGTCATCCGTGTATGCAACTTGCTTGTTATGCAAATGTAAACATTTACATACACGAAGTAAGTTACTGAAATGAAAATTGCCAGCATCACATGACATTGGATATTCATTAAGGTTAATACATTGCACACACACGGTCGCCATTTGCTTAATACAATAAAGCCAGAGTCCACGAATATATTTGAAAAAATGAAGAGACTTAGTTTCTAGACTGTTGACATTGTGTCAAATAACGTTTTCATCAACGTACTTTGTTAAGGCTCGGTTTCGTTTTTTTCAGGATGTAATGTGTCCGATCGGAAGTAATTTTGCGCTTAATTAATCACTAGAAGGCATTCACAGAAAACTACCAGGAAAAACACCATACGTTGTATCGGCTGAGGGACAGTTATTTGGATTTGCCCTATTTGATTACAGTTCCTATTCAATAATCTTCTGTGTTGAATATTTATTCATTCGCATTCCGGTTGTTTTTTGTTCAACAGCAATACACGTTGCTCGATTCTAATGCTAAACTAGTCAATGTACAATATGTATATCTACTATAACATAAATAAAAAATCCAACAAGCTATCAGTTAAGAAATTGATTTTAAACAGTGTATTGGAATATATCTTACATTATTTATTTAACATGTTTCTACTATTGCTTATATTTCAATAGTTCTCAAGCGATGTTACGAAATTCCTTGAAAACCGTTTACCTTGTGCCACAAAAAATGAATAGTTTACCATACAGAATAACGGGATTTATGGAAATTTCGTGTTTTTCTACTAGCAGGACATAGACTGACCAACGTTCCCATCAATTACTTTAATTTTAATGTTTTTTTCTTTAAAATGTAGTTGTCTTCATGTAAAGAAAAAAACTAAGCTAATTGAATAGTCATAGTCACAATTCATGTATTCAACATTACAACACTAAGCTGAAAAAAATGCATCGCTCGTTGAATACATGTTCATAAAAGACACCCTCTGTTCTCCATATACATCATGACGCTGTAACCTTAAAGGTGCATCTTTCACTTGGACCCCTTTGGCAATATATCAACGGACAATTTGCGGTTGATGTGAAAGATGTGCAGTTAGTGCTGATAATCAGTACTTATACACTGATTATCAGCCATTAATGAAATGCTTAATTTAATGCAGTTGAATGGAATTGTTTGAATAACAATTATCATTGGAAATACATATATTATAATATGCAAATATATTAAATGCATATTTAATTCATAATGCGTTTAAAGGATGAGATAATTCATTATAGTCCAAACCATATGTCGATATAATCGTGATGTAGACAGTCACTGTACTTACATGCTTATACATTTTTAAATCTCTACTTTTGTTTAAATTGTTCACATATTTCTTTCTTTAAATATCTTTTTTTTTTCAATGTGTAAGTTTGACACAATAATATTAAATCTCGTTTTGAACAATATTTTATCACGTTTTTGTCTTAATTGTTTTATATGATTAGATTTTGGCTAACCATTATATTCGTCATCTAAGGAATGCATTAAACCTACGGGTAGTTATAGTTACATATATATTTAATCCTTTATAATGACAGTATTGCTGTCATTAATGCAAGCGCTGGCAATAAAATGTGGTCGAGAGATGCGTTATTACACACCACTGTTCGCGATTCCAGCATACATATCAACCTTATATGTGTGCCTTATGATGCTCTTATGTTCATTATTATACCCATCTCACAACGCATAGGCGTGATGTTAGGCAACGTAAATCGTTTTGGCAACACTTTGTCATGGTTATAAGCAGAACGACCTTTTAATTATTGGACTTAAGCAAACTGCGACTGAAATAATACCACCGTTTCTTATTCATTAAACCTTATCAGTATTTAACAATGTTTGTAGGCAGTATTATTTTTGAAGAATGTAAATACCTTAATCAGCCGCCGTCTTTTACCGCGATTTCTGTTCATGGGGGGGGGGAATGAATTAATAGACCTATTGCGTGTGTGTAACACACCGTCGGCAAAAGAGTGAAGTTTGTTGATGGTTATTTGTTTTTAAGATTAGAAATAACAGAATCAGTACGGCCATACACGCAACCGTTGTCGAAACACAAGCCTTTTTGGTGTATATACAAAGACAAAATAGTTTCTTTACTGGGATTTAGCCGGTGTGCTTTGATGTCTTTTGCATATGCATGTTTGCGGTATTTGTTTTAATAATATATGTCTGGATAATAAACAGGATACAATTAACAGCCAATAAGATATGGTCGTACTTTAACTTCAGTGGAACAAGATGCAAATATTGCTGGATCTTTATAAATCTAACATAATTAAAACAACATGCAATGTAACTAGATTTACTTGAATAAACACTCTGTAAGAATACCGGAAACGGTCTCGACATAACGTATCATCCATAGATGTACGGCCGTCTGGTTGGTTGACTAGCTCCTATCTTATATCGCATAAAGGTCGCCATGTTTGAGACACAATGTAACATATTGAACACACAATGTATTCGTATTGAAGTTTAGTTGTGCTGGCGGTGTTTCAAACCTAATTTAGTCACAATCAGAACTACTCTTTAGTGTTTTTTTTTTGTTGTATTCAAACGTGACTTCCATCGATTGAAAGTATGAATACAGTTCGACCCAGTAGCATATATATATATATATATATATATATATATATATCGTCCCCTCAATCGAAACTTTCCTATATGGAGACCACTCTCGTGACTACTTAA
>VMBQ01000852.1:182799-233357 GCA_007657795.1 Dreissena rostriformis | reverse complement strand
GTCGAATTCAAAACGTCGATCGCGGGGACTAAAGCAGTAAACACATGACGCTTTTGAGTGAAATTTACTTATTGATAAAGATAACATTTGACCATAAGTGTTTCTTTCTGTTAAGTGAGCATCGAGTTGTTAAATAACGGTATGCCAGAAATCTGACCAAACTGTTCATTTTCATTCTTCGCTCTCATTTTATACAAAATAGAGCTGTGCTTTTGTCATTGTTTTTTAGATGGAAATACTTATGTCGACAGGTTTAACAAATAACTTTTTGCAGCGCACATATTATTCACATAGATTAATATTGTTATGTTGTCATTCATGTTTGAACCAATAAGAATTTGTTTTAAACAGTATCATTTATTTTTTTAAACACATTCTACACATGTCAGCATTACGTTAACAAAGTGAGCGATAAAGAACTAGAATCATACGTTTATAAAGAACACCACTTAAGAAATTGAATGTATCTAACTACTTAAATTATAGATTTAAAACATGCCTAATATAAATAGTAATGTTCACAGTGTAATCAAGTGGTCAAAGGTAATTGATAAATACTAATTACCGGTTGCTATAGTGAATCAATGATTGATCTGATCAATTATGGCTTTATAATTCAGTGATAAATAATTTTCACATAGTTGTTTTATCCATTTAAGTTAGAAAATATATAAAACGTTGGGTCATATGGAAGGGTTTATCCGCCACCCATTCATGTTGCAAAATGACAATTACATATTGCTTAATGACAATTGTAGTTTACTTTAGGCCAACACCATGTTGATATATTACAATTGGTAATATCCGCGAGTACATGCATGTTGCTAAATGACAATTGCATTTTGCTTTGTTTTATTTGTTTCAAAATAACTACGTCTTCCTTGCGTCTTTATGCTTTGTGTTCTATCAGTTAGTGTCATATTAATTGCATACTTCGTTTTAATGTTTACTCGATGTATGCAAATCACGTATTCTTGCGAGTAAATGACAAATGAATCATTCCTGTTAAAAAGTTCATGTGTCTATTTTCTTGTTGCTGATCTATCATCATTTTAATACTAATTTATGCGTGAAAAGGCATATTTATTGTTAGTTTTACTAAGCGAAATGACTAGACACAAGGCAGCAGCTAACATGACGTAAGCCGAATGCCACTGTCAAAACGTCCCATAGCATCATTGTGACGAAGGTGAGTTACGATGATCAAAACGTCTAACTGTTGGCTTGTTTCAGTTTAACTATTAATTTCATACTGTTTTCATTGCATATCTTCGTAACACTGTCTTTATTAAATCAAATCGTACCTATGTTCATGGTAAAATCGTATCTTATTCAAATTATTTATTTTAATTGTTTTTTTNGCGGTCTAACATAAAGTTGATTAAATACATGGGATATTGGGTTTTGAGTGATCTTAGATTGGATTTGTAGCTAGAATCTCCATTAAAATATAAAGTATTTCCTGTTTCTACAAAATGCCTATATACATTAGGTGTACTTTGCGGATATTATACGTTGATTTTTTTTAGCGGGATTGTCTTGAATGAAATTTAGCCTACATACTTCTTCCAAACAGTCTAGCGTAGTCTTCTTCAGATAATCTATTACTCGACGAAAATAATTATTCCATTTTGCAATTAATTTGTTTTCTATTTGTAATTATTGTGTTAAATATTAAGTTTATAACGTGCAATTACTATTCTCGATAAGCATATAAGGCATGTACGATGTTGCATCTTTGGTTAAAGAATGTATATTTAAAATTCAAACTAAACATAAATGAGATTAAATAACAATATAAATTCCCCCTTTGTACATATATATATATATTCAGATACTAAATGTATTGTCAACTATTTTAAATAGATAACTATATATTAATTAATTTGTAGTGAGCATAATTACCACTACCACGAGCTCTGTGCGTATACTAAGCAACCGGTAAACATTTTTTAAGCAATTTCACGGTGTCGTTTATAACATAGCTTATTTAAATGCGATTCATATTTTGTTGCAAATTTGATCAAAGTAATGCATTCTACAAAGGTTTTACCTCTGGTATCAACAAAGGTCCTTTCCACAATTCCCGGAAATGGATTCTCGGTAGTGAATGGAATGTGGGGCTCATAGAATGTTTGATCATCGTTTATCGTAATGTGTTGAGTCCCGGCCAGCTCCCGAATCTTATCCGCGATAACCCTTGACATGTGCAGGGAACCAAACACGGGGGTGAATTTCATCCAGTTTTGATGCAGCAGGAGAGATATTATTGGCTTGGCAAATTGGTCGGCAGGATGAAACGTGCGCGCAAAAGTTGGGAACTGTTGCTTGTCTGACACATCATACTCTGCACATGTCTAAAACAAAATAAACACGAACATTATGTTCAGGATGCTAGTATTAACTTGATACTGCGATTAGATAATTATTATTGCAATGCTTGTTTCGGTCGATTAATTACTATAATATTTTAAAGCTGATTGTTCTTTGAATAATGTGTTTTTATTTAACATTTATTAAACCATGCGTAGTGCAGTAAGATCTTTTGCGAAACAATTACTCAAACTCAAAACTAGCTTTTGGGGAAGGATACATATTGTGTTATTATATGGGAAGAAATTCACTGGTGTGTTTTAACGCTCAACTATTACAAGTCTATACACTTAGATATATTTTATTTTTAACAATGAAGCGGATACTTTTATTTAAGGACATTGATAATATATACAAAACTATTTAAAAAAACTGTGTGTTTATTCAGCAAAAAAATCTAAGTAAAATACTTTATACGATTATGACGGTATGCATTTAAAGTATAATAGTCTTATCTACATGTCAATTATAATCTTCTTCATGTACGGAGCAAAATGGCCAAATGTTTCATCCTAAATGTCAATTAAATCAAAATACATTAATGCTCTATTTAAAGAATTTCACAAACTCTCTGAAACTCATCGCAATTATTTATTCCTTCACATATTCGCATTTAGTTTGATAAGGGGCTCATTTCGATCTGTCTAGTTGATTTGAGATTCCCAGTTTCTCTGGGAATGTCACTTGAATGAAAATCCAATGGTATAGACAAGCGGTGGAGCAAGTCGAGGCCATACTTGTAACATATATTGTAATTTGACAGAGTGGAAGATCTTTTCTGATTAATTTCTTTGGCTGATTTCTTCATGGACTCTGAAAACACAAAACGATATACGATATCAATTAAATATCAGTATACATTGTATAAAGGATATTACAAACCAGTACATTTGGTGGCAAAATGGGCAAACCTAATGAATACCGAATTCTCTCTCTCTCTCTCCCTCTCTCCCTCTCTCTCTCTCTCTCTCTCTCAACACATTCATTGGTTTAAATCCTTAGGTTATACACAAGTAATTAAATATAATGTAAAAAAAACACGTATAATCGTAACAGAAACTTAATAATTAAGAAGGCGTACAATGACATTAAATAGTGTATGAGTGCATACAATATTATCTTTGTATTGTCCTAGGTGGTTATGAAAAGGTTGAAGGAAAGAACAAACACAATATTGTTAATTGAAATGGGGCATTTATAATAAAATGCCAAAAAGTAGATGAAAAGAAACAGATTCTTTCCAGAATGTCATAATGGGTGGTAAAAACATGCCACACGAGGAACAGGAACGGGAACCCCGCCGCCATTATATATCACTCAACAGTACGATAAATAATAATTTATATTTATTAAAAACTGCATTTCACAAGCAAATTTGAATTTGAAAACGCCAATGCTATGTTCGTGGTGCATTTATAATTCAAATATTATGTGAACGTGTTTGAATATCATATAGATTATACTGATACTATTGATATAACAGCAATGTGCAACTTATGTTTTATATTGAACAATATTGTTTTTAAGTTAAAATTTGCATTTTTTATTGCCTCAGAAAGTTCTGAGGATCCCGGTGGTTTTCATCCAATTAATGCTTAGTTTAAGTATCTAAATTGACAAATTTAGTCTGTTAATGCAATATGTGAATTGTGATGGGGCGTGGTTAATTCATAATTCACACTTAATGTTTTATGTATGCATATGGGGCAAGTTTGAGTTGCTTTGCCAAATACAACTGGTTTTCCAAAACTTGAATTGACCGTTCCAAGATCGCCTTGCATCTATCATTTAACGATTGTGTTTGTGGCCTGTTTTTTGTAATGTGTTTAGTTTTTGTTTTGTGCTGAACCTTACAGTTTGGCACTTCTAAAAAATGTGTTTCAATTGATACATTATGTGCATTATGACATTTATGACACCGGTATTTTTTCATAACACAAATCATACCTTTGACGAAGTTGCTGTTTCTGTACACAAAGATAAGATAATTTATCGCCAATGGTCAGGATCAGGTCGATCTGTTTTTGTTATATGAAGAAGAAGAACGTTTTATTCAAATCCGATATAACACATATATACAATGCGTTAGGTCAAAAAGACCCATGAGCATTATTATAATCGTATAAACATAGTCAATGTCGTCAGAAATGTAACATACACATTGCATATTATTTAATACAACGATGTTCTTAATTACTATGTAGAACAATAAAATAAATTTAAATCATTTTACGCATATGGATAAGTGTCTACTTTTGAACTCAATAATATCTAAGTCGGTCGAACCGACTACAGTATGCTCTGGTCTTATGCAATCTTTAAAAAAGACAAGCTGTCGTATTAATTAATCACACACATATAAACATAGCCAATGTCGTCAAAACGTAACATACACCATGCATATATCATCAAATAGTTTTAAAAACACTTGGCGATAATAGTATAATGTGCAATATATTCTCATTGGACACTGCCTTTGATCATATTAAATAATCACACACATATAAACATAGTCAATGCCGTCAAGACGCAACATACACAATGCATATCAAATCAATAGTTTTAAAACACTTGAAAGATAATAGTATAATGTGCAATATATTCACCTTAAACAACTGCCTTTAATTATGTTTATTCATTAAAATTCCTTCTCATTTCAAAAGCTCTATAAACAAAAACAGCCAGATTTCTTATTACTTTAACATTTTTGGATGTCATTAAATCAATAGTTTTAAACATGCTTGGGTGGCGATAATAGTATAATGGAATGTATCTACGCCTAAGTTCAGAGTAAATTCTACATTCGAACAGTAAATGATATTCGTCTTCTAAGACGTTACATTTGGGACAAGTTCTACTAGCTCGCTCCGTATTGTTCCATCTACCAGTTTCTATATTAAGTCTATGGGAGGACAACCTTAGCTTACTCAGGGCAATTCTATATTTTTCGATATTAACACAAGAAAGATAAAACTGATACTCAAATTGAAAGATACTGTTATAAAATGATGCTCTACTAGAGTCACCAATTCTGCTTCCGACGTTCTGTATACAATTGTCCGAAATCCTTTGTTTAAAAAGTACAATAAAAATTTGAAAGTCACCAACACTTTGTTGTAGCCATACATGATAGAAACCTAAACAGCTTAGAATATCTCTTACTTGTTTTGCCCAATTATGCTTTGAAGGACTTGCTTCTAAATCCTCCAACATCATTTTGTAAATAACACAAATGTATTTATGGTTAGGTACGCTTATTACTTTATACCAATACGTTATCATATTTAATGTACTTAATGTTGAAAGATCAAATCTACCCGTCTCAGATAACACAGCGTCGTTCGCTTAAATACTTTCTAAGTTGAAATAATGCCTTTTGTGCCTGCCCCGCTAGCGTATTAGTCGCCTGCACAAGTGACCCTCCTGGTGTGAAGACAATTCCTAAGTATATAAAGTTGTTAACAATTTCAATGCTTACACCATCGTATACAAACTCTATATTTGGTGATAATCTGCCACCATTCTTAAAAATAAGTACTTTGGTTTTGTTAATATTTACCACTAACTTCCATGGTGTGCAGTATTCACAAAGTATATTCAGACTATTTTGCAATTCACAGCAGACTTTGCGAATATGACGATATCGTCTGCATATAACAATAAGAAAAATTTCAGAACCCCAATATCAACACCTTCTGCCCCTTAAAGGTACAATGTATCTTCTAAATCGTTTATGTATAAAGAAAACAATATCGGTGAGAGGCACTCCCCTTGCCTGAAGCCTAAATAGCTTTCAAAAGCAACTCCTATGTTATTTTGGAGTCTTACTCTATTGTACACATGCATGTACATTGATTTTATAACTGAAAAAAGTCTACCACGGATACCAAGTTTATATATTTTCAACCAAAGGTTATCTCTATCAATAAAATCAAAAGCCTTTGTAAAATCAACAAAAGGGCAAAATAATTGTTTGTTTTGGTTTAGGAAATTAGTTATTAGGCCATGTAAGGCAAAAATATTAACAGTTGTACCCATTTTAGCTCTAAAACCTGCTTGCGCTTCTAGTAATATATGATAAGATTCGGCCCATACGAAAAGTCTGGTAATAATATACGGTAAGAGAGTTTTCATGGGTTTACCTGAATGACAGTTTTCACGAATAAACCTGTTACAACTTTAACGGGTATACATGTACCTAAATAACACTTTTAACGGGTATACCTAAATAACACTTTTAACGGTTATACCTACATGACAGTTTTCATAGGTATACCTATATGTCAGTTTTCATGGATATACATGTATGACAGTTTTCATGGGTATACCTGTATGACAGTTTTCATGGGTATACCTGTATAACAGTTTTCATGGATACACTTGTATGACAGTTTTCATGGGTATACCTGTATGACAGTTTTCATGGGTATACCTGTATGACAGTTTTAGTGGGTATACCTGTATGACAGTATTCATGGGTATACCTGTATGACAGTTTTCACGGGTATACCTGTATGACAGTTTTCATGGGAATACATGTATGACAGTATTCATGGGTATACCTGTATGACAGTTTTAGTGGGTATACCTTGAGGACAGTTTTCATGAGTATACCTGTATGACAGTTTTCACGGGTATACCTGTGTGACAGTTTTTATGGGTATACATGTATGACAGTATTCATGGGTATACCTGTATGACAGTTTTAATGGGTATACCTGTATGACAGTATTAATGGGTACACTTGTATGACAGTTTTCATGGGTATACCTGTATGACAGTATTCATGGGTATACCTGTATTACAGTATTCATGGGTATACCTGTATGAGAGTATTAATGGGTATACCTGTATGACAGTTTTAGTGGGTATACCTTGAGGACAGTTTTCATGGGTATACCTGTATGACAGTTTCACGGATATACCTGTGGGACAGTTTTCATGGGTATACCTGTATGACAGTATTCATGGGTATACCTGTATGACAGTTTTCATGGGTATACCTGTATGACAGTTTTCATGGGTATACCTGTATGGCAGTTTTCATGGGTATACCTGTATGACAGTATTCATGGGTATACCTGTATGACAGTTTTCTTGGGTATACCTGTATGGCAGTTTTAGTGGGTATAACTTGAGGACAGTTTTCATGGGTATACATGCATGACAGTTTTCATTACTGTACCTGGTGTAAACATATATAACAGTTTTCATGAGTATACCGGTATGGCAGTTTTAGTGGGTATACCTTGAGGACAGTTTTCATGGGTAAACCTTTATGACAGTTTTCATTACTGTACCTGGGTAAACATATATAACAGTTTTCATGGGTATACCTGTATGACAGTTTTCATTACTGTACCTGGGTAAACCTATGTAACAGTTTTCATGAGTATACCGGTATGGAAGTTTTAGTGGGTATACCTTGATGACAGTTTGCAGGAGTTTCGGCGTTCCAGGCGGACTTCTGATGATGTTTGTCGCGTTGAGTTTTGTGTTGTCCAGGGAACTCTGACTCGGTCGTTCGATGCGCGCGTTGATTCGCAACAGCTTCCTGCAAAATGTATTGGCTCTTCAGAAATGTCAAATTGATCATGGTAATAATCTATACCTAGTGTTGTTGTTTTTTTTTCAAAGGCAATAGAGACAGAACAAGTAACATATTATTATTCGACAATAAATTAACGGTTGTTGCTTTTAAAGATTTCCAATGTCTTTGCTTTCATGATTATTTCTAAACAGTTATAAAACAGTTATAAAACAATACTAAAGTTTAAGATTATTTATGTATAAAATACATTTTAATTTTTCATATGTAGTGGGGTCTCCTTAAAAATTCACACCCATGGGTCAGCTGGTAGATATGCATACAACACTGCCAAGGTGGACCTACAGCGCTCACCTTAGATCAAGGAACACCGATGGTCGAACACTTGACTTGTTGACTTAGATTTTGACCCCACGTGACTTTTATATTGTGAAGATATAAATCTGATAAAGTATCATCTAGACGGAGTAATTAAAGCCACACACCTTATTTGGCACAGTCAATTTAAGTATAAATAAAAAACATATTTTATCAATGCCAATTAGAATATATCTGGTGGTTACAAGGTAGAGATCCGTCTTTTTTGCGCTTTAAAACTTAAATATAATCGCGTTTGTCGAAATGGACGTATACGTCTAGAAATCCTACTTTCGGTTTTAAATGCGGTATCGTTTGAAAAATAATAAATTACTTGCTAACTAGGCTATATATTTAATTTAATATATGCCAATTAGAATATATCTGGTGGTTACAAGGTAGAAATCCGTCTTTTTTTGCTCTTTAAAACTTAAAAATAATCGCGTTTGTCGAAATGAACGTATACGTATAGAAATCCTACTTTCGGTTTTAAAAGTGTTTGAAAATCAATACATTACTTGCTTATTAGGCTATAGATTTAGTGACAATTTTGCAGACTTTCAAATTGCATATATATGTATTGATTAACATGTACTTGATTTCAAGGTGTGTAGCTTTAAGGTGGCTTCTAGAGTGGTCATATGGTTTAACTAAGATTTGGCATGAATATCTATTTCTAGACACACTTAAAGGGGCCGTCCAACAGATTGGTAAATTGACAAAATTAAAAAAAGTTGTTTCATATTCGCAAATTTTCGCGTTTGTTATGATATTTTTGAGGAAATAGTAATACTGACCATTTACAATGCTCTTAAATATCCATTATATGCATCTTTTGACGATTTGAAAACCTCAAAATCATAAAGCGTCGTTCGACGCGAAACGATTGAATAATTTGGAAAGTTCTGTTATTGTCGCTATATTTTGTAAAACTACGAGGATTGCTTATATATGGTATAAAATACGACTATCGTACATACTTGTCAGGATGGCCGAGCGGTCTAATTGGTTTTTACTCCAGGACCCCAATGGTCACTGGTTCGAGCCCTGATGAGATTTACTTTTTTTCCCTTTTTAAATTGTATTCTTGTTTTTTAACTGCAGATTTTTAGGTCAAATGTTTGAATTTATCAATATAGAGCATTTAATGACATGCTTCAATACATGCCAAAATCTAGTGGATAGTCCCTTTAACCACGATTATATTTTTTTGGCTGAGATATTATAAAAATATATTTGATCAATTTTTTTATCAAAATTGGACAAAACTGTTGCTTCTACATTAGTAACAAGGTTTGTCGCATAATTTATCTGGTGACCTCGATTTAGCTACACGGGATCTAGATAACAAATTTGCCATATTATTGTAAAATTAAACATTTTTAACTAAGTGTCATCAATATTGAGTCATAAATGTAGCTTAAGTAGTGTTTTAACAAGGCTTTTTATATATACAATTTAACATGACGAACTAGTTTTCAGTAACACTTGACCCAGATTCGAACTTGCCCTAGATAGTGTCAAGATAACAATTCTTACCTAATTTCATAAAGATTGAGTCATGAACGTGGCGTCTAGGATGGTTACAAGCATTTTTGAAGATTTGACCTGGTAACCTTGGTTTTGACACACGTAACCAAGTTAAGACTTGACCTAATAATTGTCAAGATAAACATTCTGACCAAGTTTCTTCAAGAGTGGTAACGAGATAAATAGTTGACACCGAACGACGCACGGCGGACATAAAGTAACATAAAAGGTCACATTGAGCACTTCGGCGAGTAAAAATAAAAACCTAACAGAACCCTGAATCCAAAAGGTGTAAACCACTGACTCGTGACCATACAACTTACAACATACGTTCAACTTAACAATTAAATATCAATAATTTAAATACACAAAGTCAACTCATACGCTTCCGCTTCATGACAATATAAAGACATGATTGCAGTGAATCCCGCGTTACGTACTTTGCTCGTTTCTTGAGCAGCTTGTGGGCGTCTGGGTAGTCCTTCATCGCCGCCTCAAAGTCCGCCTTGGACAGGATGAAGAGATTCGTGTAGCCCTTGCAGCGGACGTCCGCCGTCCGTCTATTGCCTTCTGCCGCCATCGCCAGCAGACTGGAGTCATGCGCGATAGAGGACAATTATGTAATGTGTGTTAGCAAACGGAAATACGTACTAGTATTGCCATGCGAACTCAGTTTTAGTCCCGCACCGGTTTTACTGATGGGACTTAAGGTTAACACTCCGTCTGTGATGTTGGTCGTCCGTTTGACTTGACGTTTGTTCGTCGGTCCGTCCGCAGAACATGTTTTCGCAATTTATCAACAGCACTGAAGATATCTGACAAACCTTGGTGTAATTATAAAGAAAAATGTCAAAAGTATACACAATTCATTTTGTGTAACTGGTCAAAAGTCAAGTTGAACACAACTCTTAATTGTTGTAACTCTTACAATTAATACGCGTTCCTCCCTCTGTTTATACGCCCATCAGTCTGTCCGTCAGCAAGAACATTGTTTTCAATAACTATACAAGTACATAAGAAATTATCATGGAACTTGGTATACACATTTAGCTATATGTTGTTTTTATTTACGTAATCGGATGGCCATGTGGGAAGTATGCACATCATTTCGATTAATACCAGAGGTCAAAGGTTATGTAAATTAAACTTAAAATAGAACATAACTTAACATTGTAATTTCTCAACAAAAACATGAGATATGACCATGAAAAATGGTATACGCAATAGACAGTGTGTGTGCCTTTTTGTCTCTGTCACTCCATTCATCTGTTCAACAATTTGGATTATAGTGTGGAACATTGAAAGTGTACAGACAAAGGACAGTATGAAGATTATTCACATTTTTAATTCGGAAGGCTGTTCACAAGACCGATAGGGGGCTCCTTTATTGAATATGTTGTTGTTTTGTATGTTGTATTATTGAGCTGATGCATCTCTCCTTAAAAGCGATTTTTTAATTAATTTTATATTAAAGGCAATATGTGGATTTGCAATTGCGATGCATTGTCTCATAGATGTTATCATTGGTGCAAAGTTATTTCTAGATCAGTGAATGCATGCCCAAATCAAGCTGGATTTTAAAACGGACAAGATGGCTGACGGGAGAACATCTCAAATCGGAACAACACACCAATATACCACGCATAACTATTCCTTTTGTATATATGTATTCTGAGAATGTGTGTCAACTGAAATACTGCCAAATGCATGGTACACAGGAAATCTCGTCCTTTTTTGCAGAGAGTATTTTGCAGAAATACAGGAATCCACCACTACAAACTTTAAACGGGCATTGGTTAGTGGGTCCGTGACGCAAGGGTAAACGGATATGGTTTCATTCTTGCGAGCGGGAGATCCCGAGGTTTGATCCACACTCCGCCTTTTGATCCCTAATGAGCGTTTTGAAGATCCTTAGAACGATGACATGAACGTATTTGTTCTTCCAGAGTAACTTAACCGATAATTTCTCTATAACCCAATAACCTTAGAGGTCGAATCGAGCTGAAATAAATAAGTTAAATAAGTGGGCCCTGGCTGAGGCTCATCCCTATGTTTGTAACCGAGATCTAGCCCCTAATTCCTACTGTGACTACCTGATTTCCCCAAACACGGATCCCTCTCTTAGCGTGGCTAACACGAGGGCGTTGTTGGGACCGCCGACCACCTCAACAATCCCCTGACTTACGATGTACATCTCCTTCCCGATCTCGCCCTGGTAAAGAAAACGATACACTTGTACCTATAGGGTTGGTAATGTAATATGTTATAGTCCACAGTTCTAGACTATACCCCTATTGCCTAGTTATGATGTTATCAATTAAATTAATAACACATGTTTTATTAACTCCAGATACCTGCTAACAATCCATTGTTTATCACAACACAGTCATTCCAATCCAAAAGTACGCACCATGTGTGTTTACTATGACGCTGTCAGCGAGCTGTGTAAGAATACGACCTACATTTTCAATTGCACAATATGATTTGTTGTTCCTTATTATTGTTATTCAAAATTAATGGTTTTCACTTGTATTAGTAATCTCAGGATGCATTTGTTTATTGCATTTGGTAAAGTTATGTTCCAGTTGCAAATGCTTTGGAACTATTTTGTTACGCGTAGAAAGCCTATGCATCGCATAGTTTCGTGTTTTCATTGTATTATTAAACTGTTAAACAGACTTTAAATGCAAAACATTACTGCCTGATATGATGTTTTAATTTAATGTGTTTTAAAATGAATTGCTTCTTATGACATAACATATCATATTATTGACTTACTTTGTGAATTTAGGATTCCGAAATGCTGTTTAGGAAAATGGTTCTTGGTAAACTTCTTTCATTGGTTTAGGAATTCCTACGTGCTTGTTGATTGGTCGAGACGCCTAAGTTTCGGAATCCTAAAGCATCTTGACTATAAATAGCGCAGCATCACGGATTCATTACCTCCGTCACTGACTCAAAATCTATGTCTAAGTCGGAAACCTACCAGCTTAACTGCTGAAGTCGCTTTAATGGTAAGGAATAGTTCCATGAAATCTTAATTATTTTAAGTTTTTTTTACAAAATTAACCGAATGACAGTAATGCTGCGCACCTTTATCATAGTTATTTATTTTTAAACTAAGGTCCTGACATGTTCTACGAATTGAATAGATTTCTTGAAACGTACTCGGTCGTTTGTTCAATCAGAGTCACATCCTGACAACTTAGACAGAAGTGTCTACGTATTACAATACAGAGAGGAAATTGGTATACTGGTACATCAAACGGTTGATTAAGAGAGAAAATCGGTATACTGCTACATATAGGGGTTGACACAGAGACATTGGAAATTGGTGTTCTAGTCCATCGAACGGATGATACTGAGAGGGAAAAGGCAATCGGTAAACTGTTACACCTAGGAGTTGATACAGAGACGAAATCGGTTTACTGGTACATAATGGGGCTGATAACGTGAGGAAATCGGAATACTTTAACCACATATAGCTTATATCTAGTTGAAATTGGTATACTTGTACCTTATATTTCTTATAACTAGATGAAATCGGTATACTTTAACCTTATTTGGCTTATAACGGTTTTCTTACTGATGATAACGAAATTAAATCGGTATGCTGGTACATCTTAGGTTGGACACCGGGAAGAAATCGGCATACTAGTAAAGGCTGATAACGAGAGGAAAGCGACTGTCAAACTAGAAGTGAAACGAATTGTTTTTATCGAAAGGAAACGAATCAATACAAAAGACGAAGAAGTTATGCCTACTATGTCTTTATTTTCGTTCTCGCTTTAAGACATATCATCGGCGAATAAGTTACACTGAAGAAAAAAAAATCCTTAGGAATTAACAATTATTTATATATATACTCTAGTTATGTTACTTATCTTTGTAAATAATCTAAAGGCTGTATTAAGTTGCTTCGTTTTGATCTCTTGTATGTGTATATACTCGATTGTACTTCATTGCTTATAATCTGTATTATATGTTTTGTTCTCCATGAATGGAGGAAAATTACAGTCTATATAGATACATGTTATTTCTGTGACTGTATTGGTGTAACTCGGTAGTTAGTATTCCTTGTATAAAACATACATCAGTACTTTCCCTTGATTCGCTGTTCTGTTGAAGAGGGTAAACCATTATAAGGTGTTTTGCAAGACAAGTTTATAATGAGAAAACTAAATAAATAATTGGTAACAACCTGAATAATAATTTACCATTTAAAAACAATATCTTTTTCTCGATAATACGTTATTAAACGTATGGCAACTAAGACGCCAGTTAGAACTGTTCAATTCTACTCGAAATCACGTCGTATGGAAATATCTTGTGGAGAACAAAAAATAACCTGCATACAGTCGTAGGTTAAGGAATGCCCTCATACCACTGAATCCCGAAGGGACATACACACATGGCAAACTTGAACGTCACAGATTGCCGAGACACGTACCTTTTTACACACGTAATCTCCGGGCAGGTACAAGATGGGCTTCAACTTGAGCACGAGGTCGTAGAGCAGCGTCTTGTCGCAGTCGGAAAAGAGCTTAACCTTGCTGAGCGTGTTGAAGTGCACGTTTATAGCGAGGTCCTTCCGGAGCTTCATCGGCAAGGCGTTCATCATCTGCCGCTCGTCTGTAATACACACAAGTATGCAACAAGAAACAAGTAACCGATGACACAACATTAAACATTTCCGACAGCATTCAAATTCAGGATATTAAGCCAACCTATTATTTCTATCGAAATGGAAAGTAACGCAGCATTCTGCTGCCAGTTGTACATTAACCTTGTCCTCACTTTTGTCTCTTAGCAAAATTTGACATGTATCCTATATTTGCTGCTGTCAGTTGTATATGAACCAGGTCACCACCTATCCTTTAAGTAAAATAAGAGATGTAGCATTATTTGCCGATCAGTGTCTACTCCCAGTTGGACATGAAACGTGTACACACCTATTACTCCTATCGAACTGTGAAATGTGACCAATATTTATCGATGACCTTCTGTTGCTTCTAGTTGTAAATGAGCCAGGTCCTCTCCTTATTACTCCTAGAGAAATGTGAAATGTAGCCAATATGTACCGATGACTGTCCGTTGATGCCAGTTGTATATAAACCATTTCCACACTTTAGTACTCATAGCTTAATGTGGTATTTAGCAATATTACCGATGACTTTCTGTTGCTGCCAGTTGTATATGAACCAGGTCCTCACTCGATCCTGCGTCTCCTTAGGAAGATTCATGTTCTTCACGTAGTTCAACGCGGCGTCCATGCGCTTATTATACGTCCTCTTCACCATGTTAGCGGCGTCCACAATGTCGCGAATCTATAATAATAACATGAGCAGAACAGTGCCGGAATATGTTCCTGAACCCTAGAAATGTGTCAGGACTGTTTATGTTCGTTTAATGTGTACTCTATCACCGTCACTGCACTAAAAGGGAAGAATTATTTATGGGAGGGAATAACATATTTCCGTAAACCATCATATAATTCTGGTGTAATGAAATAAGTCATAAAGAAGAAAAACTCATATTTTAGTTTATTTGCAATCATATTATGCTGTGTTTAATTGATCTCGATTTTTAACAAACTAACACTCTCAATTTCGAGCAAGAAATGCCCCTGCCAGCAGCATTGTCAGAGAGCATTTTTATTTCAGTTTTAAGAACTGGTTTTCCATCATTGCAAGCTACCCACCTATTAAGTTTTATCTTGATACCTCATATTATTGTCGAGATATACCCTGGACAAATGTTCAGCATTAAAATTGACAAAAGAACGCAGGAGTTGTGGTTCTTGTGAACTGCTTTTCCCTATGATATGTATCTAAGCTTTAAATTTAAACCTCAGATATTTCAAAATAATCGTTAAACAAAATTCAGCATAGAAATTTGTAAAAATATATAGCTCTGTAAATATGAAAACAACAGTTACTGCTTCTATACAATACACTTTCCCTCATCGAGATATGTCTACCTATGTTATTTATAAAGCTGATACTTCAAATAGTTTATAAGATTTCTTACGATGTAAGATGTAAAATGTACGTTCCCACGAGAAGATGTAAAAGCAATGAATACATAAAGGGCAATATATGTCAGAATATTGAAGCAAGAGTAAAAGCTCTTATTCCATTCATGAGATCTACATTCTTATTTAGTTTTAAGTTGACATCTATTTCAGTTTTCGAGATATTTTCCGGACACTGCACTAGCAGGAGAGAAACCTTATTATACAAAACGGTCCTTTATTTATGACGGAGAAACCATAGCAAAACTGCGAGACAGAAAAAATACACCAGACAAGACGCATACGTATATAACACACGATTAGGGTTTGAACCAGTTTAAAGAGCTCCAAACATCAAACTTTGCCCAGTATTAAGTATAATCATGAACAAGGAACAATTACGCCTAAAATATGAAAGCGTTATAGCTATTGTGCACTCAACTCCCTCATGTGGTAAAAATACTAATCAAGTTTTAAGCAAAGACCATTGTTAGTTTTGGAGATATGCTCTGGACAAATCTTGAACCAAAAAATAAAACAGGGCAATAGCTCTAGAAATATGCAAACAAGAATTTTTATAAAGTGTGAACTTCGCGCCAATGAGATCTACCAAACTTTTAAGTTTCAAGTTATACCAATTACAGTTTTCAAGATGAACTCCTCTAAAATAATAATTTACAAAGGACCCAAACTCTAAAATATGGAATATATTACTCTTGTGCGCTGCGCACATCATCCCGGCCCCCATTGTCTATCAAACAATGAAGTTTCAAGTTGGTAATTATTTTAGTATTCGAGATTGTATCTACAAAAATGTATAAAAGACAAAAAAGGCAAAACCTAAAAACTAATGAAGCACGAGTTTTGGCTGTACTCAACCGTCCCCAATCAGATCTATTCACATATGAAGTAGGAAGCTGATTTATGTTAAAGAGATATGCCCGGAGAAGATATAAAACGTCAGGACGGTCAGACGGGCTTCCAGAAACCAGAATACCCACATACATTTGTGTTGTGAGGGTGTATAATATATTACATTGTATAGTTGTATTAGCGAGACACTATCATTAATGTGTGTATAACACGTTTTTATATAACATAGTTGTGTGCTGAGGCATCAAACTGAACTGAGAGCAGCACTTTTTCAAACAAACTTCACAAATGTGTTTTGCCATCTTAAACGTGCACTAAATATAATTTCAGAATAAAGATGCATTGTTTGCTGTACCGAATGTCAATTTTAAGTGTGGAAGTCGTGTGAATTGAAGATGGTCATTAGCAACAACTGTGTACCAAAGAGTCCTAATATACGGCGTTCTTGTCAAACAAATAGGTAAAAAAGCGGAAAATCTAGCAATGATATTATCACGGACAGGCTTAACGACCATATTTACTTCTCGTCGGGAATACAACATACATAAGAACATACGCGTATTGTATAATAATATCATTTAAACGTTGTTGTTTTAGATCTTATAGGTATCCAGAAAGTTAATCAGTTATGTGTATTATAAGGTCAGAGATGTACCTGACCAATCAGAAGCGCGAACACAAACACACCAGAGACCCAGTACACTATCATGAAGGAAAACTCGAGCGTATTGGTCGGTTTAGGGTTGTTGCCGATGGATGTAGCCGTCTTTGTTGCCAGGTAGAAACAGCGTATGTATCTGCAAAGTAACATGGTTAATCCACTCATGATAAAATAAACGGTTCGTTGTTGAGCTAATGTAGGAATTAAACAAAACTATTTCATGATAACGATGCACAAGATGACCCAAAGGAATTTGAAAAAAAGGTATACTGCAGTGAATTTTCCAAACGCCTTCGAATTGTAAATATAACTATCTACTGCGAATGGTATCGTCTCCAGCTAAGAGAGCAAATAAGGTCAAGATAATTGGGGGAAAAGATGTGACTGATGCCTGAAGTGTTCTCATGCGTTGTCATAACTGTACATGGCGAGCATATGTTTAGCTACTGTATACATAAAGGACCATCGTTCCAAATATAAAGAAATAAGGAATATCCCTACGCTATGCCCTTTCCATTGTAGACCCATCGATTGGAGTCGAATCCCTCATACTCGGATATGGCGTAGTAGCCGCAGGTCTCCACGTGGATCAAGAACAACATGTACGTGAACGTCTTTATTATCCTGGAGTAAGACGACACAAGTTGTCATTCGGAACCCAGTTAATGGGTTCGTTTTCATTTATAAAACGAGGTACAAATTACAGGTGCTTGACTTATTGGCTTTACAGTTACCTCGATTCTTTTGTCAATATGCAAATATGCATGTTATACAATGTGCCTAATAGTTGGCACTATTGCCAAACGTTGCTTGTACCTAGGGATATCAGTTCGAAAAAAAGTATATAAAGAATTAAGTATCGTTTTATCGTTGTTTATTTATGGATGATTTGGATTTAGAATGCACAAAATTAAACCACGAGAGGGCGTTATTCTTGCTTACCGCACAGCATGGGCAGATCGCACGAGGTGGTCACAACGCGAGTAGAACTCCCAGAAAGTCTGGATCTGGAACAAAAACAACAACACATTGATATATGTATTTATATACCGTTAAAGAATATGGATACTAATTCTTAGAAGTTGTATCCAATTAAATCCTTCCTTGCCCCAATAATTCGGTATAACATGATGTAGTTTCACCGTGTTGTGGTTAACGTGTGATCACAACGTGTCGACCCTTATCCAATGAGATCAGTACAGTTCCATAGGTGGATCATATTCCTCAACCATTATTTATGAAGAGACAATACTAGAGTGGAATATCGGTCAGAGAAACCAGAATTGTAACCGAAACGTACTATTATCTTTATTTAGGAAACGATTTTAGTGACCATTGACATTCGTTAACCGTTTGCAAATCCTGATTATATATTAAATGGTGAATTAACGATGAATGATCGTTTTAGGCATTACAAAATATAGTCAGAGGTGTATCATTACAAAATATAGTCAGAGGTGTATCATTTTCTGTATGTTTATTGTCACGTCTATATCTGTTCCAGATATGAAATAAAACATGACGGTAACCATGAACCACGTACTTAATATTCTTGTTAAATAACAAGCATGTAATTCATTTTATTATATTGAACAAGCTGAAACAAAAAGAGACGCACAATTGATATTTACGGGCATTACAATTTGAAATATGTTTTGTTTATAATATTTTAAATGGCTTGCATTTTAAATACAGAAAAGGCAACTATAATAGCATAAAACCTTGATACGAAATTAAAAGGTTTACGGAATAGTTTTTTTCTCGCTACAGCCATTTTTTAATAAGAGTTAAACTAGAACATAACACTGGTGCATTTACCACTTTGCAGAATACGCCAACAAAAATGTATAAAAACTATACAAAATTACAATTAATCACACAATCCAAAGTAAAAGACCATTTATGACATGCTCATATCAACAATTTGATTATGTAAAATTAACATGTTTTGTTTCGGGTTTCACTTGTAATATTTCGGTACCTCACCCACCATTTAGCTTATTTTCTTATTTGTATATGTAAGATATATCTCACGTTCGAAGCATTTATTTCGATATGGAAACAGTTAAATATTTTTTTCAGAAATGAACATATATTATATTTATAAAAATTCGTATAGCTTAAACATCCCAAGTTATATTAAGTTTGTCTTAGCTTTTACGGCATAGTTAATAAAGTACCGTGAAGTGGAAACGATCGTACATCCATAACCGCAATTCGAATATTCTTGACAATATTCCTGCAGCAGATCGTTTCTTATAGACGCATTTATCACAATTACAATCCTCTACCATGGTTATTCAAGATAAATCCGTAATGGATGACACTCTGTCACATCAAATCTGCTGACAAAGATGTATTCCTTAAAGATTGAACCTACACAGAACAGAACCAGCAGGCAATCTGTTATTTGGAAATAGAAACTGTGAAACGTGGTCTAAGACAGATGCTTTGTATGAAATACAGCGTGATTTACATATGTGTTCGTGGTCACATTAACAGTATGTGGTGTGGATAGTTTTGCATGCAAAGTTATACATATACTTATACTAAAATTATTTATATAAGTGAAAGTTTGTGGTTTGATACTTTTTAAATTGAGAACTTAAAAATTGGAGAATTCATTTCGATTTATTTTCATTAACTTTAATAATTTATACAAAAACCATAAGCCAAGTGCTTGTACGATCGTATTCCCTTAATTAACAGAAATACCTAATTTAAGAACATAATGAGCATTTAACCGTATGTAATCATTTAACAATTTGCAACTCAAACAAGGTCATGTGTTAAACACCAGACTAACACGTCTTATAGAAGTATGTATTCAAGTAAAATTAAGCATACGTGTCTTAGGCAGATGCTATGCGAGAGATGATTACACAATTTTCATGCATATAATCAGGTTTAAGATTAGGAACAGGACACAGTAGATAAGCCGATAACCCTACGTTATCATTTGTATATTAAATAATTTAATCTGTTTAGTAATCTATTTCCATGTACTGAATACCAAGAAAAATGTATTTTCACCAATGATATAATATTGATGATGTGGGATCATTACGGGAAAAACCATTATCTGTTTGATCGAACCTATGATGACAGCAAATGTCTAAACAAACCAAACTATGCGGCAAATATCCTTTTCAATACTGGATGTTGCGGTCAATTTTAACTAGACATCTATTGGAACTGCAAACAATCTTCGTTATCGTTATTGTTCTTTCGAGCTTCGTGGCGAAACACTTTATTTTTAAACATAAAATACGTTTATCAACTCCATTGAAGACATGGAAAAATCACAAATTATTATTGTATACGCATTGTACAGTGATTCTTTGTACGACATTTTGTCATCAGGCCATATAGACGCCGTTATATTCGTCGTTGAACACTCCAATAAACGCAATTTACTACGACAGTATTCCGCAAGTATTCACCATTATTTTGGAACATAATTGTGAGTACATTTAGATTCGGCATATCCTTAAGTATATAATCAAGAACATGTAATTAATAGACGCATGCACTTCCTCTATCTGAATGCAAAAAAAAAAACAATCTTCTAATTCTTAATATACATGCCAAATAAGATTTCAGTAAACTTATGCACTATAACTTAATTACAAGCCTCACGATGTATTCAATTTGTATTGGGTGCATGATGACCTTATTTCGGGATAACAAACGGAGTTCTAGAACAAAGTCACATGTCTGTCATAGCCAGTACTTTTGAGACTACTAATATGTTAGCAATAATAACATATACACGTCAAATCACATTCAATGAGCATCCCATGTTTACTTTTTTAAGCCTATGTCAATCTTTTGTTTGGGAAAGCTTTGCTTTTGAGTTCGTTGACAAGTGCATCCGAAAAAAGTGCAATGATATGTAAACCACCAGAATGACTTGAAGACGCATTTATCTCAATTAGTGTCGGTTCACAATATGACGGATTTATGATTAAGGCCACTTAGACGAACCGCATCCGCTGAGATAAAACTATTCGTACAAAAATATTCCCAATATAATTCAGACACACGACACATAGACACGATCCGGTAGTTTTCAAATTAAATTAAGGAGAAGTGTCTTAGGCAATTGTTTAACCTGACATCCAGGATGAACAATTTAGAAAAAGTGTTTTTATCCTACAGCAAAATGATTTTAGCGATAACGTCCCATTGAATAAAGATAAGGTCTATTTAACAGGTTGCTTTAGTCAACACCTGTATATAGAGACTACTTTTTGCCTTTCACTCCTTGTTCATTTATTCTTAAATTTTGATTTATACAGGAAATTAATGTTTACTTTTCAAATAAATATACCGTATATAAATAAAAGCCTTTAGCTATCAATCCATTGCAGCGTTTCTTTAAAATTCGTTAGCCAAATAGAAAAAAATCCTAGATCCAACGGGGGATTGAACTAGAGACTCCCGCGTGAACAGACACTCTTACCGCGACGCTTAAGAGCTCGTCCGATTTCGAAACGGTTTGAATTAAAAAGACCTTATTTTACTATACAGCTGACGAAAGCGCATGATTGCGTCATTCAAGTCAAGTTGGTCGTTTTTTTTTATTCTACCCGTTACGAAATAAAAGAGGGAAATATAAAATCACCACGGTTGTTTGTCCGTCTGTCAGTTCGTCCATCTGTCCATCATTTTTGTCTGCCTTACCGTAAATACAAACATGTCAGAAGAGGTTCTCCTATACTTTTTAACATAAAAACATTCAAACTTGCAGTCATTTATCATCATAATATGAAGTAATGCATGTGCGATTGTTATGATCCTACGACAGCAAATTACAAAAGTTGATCCCCATGTGTCAACCTACAAACTGTATGACTTAATGAGTAATAATATAAACTTTTAGCAAACACACTCGTAGTGTGGTCCTCTACCCAATGTATTCACATTATGCCTCTTGGGTCAAAATCTGACGACGGACGACAAAGGACACACAATATACGACGACGGACGCCAATAACTTCTTGATCAGGTGAGCTAAAAGCAGAACAACAAATCTGACAAACACTTAACAGTTATTAATCATAAACAAATAAGGCCTGAAATCAAGGTCATATCTGTAAAAAGCAATTCTTATGCAAAACATAAAGTTTCAAGTTTCAAATATCAATGAACAATGAACATCGCAGCATTCATAAGATGCATTATTCCGCCGGGAAAGCTTTTATATGTTCGCTTAAACGCTGGGATTCCCTGAAAACGAATCACAAGACAAGGCCAAATGTGGCAGCAATAAAATACTATAAACGTCCAGGCAAATCAAGATTAGTAGTGAGTTGTTCCGGACATAAACAACGCAGAACATTTGGTGAGCACTCTCGAGAGTTAAAGTTTCTCCTTATTTGAACCAATTTTGTATTTGGCATGTTTTGATAGACGTGTTGTCAAAGAAAACAATGAAAACAACCACTTTCAAGATACGTAGAAACTAAAAATGGGGTGTGTTATAGTTTATTAAAACAATGCGATGTTTTTGAGTACCGAGCTCAAAGCTATGTCTTAGCTTTTGAATTCTGTAAAATCTCTCTTCATTAACCTCTTCAATTCAAAAACGTGCAAGATTGTAAAATTATTGTTAAGCCTTGACCTACTTTACCGTAATAGCTATATTTAATATATTGGTCACCACTTATATGTGTCGTGTTCTGAGAAAACTGGGCAAAATGCTTGTGCGTAAAGTGTCATCCCAGATTAGCATGTGCAGTCCGCACAGGCTAATCCGGGAAGACACTTTCCGCCTAAACTGGATTTTCGTTAAGAAGAGACATCATTTAAACGAAAAATTTCATAAAAGCGGAAATTGTCGTCCCTGATTAGCCTGTGCGGACTGCACAGGCTAATCTGGGATGACAATTTACGCACATGCATTTTGTCCAGTTTTCTCAGAACACGCCACTTTTTACATACCTCCAACCTTCTTCCGTTTGTTTGAGTATTAACTTCCATTTCAATTTCAATATTGTGAGATATCATAAAGAGGTACAACATTTGTTAAGTGGTATTCTGTGTTAACATAAATATTAAATCACGTGAAATCAATGTCCAATGCTTTTACACAGTGCATATATACATGTACATACAATTGGAGTTTTTGGAAACATCTAAGGAAGGAGACTCAAGAAATGATCTAAGCAAATGTCCACACATCATTACTTTGGTGCAAGGATTGATTCGATATATCTAAGGTTTTCGATACGCCTCAAATAATAGGGCATCACATGGCTAAGACAGCTTGCGGAAAAAAGAAACATTTGCTGAGTATTGACATTACTGTATAGTCCGAATGAAGCAATGTTTTGCTGACAGCGCCTTGACAAGATAAAAGTATCCACTCATGAAAACAGTTTTGTACGTAGAAAAATGTAATAAAGCTTCCAGTTTCTTGCTGTTCATTAGCAAAAACATGACCACAGTTGTTTTGTTGCCATTGTCCTAGAAAAGATCCTCATGTATTTTAAAAATGACTAAACGCATTATCGTAAGTAAGGACGCATGGCTTATAGCTTATTTACACTATATTTGTTTTAGAACTAAATAATGTATGTAAAAAAAATAATTATTTGATAGGACGCACAGAGTTGTACACAGTGCCACATTACAATTTTCGTTTTCAAACCAAAACAAGCCAATCAAAAAGGGTTCTGAAAATATAGTTCAAATTGTAATTGCACAATTTGTGTAAGGTAGCCATTGAAATAGTTATCTTATTATTCCTGTTTTTGTGCTCATTCGACGATTGCCACTCTGATGGGTGAGTTAATATTAAGCTGGTTAATAACCCTTCAGTTTTATTCATACGTGTTAAAACTCTGGATTTTTTATTTACCTTTACACGATATGCAATGCGACATAATTACTCCAGCACGTGTTACCTTTAGCAACCTTGGCAACCGGCACCACGGGTTGACGTTCATCTGAATCAGGTACAAAAGGTCCAGGGGAAGCAGAGAGGCCACGTCAAACTGCGTGCGAAAGAAAACCGATTATAAACTTTAAATTCAGTCATCACATATTATTTAGAATGTTATTGTTGTTGAAATATTAGCTTTGACAATTGGTATATGTGTGTTTTAATACATCCTGACAATTATAAATTGTAAACAAAGTGTTCTTACCTTACATACTTAAAACAGATTTGTATCAACAATAACATTGTGCATTAAATATATATTTTAACATTAAAATGACGAAATGCCTCTATATACATTCATGACAAAATCATAAACATTGAATACGGAAAAGGTTTCTGTTATACCAACCGACACTCACGGAACATACTATTATTTGTTCGTAATTATTTCCGCTTGTGAGCAATCTTAACACTGAGATTTAGCACTTATTATTATACCTTGAACATGAGTTTTTGGAAATAGTTCGCCCTCGTTTTCGATCGGTGCGTCTGAAATGTAGGACTTAAACCTTGACAACAATCAATAACGTATTAAAAACGTTGTGTTCGTGCAAGACTCAATAATTGATCTATATTAGATATTCATTGCTAGATTATCTTAATACAAAATCATAAATATTGTCCTGGAAATAAACTATGAATAAAGCCTATTCATAAATAACCATAGTATCATAAATAACGTCTCATCCAATACACGTTTTCGTGACATTTATGTGATGTTGACAAGATAGCCAGACGACGTTTGGCGCCATGTCAACCTCATGTAAACATCTAGTGCCGAGAATTGCGTGCGACTTTCACTAAATCAGGGCAATCAAATGTGGCATGAATCAAAGAACTTGTGTTTAGAGCAGATTGATAAATACTGCAGTAATATTTCAATTATAAATCTTACCTAATTAACTCAATTCTTATAAAAAAAGAAAATTCCCTTTTTAATGTGTACTTTTTATCTGATGTTAAATAGAAATGAGAGTAAACTTTAGTTGAATTAAAGTTTTGAAGCTCATTTTAGCTTATTATAATATGAAACTTAACTGATTATTTAATTAAAAAAGATATACGTCATGACAAAGTAAGGGGTTGTTTTTGCAAATATCTTAATCATTATATTTCGTGTGAAAGATTGTACCGGTGTAATGTTTCTTGATTTGTAAGGCCATTTAAATGCTTAATTTGATAGAATATCGAATATGTTGATATTAAATTTATATATATTTATCAAGTAATGTCTTTTTTTCTTGTTTGATTGTAGTAGTATACATTGGAAACGCACTTATTAAGCTTGCAGTTTGAAAGTGTGATGCGTATATTGTTACCTTAACGTATGACCTCAACATTAGACCGTTGTGACTGATCCATGCCATTTGCAAATCGTCTGAATGAACTAAACAGTGTAGTCAAGAGTGATGAAAATATTTTAATCGGTAAAGAAAATACGGACCGGACACGTAAATGGAGGCTGAAAAAATTGACCTTGAAGTACGACGTTCACCTTGAGCCGGCGTGACTAACACATGCATTCTGCAGATCGCCTCAATGACCTTATCAGTTCAGTTAAGTTTCAAAAAAATCCCACAAAGGGTAAATTACATATGGAGCTAACACGAAAATGGAGGCTTAAGCCTTTGACCTTGAAAGACGAGCTTGCGTCTGAGCCGGCACGACTGACGCATGTATAGGAGATATGGAGCGAACACGAAAGTATTACGGACAGACTGACGGACTGACTGACGGACTGATTGACGGACTAACTGACGGATGGACAAAAGCTATCCCTTCAATCTCCCATACAGCCTCTCGGCGGGGTATTAATAAAAAAAGTGTACGGTACTGTCATGTACGGCAGGATTTGCTACTTTACACTTACATATCCTTAGAAGTTGTTGAAAATCGTACCCATACCTCTTTTAGACCGCTGTTCAGGAAACTTATCCTCGACTTGAACAATATGATGTCAACAATGTAAATGACGTCGCAAGTGTAGTCTGCTATCAACCAGTACATGATGTTGTCGTCTGTCTGGTAGGGAAAGACGGCTCGCAGAGGAATCGCCCAGGCGTTGTACAAGAACGCGCACGTGACAATGAAAAGCCAGAATAGGTACAGCTTGCCTGAAAATTGCCACTTGGTCAATTCGAGACTTTGCGGCTTGTAACTAAATAGTCGATGAAAGAGATATTTTACCTTTAGTGGTCATGGGTTGCATCCGATATTTTCATATACATGCCTTACATGCATATTCGTAGTTTGGTTTATTTTCATGGTCAAAATAAAGAGAAAAAGTGTAATACTTGAACAAAGCTGTCAGTGCGTCGCTTAATTTTCGCCAATCTGCCTATTACATGATCGGATTTTCCCTTTTCTTTTAGTTTTAACTTATAACATATTCTTTATAGAAAATGGTCTTTGTAATTGGTCAATACTTGCCTCTTTCAAAAAGTTCACAGTTGAAACTTACTTTGCGGTTCGATAACGTGCGGAAATCTGAGCTTTCGTAACCATCTCGGCAACGTGTACTTCTTCGTCTTTTCACTTTCCAGCTCTTCACGGAACCGCTCGATCTCTGAAACCATGTCGCCGTCGACTTCTCCCGGAAAAAACGAATCCAACCGATGTCGGAATTGAGGCTCGGCTGATATTGCTGCAAACAAAACTTAGGCGTGAGCATTGCGCATAAAAGTGTAACAAACGGATAGTCGATGAAAGCAACAGTTAATATAGGCTTTTACAAAATGCTCAAAACATGATGTTAAATGCATGTGTTTTGTAAAGCGAAATAATACACCGCAATACGGGGTAATTATAGCAAGCATAGTCTGCTGCGGGATTTAATCCATTTTTATGCATAATTTATACATTATTATATGATGAAAACACAACTGTACATAAGTTGACCCAGTCCACCATTTTTATGCTAGCGTTTGTTTTTATCTATATAAAACAAACTTGCATTTGCCATTCCACACAAGACGAAAGTAAAACTATTCTAATACGCCCCTATCCCGCCGTGTTCTAAATGGACTACATACATTTCTTGGCGGATTATGACAATGTTAAACCAAGTGTGTGCCTCCCGGTATTTATATTTCCAACAACCTTGATGTATATTCTAATTTGTTTATGCCTGGTGTTCCGTTTGTTACGACATAAGCGACAATATTAAATAAGTGAAGTGTGTCTAGTTTAAAAAAACATAATGTAATTGTTTGTGTTTCTTTCGTGACCTTACTATAATAAAATTATACTTCAAAATATCACAAAAGCAAACATGCGCGCTTTATCGACCGTTGAATCTAACTTTCCTATTACAACAAAGTCTAAACGGAACTATGAAAAAGTATTAACAACTGCACATTGTCAATACTAAATCCCTCCTACACGAGTACCTTGTTTTAATGATGTCATCTCATGAAGATCAACTCGTTTTCGCCATTCTTGGAAGTAATGGCTCATTAGCAGACTAGAACACATGAGGTAGTAACTTTCCTTGTGTTCATTGGCCATGGCTGCGCTTACTGTACGTTGAGAGTACAATTAATTACCAGAGTTTGTCACTGTTTTCGTTTTACAATCGGACTGGCTTAACGCAATCGGTACCCCTCGCAGATTATCATTAATCGACATACTTATCCGATGTTTGACGGAAAGGGCCGAGGATGTGCGATTGTGGCTTCACGGTAACTGTAGTCCTAATAATCAGAGCCCGCCTTCTTTTTCCTAACCATCGGTCTTGCTCCACTTTTAACCCATTTATGCCTAGTAAACTCTCCCATCCTTCTAAATTGGATCAATTTATTCCCAAAATTAGGGATGTTTAGTATATTTATTTCTATATTTAGAATATTTCTTACAGAAATTTCTTTATGCAAACAGCGCAGACCCTGATGAGACGCCGCATGATGCGGCGTCTCATCTGGGTCTACGCTGTTTGCCAAGGCCTTTTTTCTAGACGCTACGCATACATAGGTTAATCGTTGAATCTATAACCATGGTTTTCCCGCAGAGCTAGTATACCGTACAATTATACAGGTTAATATGCATGTATAGTCGAATTTACAAACACTGGGAAATGAAAATAATACATTTCTAAACTGCAATTCTCTTTACCATCTTTTAACTTCTCATTTGAAAAAAATCGTTGAACTTAAAAGATGAATATTAAACAAAAGAATTATATTACAAATTGTATCCATTTTACAGTATATGTGCGTAACCTTTGGCAGCTGTGTTTTCAAGAGAGAAAAACAACTGTCCTATGATTTGTTTATCCCATATTTAGCGTTAGAAATGGAATATATTTTTAGAATATATGCAACTCTTATATGTATTTTTAGATAATGAATATTCCCATGTAATGAATGTCATCCAACAGTATGTTCTGTATAAATTTGTGCTAATAAACCATGGTTAAGATCTTAAATTCATCATAACACAAAATGATCCAATACAACTATTTTTTAAGAAATTCTGTTCTGCGTGCAGTAACTCATACTCATTTTTCATTTTTGATCCGTATTCCGTTAATTTTTCCTGGTATCCCTACTTCAAAAAAAGCACATAAATCCAATAAAAAGTCAATTCAGTTTAGGATGCGCAGTGCTTTATAAGCAGTAAAATACGGACATTTCTATTAATTAAAAATAGTTCTAGCAAACTTCAAGTCTATAACCTTAAACAACTCGTACATATCTCCACAGAGTTTCATATACATAATGCTTGCAGAATTGTCATAGCAATGTCCTTCCCCCTGCTTTGAGGGTATATAGTGTAGTCACTCATTCTTTCGGCAAGTTTGTCTGTGTGAAATGTGTGAGGAGCGAACAACGCTTACAACTCAGATTATTTGTTTTCTTTACTAATAAATATTGTAGTAAAAGTAAATCTAAATTACGCATGTTGCGAATATAACTCCAAAACATATGTGTAATCTTCTTCAATTTTAGAATAATACACTCTCGAATCGAAACCCGCGAAACGTTTATTGGTTAAATGCATGAGTCTATCGCTATGCAATTGTCGGAAATCCTCGCATGTTTAACCGTCTTCGCTGCCGAAGACACATTATAATATATGGTTCTCGTTGGAACAAATAAGCATGTGATTGGGCCACTTTAGCAGGAAATACGCGTCATGTGACCACACTGTAGGCGGTATTTCTCGAAACAGACGGAAGATTAACGTCATTTAATGGCAACACGGGAAACGGTGTAAGACGCATTTGGTACATGCCATTGTTGAGAATTGTAAATGTCTTGGGAGCAGAAGAATACGGTTCACATATTCGGACAGATAGCATCTCCGAGTCACGTAGATGAATGGTTCTTGTAAAGCGAATACGAATTATAACAACATCAGAACAGGCAGGCGTGTGGGAATAAGAAATGTGAAAAGCGTTCACGAGAAGGTAGTGGATATGGCCTGAGGAAAGCTTAATCATATCAGAGTTCGTCAACAAAGTCAATAACTCATGATCGCCAAACAATTCGCTGTAAATCTTGTAAATCAGCCATTGGCTTGTAATATACTTTTACCGGTTTTCATAATAGTAAGGGGATTGTTATCTTCTGTAATAAATGATAAAACCTGATATACATGTTTAGGGTCATAAACGGTGATGCAAAATGTTTCTCTTGGCCCAAGCCTTACACTGCCCAACGATCCCGATTGAAATTCTATTTAACCACTCATGATTTTAATCAGTTTATTAGGAAATCGGACATACACGAAAGCTACAGATCAGATCACTCCCCTATAACTTTGGAATTGAATTTAAAAAAAAACACACACACTAAATGTGGGAAAGTACTGTGGAAATTCTATCATTCGTTACTTTATGACCGAGAATATCTTCAATGCAATACAATCAAAACATGACTTAGTAAAGCAGAAATATGTCTAACCTGTTAATTATAATAAGGTAACAATTGCGAAACAGCAGCGAGACATAGAACAAATGCATTAGACCAGAAACACTCATAAATCACAAATACATAACAATGAATAAAACTGATGTCACCGCCTTGGTACCNTCACAGCTTTCGTTAGTCCATATCGTTCGCAAAATACCTTAAAATACGTTATCAAATGCGACGTACTCGGTCGTGCATTTCGATATTTAATAATACATAACTATGAAACAAATTTATATAAGTTTGAAGAGGTTGACCCAATATCCTCGCAGCATTTATCGACCCACGGATAACCAATAAAATCTATTCTTCTACAGATCTTTAAGGATAATAATGTTGGAACTTTTGAGATTTTTTAATCCAATACAAAAAAATGTCGTTTTATACGGGGTTTTACACTACAAAAATGAAATTAAAGATATGCAAATAATTTATTGAAAACATATAAAACAACAATTGCGTTGAAATCGACCATCTTCAAACGATTAGTATCGGGGACTTGGAACCAGTCTAATCTGTTAACAACGATCAGTATCGGGACTTGGAACCAGTCTAATCTGTAACGATTAGTATCGGGGACTTGGAACCAGTCTAATCTGTTAACAACGATCAGTATCGGGGACTTGGAACCAGTCTAATCTGTTAACAAAATTAGTTTAAAGGAACAACACATGGAACTGTAAATACATTGGCCAAAAAGATGTGGCAAAAAAAAAACACATATCAACAAACCAGATGCTTGGGGTATAACAAAATATATACCTACACACCTCACAAAAATCGATTTTTAGGAGGGGAATGATACAACTACAAACCATATAAACACTATTTTAGGGAGAAGACATAGAACAATACATGACATCTACGAACCGGAAAGCGCGTCCGAGTTTGCGCAGTCCGAGAGCGAAGATGGGCTGGGTGGCTGCATCGTGCTTTCCTTCACCCGCGCCGTGCGGCTGCTAAAGGCGCGGACGAGGTTCCGGAGGTTCTCCGACAAGCTACTACTCATGTTCGACACCCTGCACAAATAATTGATTTGGTTTACCGTTAGTTCGGTTAGCGGGAGAGTTTCCGCTTATGTTTATCAAGTATAGGGCGGTATGGGGTTGGTAAAATACTTTCCTTTCAATCATTTCAGTTCGTTTTTGTTCGTAACTACAACACAGTGAAGGCTTATTTGACTGCATGAAAAGTGTGTACATGGCTCCAATAAAAACCTGTACCGTTTTACTATATAAAATAATGCCATAGAAAGAAAATTCCCTTAAAGGCAGCGAGATTATTATATCACGAAATTGCTCTTTTTTTACAGAATGTCGGAAAAAGATATGTATTGAATGCAAAAAAATAATTAGGGTTTGAGAAAGTCGAAACCAAGAACTTGTTACGTTAAATAATAGCCATAACGCCAATTACATGTACATAGAAAACTAGTTCACAAATTTGTAGTAAAAACATGTACACGTCAGGCACCAGATTAATCATTGTAATAAATTAATATAAAATCATTGTAATAAGTATAGAATCATTGTAATAAATATAGAATCATTGTAATAAATATAGAATCATTGTAATAAATTTAGAATCATTGTAATAAATATAGAATCATTGTAATACATATAGTGGCAATAGAAGAGATTAACTTTAATTCGTTTTAAGACAAAAACGCTAACTTCACAAAATGTTCTGAGCAACATGTCAAATGGTCAGCTGTTTCATCGCTTGACCGGCCCGTATACATGCGTTTCCCCATACGCTTGACCGGCCCGTATACATGCGTCTCCCCATACGCGTGACCGGCCCGTATACATGCGTCTCCCCATACCTTGAGATCTCACTGAGGGCTGCATCGGAGGACCGCCGGGAGTTGTTGAGGACAACGTCGCTCCAGGCGGACGCCGTGCTGATATGTCCGGGACTCGGCAGCGGGGCAGAGGCGTCAACGAAGTCATGGAGTCCCAGATGGAGAACCTGGCCTTCGCCCGCATCTAGATTGCGAATGTCTGTATTAAAAAAAAGATGGTCGAAACAATCATTTTTATATTTTTCGTCTGAATAATTATTTTCTTAGAAACATGTGTAATGTGAAATTGCAAACACACTCATGGAAGTTGTACGAATTTAATATAAGGAAAATGGATACATTACGGTTCAAAAATTGAAGATTATAATTTACAGCATTGCTTAGTCGAGGATTCTTGTCATATAAATTATATGAAACATCGCAGAAGAAAGCACTTATTTTGTAAAAGGGGTTTCTTTCAACTAGAACAACGTTTCACGGCGCATTGAATATTTCGATGATAGTACAGGAAAATAAAAACGAATAAAATGTCATTTAAAAAGCGACACTGAAATTGTCATGAAAGAGCCCGAATTCGTGGATTTTAAATATAATACGCAGTTGTTGTTTGTTTAAACATTTGTATTTGATTGTTTGGCTTCTTATTGAACACTTAACTTAATTATAACTGTTGGGTACTGTTTTAAGATGTGAAAGTAAAAACACAACACATCTTTTTTTATAGTATGGAAACAGACTGGAGCGGACATTCTTTAGTGATATATGCGATTATCGATTAGAAGCAGACGCTGGTTTATAAGCTGACATTGGCCTTTAAAAAGTGACTATCGATTGACATATCCATTACAGATAACAATGGCACTGGAGAAAGGTTGAGAACTGAATAATCAAAGAGTCGTTTGTATTATGCACATGAGACCCATTGCAATAAACATCATGCATTAACCGATAATGGAAATCAACACAGGAACTAATTCAACAGTAGAAAACAAATCCTTCCACTCTGACCGAACATTTAAAAAAAATCCGAATAAGGTGTCTAATAAATTGAAATGTGTGTATGATTTCTATTCAACTGTTTTTGTTTTTGTTTTGTTGTTAGTGGTTGTTTTGGTCAAAATTCCAAAGATTAGACACAAACAGTTTAAAACAATCATCGAGATTAATTCAGAACGAGCACCATCTACAATTTCCAAAATAACCAAGTGCACATAAATCTTCATTGACAAAGAACGTATCAATAATTTGTATGAACATAATGACGTGACTTTCACAAAGTTTTCGTCGAAGAGAGACTATTATTTAATGACGGCATATTAACTAGTTTTGGTTTTTCATGAGGTGTTCTTTACTAACCGAAGGATAACATGGTTGACGTTGCAGGAAAGGCGTTAACATAAGCATTAATGTCCTCGTTTTTTAACTAATAATACGAACTGTGATGGGTAAATTGAAATTATTAAAATAAATCATAATGTCAATTTAAAAAACACCAACATTAATTTGCGTAAGATGTTTATTTATTCAACTTCTTCAAAGTTCGTTTATGAAAAATGAAATACAATACGTTACTATTTGGCGCCGAAAGCAGTGTTTTGTTCCCGTAGTCCATTTTTTCTCTTCAATTTCTACAAATGTCCATACATTCATGGACGTATTAAGATAGAGAATACATTTCACATTTTCAATATTATTATGTAACATGTCAAAAGTCCTGCTCTACGAAGATTTACATCGCAAAAATCCATTTAATGCAAACTATTGACTTGAATTTCATCCCCATTGCCAATGTTAATATGTGACTCTTAGTTTCACAAATCATTTTTTTTACTGCCGCAAATAAATCATCCTTGACACGATTTAATACTTCGGATAAATTGACTTTGGGTTGATTAAATGAATCTGCGCAAACAATGGTCCCATCGGGAAAATACTTTTGCAGATCAATCAAAGTGAAATATGATGGAAAATGTGTCGCGTTCTGAGAAACACGACACAAATGATTAACATAGTTTTCTTGCGTGAAGTAAGAATGCCATTGGAGAATGAATGATAACTTAGTTAGAATCCGTAATGTTAACTCCTGACATATTTGCTATCTATGTACATAAAACATATGTTCGTGTAATTCCATTTCATGTTGGTTGCGGAAATTGCAATATAGTCGTTACAACGACTGTCTGATATTGATTTACAATGGCTAATACGATATATCTTATGTGTATATTTATTATTAAAAGACATGCGTACATTACTTAATATTTTCCTTTTTTTCTTGACTCTCAACTTTGTCTTGAAATTCTCTTTCTAATCATTAAACTTAAGTTTTAAAAAGTGCATGAACATGTTTACGACGTCTATAGGATATCGTATAATTGCTCAGCAATGTTACAAGTAAATTGCAATACGCAAATAATCATCTTTTTTAAATATGATTTGATCGATATCTGGGCCCGGTTGCTCAAACCATTAACGGCCAGTTAAGGTAACAGTCTGTTAACTTCAGACCCAACTAAAATTAATTTTAAAAGCGATGTTATTCTTAAACATTTTCCAATTATTCGAGCAAAAAATGTGTATACAAGTAACACATATATTTAAGGGTTAACAACGAAGTCACATAAATAACTTGATCCAAAAGTTAACGTCTGTTAGCGTAACTGGCCGTTAAAGTTTTGAGCAACCGGGCCCAGGTACTTTGAGTAGTATTAAGTAATCACCAAACAGGTAATCTATTTAAGGTGATATCGCTCTCGCTGCTAGAGTACTGTATGCCTTTGAAGCAAATATAAGTTCAACGTACTTAAACTAGCAAAGTATTTTACGACCATTACTTATTTCTTAACATCAGTGTACTTTTATCTTAGCATTGTCGGTTTTGAGTTTCAACTAGGAAGAAATGCATGTGGGTATTTCAACTACAATTAATTGCATCCGTGCTTAAAATATATTTATACCATTTATGCCTACCGTCTAGAATAAAGGCCTTGGCAAACAGCGTAGACCCAGATGAGACGCCGCATGATGCGGCGTCTCATCAGGGTCTGCGCTGTTTGCTTAAAGGAATTTCTGTAAGAAATATTCTAAATATAGAAATAAATATACTAGACACCCCTAATTTTGGAAATAAATTAATCCAATTTAGAAGGATGGGAGAGTCCACTCGGCGTAAATGGGTTAAGCGCTACAAAATGATGAACAACCGTACATACGTGGTCCATTAAATGATGACAAAAGTCTTGCATATGGTCTTAAAATCACAAATCGAACTATTTCTAGCGCGGAATGTATCTCGTGGAAGTGTTCGCGGAATAATACAGAAATTATAAACTATTTCTTGTTGAACGCACTGCTGCTTGAAGCTTCTTGTATGAGTCATCGACAGATAGTGGAGGTTTATTTTCATCATTCTTGAACGTGAAATTATATGCCCATTAGTATATAATGTTGCACTCGTATAGTTGCATAAAGATAACAAACATTTCCACATACAAGTCGAGGTATAATTTAAGATAAAAAGTTTCCCAAATATATTTTAAATGTACCTTTACTCCCTGCTGCATATATTGAATCTATTGTAATTTACAATATTCCAAACATTATCAATACAACAGATTATACACGTCTGTTTGAAAATTAATAATTACCTCGATCGAATCTGGTTTCTCTTTTATCCAAAAGGTGGCGCCGCGCTTCGGCATCTCTATCCAACAAGTTCAAGTAAATGACTTCATCATACGCGTCGTTTGTGACGTCATTTTCGAGCGGTGACGGGGCCACACTAACGGCACGGTACCGCCCTTTGCTCGGCTCACTGCGCCAAAAGGCTTTCATGAGTGTTGTCCAAATCATTTAAGTTCCCTCATATGGGTCTGTAGAAGGCTAAGCCTTAAGTTAATTAGTCATTGCGTTTAGCTAAGCAACGGCTTATTGTTTGTGTTTAGTGTATATTCCCGTGTAATATAAAAAGTCGTACTTATTGGCTTGCAATCGTTGTGAATGCGATATTATCGTTGTAAATTGTGCCAGATAAACTGTTTACAATGGTTCAAAACTGAATACACAAATCGAATGTGAACGTGTTATAGTATGAACATCAAACTTCTATCAACAAATGCAACTCTCAAATGAATATTCACAAAAAAACAATGCTGAATACAAATCATCCAATTAAAATGTATATTTAAACAAACGTTTAACACCTTAATTGTGATCAAACAGTATCCTGCCAACGATAGTGATGATCGTAACATAACAGGAAAGAAGCATAATTTGATGACGCAGTCTCTGGATAGTTTAAACCTTGTTTAGAAAGGGAACATCAAACATCGATACAATTAAATAAATATCTTCCAATCACAATAACTGACGATTGGAAAAGGTTTACTGCTATGAAACAAAACAATATAATGGTCGGAAACAACTTAAGAATAGAAAAGGGGAGCAAATGTTCGAAAAACGGGGACAGCGTTTGAAACGAGACCAGCGGTGACTTTATTATTGTTTCGTAATATATATTGAACTACTTCCCTGGACCAGTATAAGCCAGCCTAATGCACTGCAAGCACATTTAGAAATCAGACTTGCCAAACGTTTTAATGGTTAAACAAAGGCATCATCATTGAAATAAGTCTGTAAACGCTCTTGTCTGTTTGCTTAAAGTTGTTGAATGGAACGAATTCAAGCCCTGTTTAGACTGGGCGACCATTTACAACTGTTATGACGATGGACAATTATTTCAATACTTAAGGGAGAACCTGACATGCCATTCAATAAGTGCAATTTGTGAAGCATTACCGTTGTGGATTAATCCAAAAAAAGCAAAGACCAGCAAGTCATTGATTGCAACCGTAATGCGGTAGTTTATGCACATTTATAATTATGGTTTCGTGGAAATTAATCAGCCACGTAAGACTTTTAATGCAAACACTTGTCGTAGTCAAAACATTGTTCGCACTTGATTCTGGTTAAGTTGATCAATGGTTGCATTGATGCATTTTCATCGCGATCATATTTTCAAATAATTAAGTAAATGAATCTAAAATCGACCTACACGATCCTGTGCATTTAGTTGTGCTAAGAAACGAATTCACACAAAATACCGTATCAATTACCATAACTATTAAAGTTCATCTACAAAGGCATTATATATGGCAAAATGGTATTGTGAGCTACAATCATTAACAAACTCTTGTCATGTAGCGTGGTGTACAAAGAGCAAAATCAATGTCATCCCATTATGTATCACAGACAAAACCACAACCAGATTTCGTTGCTGAAATCGATTTTTACTGAAAGCGGCACACTCCATAAACGTTTCACACTTGACAACAATCGCCGAACTTTTACTCCTGATTTTTACACCAACTCCGAACACAGTTTTGAGAACGGCGATATATCACACAAATCATTCTATTCATGCACTGCTTATCACTTCTATATTTCGCTAACATGCGTGATTATTCCCATAGAACTATCGAAAATAACGCGCAAGAACTTATCCAAGGCTATTCATCACAGACAGACAAATCCCAAAGCTTGTGTCCCAATCTAAACAGTCAAAATCGATTTGGCATGTTCATATCAATAGGGTGCCTAACATCAGAAGCATTTGTCATACATGAAGTCTAATCTTGCCATATCGTCGGTTTCTATACTTAGCGATGTTGGAACAGATTTTATATGACCACGATCGTTGTTTTAGATATTCACTATCAAGCAGTGTACATATTCAAAGCGATGGTTATGTGTTCATGTAGAACAGCTGTGTATACAAACAGCATGAAAATCTTATTATTAACTACATCGGTATTGTTATTTGTTGATAAAGGTCGTTATCTTTCCTTTGTTAGACGTATTTAGATAACCCACAAAGGTGTATGGAATAATGCTTCATTCTGTTTTGAATTGTGTTTTGAATTAAGTAGTATATAATGAGATATGTTTTATATTGATTTACAATGACATATATTTCTGTGACAGGTGTATTCATACATGGGTAAAGCCGACATTTTTTAAAGAATGTATGAAAAAAGTCACAACTTAAAGTTGTTAGACATCAAACTTCGCGAAATTTGGTTATGTTATGAAACGGTTCGAGTGTTTATTTGTGCATTTTTTTTTATAAGTTTGTGTAACTGTTTTTATCAATATTCCCTATTGCTTGTATAGTTTTTTATCCGTGTATGTATCATAATGAAACTCTCTATATTTAATTTTCTTAACTTTGCAGCTTTTTGCAGTGATAAATTATTTCATAATATATATGTTTCCATTATTCTAACAGTTAACGCAACATGCCTGTTCCTGTGTGTTTCATTTAATGCGAAACTGAAACTGGGGCAACCCTAGGGAATCATTAGTAATAGTATTGCTTTCATCTGCAATAACTTAATATTTAATTATAAACTGCGTTAAGGTATTTGATATTATAATCTTAAAATAATGTTGTCATATACATGAACATAAATTTATCAGATATTATCTTAAATAGGAACTCTAGATTTTAATATTTAATATTAAAAATTAATTTAATAATACGTTTTATTTGTGTGACTTGTATTACACTGGTTCACTGTCAATTGTAAGGATTGGAAAAATTCATGACAGAAGAAACTACTGTTTTTGTAATTGTAGGTAATAGATCGAACTTACTTCGCAACGTCGGCACGCTCAAACTGTTGTTCGATTTTGCGGGTCCATAACTCCCACGACGAGGATATTTTTCGGGCTGCAACGCGGTTAACGTACTTTCGCCTGAGTAGCTTCCCCTTCTCGAACACAGACGTAATGCATCCGAATCGAAGCTTAACACGTTAGAGTTGCCCCCCTTGTTAAACAAAGATGGCACCGACGGTAACGGCGTGTGCATATCGATGAGCTCGTCTGTCACGAGATGATTGCTGTAATGGCGGTCGATGTCGTCCTCTGTAACGAACACGGGGTTGTCGATGCCGGTGGTGTAGTGGCGGTCATCGTTGGGATACAAAATCTGAGTGACCTTTAACAAATATGGGAATGTAATGGTTTCCGCTAGAATCGTGTTCCTTAATGTAGTTTTTTTTTTACATTTTCACTAGCTCTCGTTCAAGCAGGGCATTCTTCGTTAACTTATGCTGCGTTTACACTATGTTCCTGGCGACCACGGCAATCACGTTTCGGGCCACCGTGGAGGAAACGGATTGAACGTGAGGGTCCGTACTCCGACGGGAAACCTATTTATTCCCCGACATGTTAAGTTTCTATTAAGTTTTCTTACGTTTTGTTACGTTTTGTTAAGATAACCACAGCAAGCTAGGATAACTGACAGCCATTTTGCTACGTGTTTATTCCGACCCGTTACGGTGTGTTGAGTTTAACAGGCAGATGCGTTAAGGCCAGTTGAGTTGTTGTACGGTCTGACACGATTCGCGCGGTCTTTTCGGTTCTGTTACGGCCTGCTACGTACTGTCAAGTTTTGTTGCGTTTAAAAAGTTCTATCACGTTTCTCATTTTCGCCGTGGCTGCCGTGGCAATTTTTTTAACAGTATAACATTTTGGCACGGCAACCACGGCAACCCCGTTGTGTCACGTTTGGCTATCCCGTTCCCCTACGTTGCCTCACGTTCATCCCGTTTCCTCCACGGTGGCCCGAAACGTGATTGCCGTGGTCGCCGGGAACATAGTGTAAACGCAGCATTACGGAGATATCATTATTGAATACGTGTTAACCATTTAAACAAGCTAAGATGGCCCGCGAAAGATGGCTGAAATACTTCTGAAAAACGGCGGAAATCCTTAAACATGACATTTTATTATAGAGAAACATATATCTGTATAAGAGTCTGAAATTCTAAAGACAATAACATAATGTAAACAAACGTAGGCTATAATAATACGACGTTTAAAGTAAAAAGAGGGAATGAATATGACGATTATTATGATTGTATCGCTGATGTTGCTGGCTATGATGTTGTTTATGAGGATGAATGAGGATGAATATGGTGCTATGGTAAAAATGAGTGGGGTTGATGATTATAATAATAACCGTTGTGATCTTTATTTTTATTAGAAGCAGCAGTAGCAGTAGTAGCTATAGTAGTAGAAAGAAGTTAAGAGCAATAGAAGCAGAAGTAATACTAGCATTGCTTTTGTTATCAGTACAATTGAAAAGCTCTTACCTGGATTAGCGGTGTTTTGGGTTCCTTTTTACTTGACGCGCTCTCATCGTCTGTTACAGGCGACAGCATGTTTCTGTTTTATTAAATTGTGTTGTTCAACCGTCTAAAATTAAGAAAGAGAATATTACTGATATGACCGTGTGCATATTTAAGACATTCTGCTTCAATAATTTTTGGTAAGAGGCCTAAAGATTTCTTCACTAAGTATACAATGTACATTACATTATGTACATGTCTGGACAACTGGGGACCGTTTCAATCAGATATGGTATCGTAAATATTACGATATCGTAACTCGGGTAGTTGCGATTGGATTTACGATTCTCGTAAACCGTTGCAATAACCCCCTCATAAATGTCCTCGTAAAACGCTCTCGTACTCAACGATTTCTTTATTGTACATTCTGTTTTCTTTGGGGTTATATTCAAACGGTCAACATCCGGTTGGGTTTTTACACCGTGTTGTTTTCTGTAATGTGTTGCTGAAAATTGAGAAAAAGTAAGTAACGAAGTTTATTGAAACGCAAAATGGTAAGTTGCGATAATCGCAACTGGTTTACGAGTCGTAACATACTTACGAGAGCTTATTGAAATGCTCCTCTGCTCTCCAACTTCTGGCTGAAATTCAATGTAGATTCTTCTGCTATCACGATGTTCTGCTTCAATATTTTTTTTTAAAGTAACGGAGCTTTGACAATGACTGGCATTGTTACGACGCGTGTCATTCTTGTCCTGATTGTCCGGCCTTTTTTCCGCAACTAATTGCTAGAATTCACACTACGAAGCCTCATTAGGCTAAACAATAGTGTTTTATGTTTCCATGCAGTAACATCTCAAAATAACATAGGGTAGGTAGCTCGCACAAACTTTTCTTGTAGACGTCTTTTTAATTTACACATGTTTTTTCCCCACTTAAATATGGCTATTCGATGCCACAAATCTTCCAAATATCTTTGTTACACATATGGTTTTACATGTAAAACAAAAAAAATGCGAATATGACCGAATGAAGGAAACATGATCAAGTTATCAACCAAAACATGAGGCTAATTATCTCCTTAAAGCGCTCACCTGAGTGCAAGAGGTACAACACTTGTCGAAGATTTAACCTCGTGACCTTGTTGTTCACTTTACTTCCTGATTCAATCTTGATGAAACTTCGCCACACTATTTATCTGGACAAAGTTAAGTTTGTGTAACCACTCTGGAATCTTCAAGTATGACTCAATCTTGGGCAGAATGTTTAGCTGGACAATATCTAAGCAAAGTTCTAAACTGGATCAAGTGGACTTATCAATTAACTCAAAAGATCTAACTAATCATAGAATAAAATTACAATCACTCTAAATGTAATCCAAAGTTTTCTTGACCACATCTAGACAGGAATAAAACCCAGGAATGGTTCACGTAAAGTCAAAGATTAGGTCACGCGATCGATTGTTTTACAATTAACATGACTCCAACTGTAAATCAAATCAATAAATCGATATTCTTGTCTATCAAACAGCACTAATCAGTTTTGTTTACAACTCGTAACTAGCATGTTCATTTATATATGTACACAACCCTTACATATATTTATAAACATGTTCTAGACACAACTATATTAGAATTTAATAGCTAATTATAATGTATGTATTTTGGGCCAGAGGCCTTTGTTTAAAAAATAAATAAATGACTTGACTTGACTATCGCTATTTTCATACAGAAGCTTCTTTTTCTATGTTCTATTAGTTCATTATAATAATAAAAAATATTAGAATTATATATTTTATAAAATTACATTATTCCTACAAAGTCTGCATTCATTGATTAAAGGGACTGTCCAACAGATTAAGCGTCGTTCGACGCGAAACGATATTTTGGGAAACTACGAGGATTGCTTATATAGCTAAAAAATACATCCTCCACAAACATGAGCGTGGATAGTCGAGTGGTCTAGGCGGGTAGCTGGTTAATCCAGAACTCCAGGAGTCCAGGGGTCAGTGCTTCGAGCCCTGTTGAGGGTTATTTTTTTTTCTCTTTAAAATAAATAAATTGTATTCTTGTTTTTTTTTTTACTGCATATTGTTAGTTCAAATGTTTAAATTTATCAATATAAAGCATTTAAAGCATTTAATGACAAGCTTCAATACATGTCAAAATCTGTTGGACGGCCCCTTTAATATCAACAGTTTATCGTAATTACCGGTTGATCTTAGGCCTAGTATCGAGCGTTTCAATATAATTAACCCATTTATGCCTAGTAGACTCTCCCATCCTTCTAAATTGGATCAATTTATTTCCAAAATTAGGGGTGTCTAGTATATTTATTTCTATATTTAGATTTTTTCTTATAGAAATTCCTTTAAGCAAACAGCGAAAACCCTGATGAGACGCCGCATCATGCGGCGTCTAATCTGGGTCTACGCTGTTTGCCAAGGCCTTTTTTCTAAACGCTAGGCATAAATGAGTTTATAATAATTCTAAATTATATATTTGTTAAATGCAGATAACTGTTAAAATAATTAAAAAAAAAAACTTGACCTTGTCAAATAATTTTGTAATTAAATTACATGAAATAAATTGTATATCAACAGAGTTACCTTCTCAAAATTTCAATCATTAAACGTCATAAACTTTATATTTACTAATGAGTCAAATCAATCATTACATTACTGATCAGAAATATCGTTTTAAAGTACACACACTAGTTAACAGTAAAAAATGCCCAAATAATCTAACACTGTCTATCTGCATTTTCCTTTAATAAATATCCGTGAAGCTTGTATCTAGAGTTTAATAATTTATTTCTCAATGGTTGACACGTTCCTGGGTATAAGCACACTGTCTGGAACACAGACATGTCTTATCTAGCACTAAATGGTATTATCAATATACACTATATACATGTAGATCCTGTTCACTGAATAAAAGTTTTTTCAAGATATTGATTGTACGTCACTTTGTTTTTAATATTATAATACAACGACATTAACAGACTCGCAACCGTGACATGAGAGCTATCGGAATGGCACTGTATATTTAAAGTAAATAATTGAAAAAGGTTGAATAACACGTATAATGTGTTTATTGATCTTTCAATAATTTTATTGACCATGCTTATTTGTTCATGTTTAGCTCACATGAGCACGTTCGTCCAAATACTAGCTTACCATGTTAAATTTTAGAAAACCCTCGTTTCCACTCTTAAAGCAATGTTTTGCATCCAATCTAGATGAACCATGACCAAAATAATTATCTTGAAAATATCTAAACCAAGTTTCAATTAGGGCAAACTGCGTCCAAAAACTAAGTCACCATGTCAAATCTTAGAAAAATCGTAGATTAACATTGTCACCACTCTAGAGGCCGCCCTTATAACTTAATCTTATTGAAACATGGTAACAATTTTTATCTTGACAATATCTAGGTCAAGTTAAAATATGGATCGCGTACGTCAAACACCAAAAGGTCAGCAGGTCAAATCTAAGAACAATCCTGTTTCCACTGTATAGATTACATATATAATAAAGTCTTCGTGAAACGTTTACAAAATGATTTTCTTGACATTATAAAGGCCAACTTTGAATCTAAGTCAATTGAGGCCAAAACGTAGTCCACACGAGCAAGTCTTTGAAAACTTATGAACCTTTACCTCAGGTGAGCGCCTCAGTGCCAACATGGTCCTCTTGTTTAAACAAATGACAGGCATTTGTTAATGTTGATTGGTTGAAATAGCTGTTTATAAAATAAGTAACGACAAATATAATTAAGAACGTCCTCGTGTTTAAGATTTAGTTAAGACAATCGCCATGAATGTGTAATTTCTTTATTATTGGTTGTATGAATGTTACAAAAGAGTCAAGAAAACAGTTGATAAACACGTATGATCTATTACTTTTCCTATGTAAGATCGTTCAGCTATTTGACCACGTTATCACGTGATGAGTGGGCGGAGTTATCGGTTCACTGGTTCATTGTTTATTAGTATTATTACTTTCTAATTATTTTTTCTATATAATTTAACCTCCTTTTAACGCGAATAAGAATATTATTAAACTGACATAGCATGTATATGCCGTGTGTTTGCTCGAGAAATGGAAGACTTAAAAGAAAATTAACGCTTTCACATCTGCTAACAATGTTTAAATTAACTCACAACATAAGCCAATCATCGCTTATGGATATCACGTGATTTAAGGTTTGAACATCATGTTCAAACGAGAACGCCATTTTAAAACTAACGTGTAGTGATGGCAAGGAGTAAACAAAGTTGTTTGTTTCTGCTTACCCGATCGACATTAATTGTTGGTGCCAACCTTAAACTTGTTTGGTGTTTCAAACATTTTGCAAATTGTATGTAAATAACCATGGACCAATTAGAACACTGTTTATGGCACTGAAATGGTTTTCGATCCCTTTCGATCCATTCGATCATATTCGCTTATTTAACTCTAAACTTTTAATAATTACTGAAGAAACAATGTTATATAGAGATCTGACAGATTTCCGCCTATTTTAGCATATTCTTATTTAATAAGGAATCGTTAAAAAAGTTTACAACAAATCATGTTCAGACATAAATGTTGGCATTTTAATAATTGCTCAGCAGAACTTCAGGATAAGTTCCGATTTGAGATGCGTATCTGAACATGGATTTATGTATAGAAGATTTAGATTAGCTTATTCAACATATTCAATTATTTATACTATTGTTTCAATTTCGAAAAAAAGCACGATTCTGTCTGTGATGGGAGAACGGTTCCGAGCAAGGAAGCTGTGCATCAAGCTTCTTTTCGGCACAATCCATCTTAACACTACAAACTTGCTTGGTGATTAAGTGAAATGCAATAAAGCAACTGCAAATATAGAATGAAACATGAATAATTCATGTTTATAACTCAACTAAATAAGCTTTCAGTCGATTAATTTGTATAGAAAGTTAATATTGTGTTTCCTAATATGTATTATTATTCTGAACTTTGCATCACCGCTTATGCATTTAAAGCCCCATTACAACTCTAAATTAACGAAAATTTCGTACAATATATCGTAAAATAAAGTTAAACAATTAAAAATCAGTGTTCCATATAGCAAAATCCAAAATGTCAACGCCAGATGATGTCTGGAAACATAGATGTTTGTAGATACAAAATGCTCGTTTTGATTATTTTTTGTGACACAATAAATTCCATTTTAATTTACCGCAAATATATCTATTCATACGACACTCGAACACTAAAATGGTATCATTTTGGTGTTCGAGTGTCGTATGAACAGATATATTTGCGGGAAATAAAAATGGAATTTATTGTGTCACAAAAAAATAAAGAAAGCATTTTGTATCTACAAAAATCAATGTTATCAGACACCATTCGGCGTTGAAATTTCGGCAATTGCTTTAAGGAACACTGATTTTTAATTGTTTAACTTTATTTTACGAAATATTGTACGAAATTTTCGTTGCTTTTGAGTAGTAATGGGGCTTTAAGCATTCATAAATAAAAAGCTATGTATTGTTTTTCTCGACATTTGCTATAACGTTAAAAAGTACCAAAAGGACATCAGATTGTAATTTATTACGACTCAGTCTGTTACCTCATATAATTCGTTAATATGAACTAACTTGATTCACTTTTTTCTTACCTCGTATGGAATGTTAATGCTTCATTGTTACCGTATGTTTCTGACATCTTGTCTCATATTTCATCATAATAGTCTGGTATAGAATCGAACTTGCACTACGGCAGTTGCTCAAAGTATTTTATAAGTATGTTAAGAACGGTCACACATAGTCCGTAAGTGGTTTTTATTTATATGCATAAATTGTACCTCTGAATGAGGCTTGCATTAACATGAACTTATCAACATAAACAACAAGTTAAAAAAACAAACAATATACCTTGCTGGTATTGATCACTGCATGTAATCCTCTTTAACGTGTTTACGATATTGTTATTGTCTCCGTATGTTGTTGTGCACATATCCTCGAGACATTTGCAAACAAAGCCAAGGCATACTTTCAGGTAACCAATACCGGATTATGATGAAAGTGCCATCACACGTAGATCAACATCGCAAACAAGATGCTAATGATAACGTCGTATGGTACCTGTCCAGTTTCCTAGGCAACTATGATTGCCACTCTGTTATTGATTAACAACACACGAGGGATGGCATTAAAACAACGGCGGCAACACATCTTTTCCAGTCAAGCATTCTAGTATTACTTGCTTTCGTTAAAACCACATATGTGTCGTGTTCTGAGAAAACTGGGCATAATGCATGTGTGTAAAGTGTCGTCCCAGATTAGCCTGTGCAGTCCGCACAGGCTAATCCGGGACGACACTTTCCGCCTTAACTGGATTTTCGCTAAAATGTCCATAAAAGCGGAAATAATCGTCCCTGATTAGCCTGTGCGAACTGCACAGGCTAATCTGGGATGACAATTTACGCACAACCATTGTGCCCAGTTTTCTCAGAACGCGACACATATACCGGTAGTTTTGATTGATCATTATATATTATGTTGAACTTTTTATTTTTTTATTGACTGTTGACTTATTTTTTTATTTATTTATTTAATATTCTAATACGTTTTGTTACATAGCCGACTGATAACAATATCACACAATCTAAATAGTACGTGTGTCTCTATTGTACATGCATTTAATGATAAACCTTACAATTGTAATGATTTGTATGTACATTATATTGCTGAATGCTATATGTGCAAAAAGCGTTCTATAAGAGCTCGCATTATCGTATAACATCGATATCTGATTCGTCTTTATGTTCCATGAATCTTATGTATTAAGCGTATTAATATTAAATAGATTTAAAATAACAAGAGCTGTGTTTGTGAAACACAATTCCCCCTACTGCGCATTGAAGCCGCATGGCAGCTATTTTAGAAACAATGTTATATTTTGAACGTAAAGGTCAAAGTGACCTTGACCTTTGACCTAGTGACCTCAAACCATGTTTGAATGTAGATGTCAATGAGATGCATGCACATGTGAAGTTTAAAGAACATAGACCCAAGAGTTTTCATTTTATGAGCAAGGTTAAAGTTTTGGGACAGAATGACAGACAGACAGGCCAAAAACAATATACCCCTTTTTTTTAAAAAGGGGCATAAAAAAGGAATTTAAATCCAAACCACTGCATGCTCATTGTTGACAAATACATGCATTTTTTATGGACAAAGTAGTGGAGGAAATCATAAAGAACTCGGATACGCTGGCGATATAGATGATATTTGTATACACTCATCGTAAGCATTGTCAAATACTAGTATAACATATATTTTTTTAATTTGAAGAACACAAAACAACGTCTTGATAAACGAACTCACATTATGTGAGGACTGGCGCGTATGAGTTTTATATCAACTAAATGTTTTGCGCCTGGGACATGGAAAATCCATTTGGATAAAAATCAATTGGAACGTACATGTCATTTTAACTTAGGACCAACAAATGAACCGGAACAAAATAACCCACACGCTTCGCCTTTAAAACGCTGATAATGCATTGTTGTATAATTTGTATTACATTTAAAAGGAAACATACAAAATATACAAAAGTATCTTATACTTATCCGATAATTACATTTAGATTCATCATCCGCAACATCTGTGAATAATGGTCATGCTATTTATTATTTAACGCTTTTGTGTGCAAAAACGTATAACAACAACACTGCGTGCTTGCATATGATCTGGTTTAGATCTACTTGTGCAAAACAAAATTAATCGCCAAAAGCAAACACTTAATATTATTTATGAACCGGAAAGTTTGTTTTTGTTTAAGTAAACTAGTTTGGGGTTTCACATTTCATTTTCTTTTAATTCATGTCAAAATTAGTTTTTTAATCTTATATTGATTTGTGACATAATTGGATAAGATTTAATACCCTCAAAAATTATATTTCGATATATTGAGTGTTTAACTTTTATTGTTTTAAAGATTAGGCATGTACAGGAACTGATCATTTGACACACATATAACATTATTATTAGCCCGAAAACAAAATTGGTGATACATACACTTCTCCTTGAAGGTCATGTTTTAAAATGCGTAAATGTTTCTATATATAATATAGGTTTGAAATTATAAATCTTGTAAGTAAGATAATATAAAACGAGTAACGCGGAGGTTCCTTAATGGTCGAATGGAGAACGTGTATCACAAGGTTCAATTTTACGTTTATAAACAGACATTTGACATCAATTACTTTGGCTAATAATAGATAGTTAAGTCAGAATGTTCAAGGTGCAATATAATACATTATATCTAAAGAAATATGAAGCATTTGGTAGTGTCTACTGCTTTTTAAAAACTTAACTTTTTAAGAAAACTGAGCTTTCCTATGCTGAACTTGTAGTTAGAACTTATCCGGACTTGAGGGCCTGACGACCGGTCGGTCACGTGACCCGACGTTCGGGATCCAAGGATCGTTGGCCTCAGATTTCATGATGTAATGATTTGCCATGACCTTTCTGAGCATAACGGATGTTTTGCCAACCTCGGTCTTTTCAAAGTCCACGTTCTCTTGAAGCGCCAGTCGCATATTTTCTCTATGGAGGTTCTGGGCCTCAACCATTTCTCCGTAGTCGAGCATCTGGTTTCCATCCTTGTCTAGCTTGTTGAGTAGGCGAAGCAGTGTGTCCGGCAAGATAGGCACGCCAACCTTCAGCATTCCATTCAAAAGCTCGGATATGCAAATCATGTTGCTCTTGTTCGCGTCCAACGCTTTGAAGAAGTCGATGAGTCGGAGGTTCTGTAGACGCATGCATTCCATCAAAACTGTCAAAGGATCGCAAGTCAATAGCAGCGCCCCGTCGTCGGCGGCGGTTGAAGAAGCCAGAGAGCTCCGACGGGTTTCCCACACAAGGCCGTAAATCACGTCAATTCCCCGCTGCTCTTTTAGTTCTGCGTGTAACGGCAAAAACGTATCATGGACCTCCTGTTTTCCCATGTCCAGCATTCTCAGTGCTGACTTCTTGTTTTTCAAAACGTGCTTCAAAATGCCTTCGGCGCCAGTACAAGTCACGTTATTCAAAGCGATCCGTAACGTTGAGAGTGTTTTATTTTTGCCAAGACCGGAGAGTATTATTGAAATACAGTGTTCGTTGAGCCTGTTGCAGGTCAAATCCAAATCCACTAGTGTGTCATTTTTCGACAAAGCGACGCTTATGCTTTCAGCGCCCTGCGAATGAAGACCGTTCCACGCCAGATTCAGCACATTTAACGAACTATTTTCTGCCAGCGCACGACCGATGGCACTGGCACCTTTCAGACGGATGTTATTCCAAGAAAGGTCAAGTACACGCAACGTTGTGCTGTCTTCCATCCCTCGAGCTAGAGCCTGGACGCCAAGATCCATTAGATTGTTCTTTGATAGATACAGTTCTTTTAGCGAGATCGACTTATCCAGAAGCTTCTCGAACAATTTCCCATCGCTATCCACTAACCCGTTGTCTGATAAATCCAGGGAAACGATGTGCTTGTTTTCCTGGACAGCATTGCACACGATAACGGCCCCTTCCGATTTCAAGCTATTGCTCGCTATACGAACATGCGTGAGGAACGCGCTATGAGCTATTACTTGACCCATAGCGGTTATCGGAACATTATCAAGCGCGTTTTGTTCGAGGTCAATCTGGATCACAAACCTGTTATCCAGGAGCGCATGACACGCTGCTTCGAGGTCCTGCAGGTTTAGCTGCACATACTTGCAAGAGAATTTCTCGTTCAAAAGGGCGTTCTTAATCGACGTCATGCACACCGTGCCCAACTTCTTGCACGCGCGGTCGTATACAAGAATCACCTGATCCACGTCGTTTTTCCTCGGCGTCGGGTCACAGTCATCAAAATAGAACTCGTCTTCGACGGAATCGAAATCCGTTGTTGCCAAGTCGTTGTGCGCGTCTTTTTGCGGGTCCCCGTCTTCGGCGATTTTCACGGGACGTCTGATGGCCTTAGACTTGGTGCGGGCAAATGCAATGTTCAGGCGGGAGCTGCGCGTCATTTGAGTGGCGTTTGAGGCACGACTGGGGTGTAGCGCACTCATCGTTTGGGCATCGGTCGTCTGGGAAATAAATCGGAAGATGCTTGATAATAATGATATTGATAATGATGATAATGATACTGATAGTAATAATAATTATAATTATACTACTACTACTACTACTCCTACTGCTGCTGCTACTACTACTACTGCTGCTGCTACTGCTACTACTACTACTACTACTTCTACTACTACTACTACTGCTACTGCTACTGCTACTGCTACTACTGCTACTGCTACTACTACTACTACTACTACTACTACTACTACTACTACTACTACTACTACTACTACTACTACTACTACTACTACTACTACTACTAC
>VMBQ01000852.1:165315-181916 GCA_007657795.1 Dreissena rostriformis | reverse complement strand
ATAATAATAATAATAATATTTCGTCGTGCAAATTCAAAACTAGAGCTTGTCGCAGCATATACGCCTGCACTTTCCAACGCCTTATGTCGCATTATGTTGTAAAGTGTAATAATTCTAGAAAATAGGGCATCACTTAACCTGGAGTTTGTCCCATCACTCATGATAAGTATGATCAAGTCAATCTATCAGAAAGTTAAATCATGTGTTAAAAATCATAACGATATGTCTTATTCGGAGCTTTTTGATGTTACGTTAGGAGTTAAAATTGGTGAGACATTATCACCTTTATTATTTATTTAATCATAAATGACATTAACTATTGTATTGATATTAATAATTTAACCGAAAAATATATACGCTTATTATCGATATTTATGTTGTTATTTGCTGATGATATTGCATTATTTACCACAAATCCTGAAAGTCTGCAATTGCAATTAAATTCTATCTATCAATATTCGTGTAAATGGGGATTATAAATAAATATTAACAAAACTAAAATTTGCATATTTGAAAAAAGGAAAAGTAATTGTTCGTATAGCTGGACTTTTAACCAACAGGCTGTTGAGATTGTTGATGAATTTTGCTACATGGGCCTAAAACTACATTACACTGGTAACATATCAAGAGCAATAAAGGCAATGAATTAACAAGCCTTAAAAGCTTACAATCATTTGTCGTCTATCTTTAATAAATTGAAGCTAAATACTAAAACAAAAAAGAAATATGGGGAATTTACAACATTGATGAAGTCGATAAACTTCATTTTAGATTCTGTAAAACTATTCTATGTGTGCGCACACAGACTTCTAATGCCGCCGTTTTAGGCGAACTAGGCCGGTTTCCTCTCATTATTATATGTAAACAGCGTGCCTTAGTTATTGGATTTAAATTAAGCAAAACCCCGAATCTCTCATGCACACTGTTTATAACGAACAATGCAATCTTTAAAATGATTTAATTATGAATAATAATAGTAACAGTACAACCCTGTGGTGTGCATTTCTTAAACCACAATTAGAACAACTAGGACACGGAATGTTTTTTAATATTTTTTTTTTTAAATTATTCTCATGAAATTAACCAGAGATTAAAAGATCCATATATCCAAAATTGGCACGATACAATTTATAACCAACCGAAATTAGAGTACTATAGAATGTTTAAGACTGAATTCGACTAGGAAAAATATTTAGACTACATTAATAGTAAAAATCATAAACAACAATTATCAAGATTTAGACATCGCGCCCATAAATTAGAAATATAGACTGGTAGATATAATAACATACCCAGAGATGAACGCAAATGTGAACTTTGTAATTAAAACACTGTTGAGTCCGAATATCACTTCTTTCTAACTTGCCCAATATTTAAAGATCTACGAACACAATATTGTATCCGATCAAACTGGCCAACTCTTGCGAAATTTAAAAATATACAATCTTGTCAAAATACTCAAGTCATTAACAATGGTGCCAGATTCCTTACTGATGCCATGAAACTCCGTGAGGAAAAATTAGAACTATTTGCTGCTTCTCAATAAATATTGCATGAAACCATTAAAATATTGTCTATGTACTTTTTGTTTACTATGAGTTGTTTTCAATACATACACGTTTGGTGAACATGTTTCATTGTAGTATATGTTTATTAACTTGATTGTATTTGTATTGTACTGATGCACTTTGACTATATTTTGTTTACTTGTTTGTAAATGGTCAAAGGCGTTTTGCCGATTTTCCAATAAAAAAACGTGTAACTCGCGAAAGTTGGGACGAATTTCGAACTATAGCTGCATTTACCAGCTATTTAGTTGTTACTGAAAGATTTTCAATTCTGGTGAATACTTGTATTGTGTATGTTGTTTAGAGTTCTTTACATTTAAATTACCTCCGTTTTGGTAAAACAAAATAAATAAAGTTGTACCGATATTAATCATGAATACCTTTAGTAAAATGTATTCAAGTGTTTGGACCGCGAATACAGAAATAAAGACGAAATAATTTGTTTAGCAAGTTATTCGGCTTACTGTACACAACGCATACCATAAATCCATTTATTTTACTTTGATTTGAGTGATCAGTTTTTTATTATATAAAAGGTTTTGAGTTGGAACAAAACGCAAATATATATTTACATCGTTAATGGATAGTACCGCTTTCTTTCAAATAGTAATCAACTTAAGAAATATCAGGGGACTGCGCATATGAAATAAAAATTAACCCATGTATGACTTGCGTCTAGAAAAAAGGCCTTGGCAAACAGTGTAGACCCAGATGAGACGCCGCATGATGCGGCGTCTCATCAGGGTCTGCGCTGTTTGCTTAAAGGAATTTCTGTAAGAAATATTCTAAATATAGGAATAAATATACTAGACATCCCTAATTTTGGAAATAAATTGATCCAATTTAGAAGGATGGGAGTGTCCACTAGGCATAAATGGGTTAATTTCCTAGCTACCCGCCTTTCGTTTATTATATGCATGTTTATCATAAAATAAATATATTGTTTAACATGAAACAAATATATTAAGCACAGATATTGTAACTCATTAGTTATATGGAATGCTTGATAAAGGAAACATATCTTACTTACGGGTCCGTGATACGAGTAGTCTCCCAACTTAACTGATGGGGGAAAATCAACCCCTTACGTTAATATATCACACTAATGAAAATGATTTAAATTCACTTGTTTTGTTCGTTTTCAGGTTAGTCTTAAACTTGTTTTCACTCGAATCGTCTGATGTGTGTATCAAAACTACTACAAAGGTAACAAAAGAATACAAATTGTATTCAAATGTAATTATCTAACAAGGGAAATTAAAACATCAAATATATTTTTCTCGTGATACGTTTAAACTTGTTTTCACTCGAATCGTCTGATGTGTGTATCAAAACTACTACAAAAGTAACAAAAGAATACACATTTTATTCAAATGTAATTATCTAATAAGGGAAATTAAAACAGCAAACATATTTTTGTCGCGATACTTTTGCGCTCTAAAAGCCGTAGATGATTGGACAATGATCACGGATTACGCAATCAGCGAATTAAGTGTATCGGTCATTGTTGTTTAGTGCAAACTGTTACCAACCAATCAAAGGGATCATAAATGAATTAAAGTCCGCTATTGTAACCATGTTTGTTACTATTATATGCTATTACCGGTGTATATATTGTTCTGTTCTGCTATTGTCCGTTATCTGCTCGTCCAATACCTTCTTCAGAAAATATTGTGTATATTTGTGTATTAAAATAAACTGTCTGTTAAATTTGAACTTGGACGTGGTGAAATGTATACCGGTACATGTGTACTTCATTATGCACGCAGCAGTATCAGACAAAATGTATAAGTATTCAACATGCATTTGTTTAAATAAAACAAAATGATTTATAATAAATGATACTATTCTAATTTAAACGTTGTCGAAAATTATCTAGATCCATACATTTAACATGTCGGTGGATTTTCTCTATCGAGAAGCTTAACTCACGAGTATTTATATATTTTATATATACGTTACGTCAATTGCATGGACGCGTTTATTTAAATTGTAAATTGAAATAACGTTTATAAGCTTGTTGCCAAAATATTTTTTATTATAAACTCACCAGAGTAACATATTTAATAAATTATTTAATGCAGAAATTTCGGATTGTTTTTTTCATTTTGACGTTGTAAAATGTGTGTGTTTTTTTTTTTAACAAAAGATGCCCAAAGACAGCAAGCTACCAATACAACACGCTCGACTATACTCCCGCTTTTAAAGCATAACGTACATTTGCTGTCAGTCACCTAATATATTGATCCAGAAGACATATGGCAACTTGATAATCTGTAGTAACAAAGTTTTATGTAAAAGTAAATCTGACAATTTATAAATTAAAAGGCGTTGCGTTGGATCTATCAATAAAAAATGGCCAGATTAACGTCAAATCTATAGGTTACGGTCAGTAACATCCCATGATGATCCCGAACACACGAAAGTCATTGTTTTTATATATTTTTATTTATTTTTTGAAATAGTGTTCGTATTAACACATTTGTATAACCATTCTGCGTATAGATGCCAAAGAAATTATTATAACGTATGAAGATGCTATCAACAAACAAATCAACATATTGTGTGGCTTTAACTAATGACATTGAGTCGACTCAATTATTTTTACCTAGTGAGATCATGAAAAAAATGTATATTTGTTTATAACTTGTTTCAAAAGGGATCGTAATCATGGTAGATTATGATGACGCAAAAATAAAACACGTCTATGTAATGACAACAAGTCTGTTACGGAAAAGCAGCATTACAAACGGTTTATTTCTTTTCNAAAAAAAAAAAAAAAAAAAAACACGCATGCACCCCCTCCCTTTCCAACGCCATATGTCGCATTATGTTGCAAAGTGTAATAGTTGTGGAAAATTGGGCATCACTTAAGCTTTTTTTAAGGGACTTGTTCACAGACGAGATAACAATGTTTCAACTTTTCTGACACAGATTGAAATAATAAAAGAACACTGTACATCAGGGAGCGAAATAACACGAATGACTTCGACTCATACTGAAACTACATTTTCATTTATAGGTAATCATTAGTACACGCGATTATCACCTGGGCGACCCGGGTTCAATCCCCGTTTCTAGACGCATGTGAGTTTGGTTGGTGGTCGTCACATCGGACAGGTGGGGTTTCGTCCGGGAACTCCGCCCCCCCCCCCACAATACAAGTCTACACCAGAATTGAAAATCTTTCAGTTACACCTTAATAGCTGGTAATTGCAGCTATAATTCGAAATTCGTCCCAACTTTTGTGAATCAAATAAGGATTGAGTGATGGGACAAACTCCGGGTCCTCGCAGCCTTAGGCGCTGCAGCACCTCATTAACTGCGTAATACACACACTATTGCTCGGATGGTCGAGTGGTGATAGCGAAAGCTTTTTACCTGAAGGTAAGCAATTCGAGCCTAGTCGAGTTTTTTGTTCTCTTTCTACCTTATTAAATTATGTTATTGTATTATTCAAGAGCTATTTAGTACCCACGCTAAAATTTATCAATTCGAAGCATTTTACTAACGAACTTAAAACATGCCAACATTTCTGAACAAGTCCCTTTTACGTAACATAAAAAATGCGCATGCACAACTTCATTTTACAAGGAATATTTTAAGTTTTAATATAGTTCGTTGAAACGTGAATGACTTCTTTGTCGGACAACTGTGTGTCAAGGGACAGACAGACGAACGGACAGCTGCTCAATGCATAAATACGAAATACAATGCATCTTGCATACACAATTTAATGGGCTAACATAGGCGTTTGTTTGATTAAAAATCATCATTAACGAGAAGATTTAAACAAGAAACATAAAATGAAAAACTAAAATTAAAGGTTCAAACAGTTGTCTAAAATTAATCCGACAGATACTAGTGACGTACTACAATGTATCTCAACATAATATTTTCAATATGGTAACATATCATGAATTTACCTGTCAATTGTAGATAACAACATTTTTAATAATGTTTAGTTATATGTTGTTTGAGTTCTGTACATTTAAATTAACTCCGTGTTGGTAAAACAAAATCAATAAAGTTGTACCGATACTAATAATGAATACCCTTAGTAAAAATGTATTCAAGTGTTTGGACCGCGAATAAAGAAATAAAGACGAAATAATTTGTTTAGCAAGTTATCCGGCTTACTGTACACAACGCATATCATAGATCCATTTTATATTACTATGGTTTGAGTGATCAGTTTTTTTTATTATATAAAAGGTGTCGAGTTGGAACAAAACGCAAATCAACATTTACGTCGTCAATGGATAGTACCGCTTTCTTTCAAATAATTATCCACTCTAGAAATCTCATCATATGAAATAAAAATTAATTTCCTAGCTACCCGTCTTCCGTTTATTCTATGCATGTTTATCATAAAATAAAAATATTGTTTAACATGAAACAAATATATTAATCACAGATATTGTAACTTAATAGTTATATGGTATGCTTTATAAAGGAAACACATCTTACTTACGGGTCCGTGATACGAGTAGTCTCCCAACTTAACTGATGGGGAAAATCAACCCCTTACGTGTATATATCACACTAATGAAAATGATTTAAATTCCCTTTTTTTTTGTTCGTTCTCAGGTTAGTATTAAACTTGTTTTCACTCGAATCGTCTGATGTGTGTATCAAAACTACTACAAAAGAATACACATTTTATTCAAATGTAATTATTTAACAAGGGAAATTAAAACATCAAATATATTTTTCTCGCGATACTTTTGCGCTCTAAAAAGCCGTAGATGATTGGACAATGGTCTTTACACGGATTACGCTAATCAGCGAATTAAGTGTATCGACCATTGTTGTTAAGAGCAAACTGTTACCAACCAAACAAAGGGATCATAAATGAATTAAAGTCCGCTATTGTAACCATGTTTGTTACTATTATATGCTATCATAAGTAAGTAAGTAAGTTAGTAAATATTTTATTAAAGTGACATGTGCAAACATATATAGAAATAACAACAGACAATTACAAAAAGGCATGCACCCGGCCCAAACGGGCCTATAAGTCACATAATACATGATAAAACATTAAGCATGAAAACAGTAAGCGATTCAATGGTCAGTAACATAGTCAGTATATCAAGAATTATCGATATGGTCATATCACAAATTCAGACGTCAATCAAAATATATATATTCTTCATTCTAATTAGGCAAAATATATGTGCTAAATTGTCATTAAGTTAAGTAAATTAGTATTTTCCTGCTAAATCACATTCCATAATATTTCATGTAGCGCCAATAATAGCGGCATGTAAGTTCTGACTTCAATGAAGTTACATTTGTACATAATTTGATTTTAATCAAAACTCATACTTCAAAGTGTATGTAGTGATCAAAATATTCATCCTTGTACGAAAATTCAAACTACAAGGATGAAACATGAAAACAATCTAATATTTATTGTAATATTTAAATAAAAGTGTATTCTTAATCGAGCCGAAAGATCAAGATTTACACTTCAAGAAAATAAACAATATCAAGGGTTTTAAGTATGCGACTGATGAATTCAGAACATAAAACAGTAACAAAACGCCACATGTATACTATACTAATGTGTTATACATATACTTAACATGAATGAAGTGTAACAGCAACATGCATGTAACGTTCAACGTATCTTATCAATGCTTTAATTAAAATGGTATGGCATCGACATTGATTATGATATGATTTTATAAATACAGTCATCATTCACAACAAAAATGGCTTATATTAATGGATAAACATTATAATTGCTTCATATATGGAATAAATTGCTCCTACGTTTCAAATATGAGGCTACTAAATACTTTGCTAATCTTCTGGGGTGATATTTTACAAGGTTAACAAATTTATCACAGTCTCTCATGTTCATAAATTCATCACTTGTGAGAATTTCACTAAGATAACATAGTCTTTTATCCTGGTATAAGGGACACTTCAATACAAAGTGCATTTCATCTTCAACTGAAGCAGTGTTACATAGTTTACAGAGTCTCTGTTCTGGCGCCTCACCAACATACCGCCCGGTTTCTATGCGGAGTGGCAGAATACCACATCTGAGCTGTGCGAGAAGAGACCGCTCATTTCGCTTTAAATTAAGATTAAGATACGATTCCTTTTCAAAGTCAGTCTTAAATTGGATGTACGTTCGTAATTTGGAAACCTGAGTTACTTGTGAGCGCCAATCAGTTTTATGAAGTTCAGTGATGGATTGTTTGGCTTCTTCTAGATTTATTGGTTGGCGGCTAGTGAACTGATCATTTAATCCAATTTTTGTCATAATATCTTTAACTTCACTACACCAGTTATTTTGACAACGGATGTAGTCCATATTGAATACTTGTTTGGTGATTCTATTGTCATCGAGTAGCACGAGTCTATTCCACATTCTTAACATGTTTAACCATCTTCTATAGTTGGTCGGGATCCAGCCGATATCACCGGTAATTGCGAGTATGGGCGCAAATCTGTGTACGCCCAGATAGTATCTGATCGCACGATGCTGTACGTTGTCCATTGCTTGGTATTTCCTATAACCCCAAACGCCCGAACAGTAATCCATAATTGGCACAACGCAGGATTCAACCAATTTTTGGAATGTATTAACCCGAATTCTTTAAGGTCTCGTAGTTTTACTATTATCTTGCCAAGGGCTCTTCCGGCGCTTTTTCCTAGAATTTACGCATTTATTGAAAAGTCACCTCTGCAATGGAATGTCACGCCTAGATATATTTGTAGCTATCCACCAGTTGTAAAATGTTTTCACCTATTTTAAATGAAACGTCGGTACATGCTGCACGGCCTATTATATATTATTCTGTTCTGCTATTGTCCGTTATCTGCTCGTCCAATACCTTCTTCAGAAAATAATGTGTATATTTGTGTATTAAGACGATGTACTTATGTATAAGTCTGAATAAACTGTATGTCTGAACTTGGACGTGGTGAAATGTATACCGGTACATGTGTACTTCATTATGCACGAAGCAGTATCAGACAAAATGTATAAGAATTAACATGCATTTGTTTAAATAAAACAAAATGATTTATAATAAATGATACTTTTCTTATTAAAACGTTGGCGAAAATTATCTAGATCCATACATTTAACATGTCGGTGGATTTTCTCTATCGAGAAGCTTAACTAACGAGTATTTATATATTTTATATATACGTTACGTCAATTGCATGGACGCGTTTATTTAAATTGTAAATTGAAATAAAGTTTATAAGCTTGTTGCCAAAATATTTTTATTATAAACTCACCCGAGTAACATATTTAATAAATTATTTAATGTAGCAATTTCGGATTTTTTTTTAAATTTATTTTGACGTTGTAAAATGCGTTTTTTTTAAACAAAATATGCCCAAAGACAGCAAGCTACCAATACAACACGCTCGACTATACTCCCGCTTTTATAGCATAACGTACATTTGCTGTCAGTCACCTAATATACTGATCCAGAAGACATGTTGCAAGTTGAGTATCTGTAGTCACAAAGGTTTATGTAAAAGTAAATCTGACAATTTATAAATTAAAAGGCGTTGCGTTGGACTTAACTGCTTACATTATGACCCGAAGACACATTTCAAGTTTTTGCACGCAAGCATTAACCTGAATGTTCAAAGTTTACAAAATGGACATTAGTCTGCCAGATCAAAGATCTATCAGTAAACAATAATGGCCAGATTAACGTCAACATTTATAGGTCACGGTCAGTGACCTCCCATGATGATCCCGAACACACGATAGACCTTGTTTTAGACACGGCTTTTGTATATTTTGCTTTATTTTTGAAAACTTGTTCGTATTAACACATTTGTATAACCATTCTGCTTATAGATGCCAAAGAAATTATTATAACGTATTAAAATGCTATCAACAAACAAATCAACATATTGTGTGGCTTTAACTAATGACATCGAGTCGACACAAGTAGTTTTACCAAGTGAGGTCATGACAAAAATGTATGTTTGTTTATAACTTGTTTCAACAGGGATCGTATTCATGGTAGATTATGACGCAAAAATAAAACACGTCTATGTAATGACCACAAGTCTGTTACGGAAAAGCAGCATTACAAACGCTTTATTTCTTTTCCGAATATATAAAGTATGTTTTTAACAATTTTTAGTCAGGAGTGTTATTTTACTTTTTTTAAATATAATGCTTACCATTGTTTTTGAATTTATTATATATATTTTTAATATATCATTAAGTCCCACTAACGAACAGCTTTTCACAAAATTATGACAAAGAACATAACATGACTGAAGCAAGCGTGACTAAACGTGTATGTGTCCATTAAGTTATACAGTTTTTTCTTAATATTCTTAATTATAAGTAGGGTGTGTAAATTCTGACAAAAAGTTACGTGACGCAATCAGTTATCCTCTTAAAATATAGGGCAAGACAAGACATAGACATGCATTTTATTTGAGATCAGTACAGGGTACATAATCTAGCAAATAATGTAAATGGAGATATATATATATATATATATATATACTCATATATATTTATATACGTAAAATGTAATAATCCAGATTGTGAATATTAAAATAAAAGTAAAAACACGTGTCTGGGATTTTAAATATATTTTGATATAGCCAACGCACTGATGAGCTGTGCGAAACGCGTTGGCTATTAAACAAAAATAAAAAAATCCCAGACACGTGTTTTTACTTTTATTATATATATATAAAAATATCATATCAAGATCACAGATAGTATTCATATGAGCCATACATTTTTTAAATTATTTTTCTAATTTCCTGGTGTAAGAACCCATCTAAAATGATGAAATTGAAAATAAATTTGGGATAATATTGCGTTTCGCCACACGAGCAAAAAGATGAAACTATACATACCCCACGTGCTTAAGCGTCCAATCATCACGTATGAGTGATTTTATCGTGAGCTTGCTCAGAATGTTGTGAAATGAGAACATTTCAATTTTGTAATCAAAATCTTAACTCATAACGTAGATGTTTAAGTTTGAAAAGTGGTGCGTTAGAAAAGTCTCCAAGTGTATAAAGATATCTGTCATAGGTACAGGTAGTTTTATAATGAGCGTTATCATTTAAAAAAGAGCTAGGTTGTAATAAACCTTGCCATTCTTGAATAAAGTTGCTTATTACTAGCTCCTTAAAGACAAAAGGAAAATAACAACATATATTTTCATGATTCAAAAATACCCCTGAAACTCCTAAATCATCTAAAAGTTTCTTTACACAGGACACCCAGTAAGAGTGACCAAATTTACAATCTTCTAAAGATTCGCAAATTTTTGTTGTAGTTATGGTATTTGTGAGGAAACAGAAATACTGAACATTTACCATGCTCTAAACTAAAAGTATCCATTATATGCATCTTTTGACGATTTCAAAACATGAAAATTATTAAGCGTTGCAACGTGAAACGATTGAATAATGTGGAGAGTTCTGTTGTTACCGTTATATTTTGTGACACTTCAAGGATTGCTTATATAAAGTATAAAATACACCACTCACTGTATGAGCACGAACGGCTGAGTGGTCTAAGCGTCAGACTTTTACTCCAGGGGTCAGTGGTGCGAGCCCAGTTGTGGATTACTTTCTTTCTTTCTTTAATTTTATTCGTGTTTTTTTACTGGAGCTTTTTAGTTCCGATGATTACATTCATCAAAGACAAACTTCAATACATACCAAAATCTGTGAAAAGGTCCCTTTGAGTAACAATATTAGGTCGATCACCAGACCAAAAATAAAGAATTTAACTAATCAAAGTCACAAGTAAGGTCTGTTGATCTAAAGATTTAATATTTTAACTTTTTAATAAAATTAACTTCACACTCAGGTTCATATTTTCTTGCTTCTATCATTAGTTAAGACTATTCAAAACATTGTAGATTTTTAAGTAAACATATTTAATAAAAANGAAAAAAAAAAAAAAAAAAAAAAAAAAAAAAAAAAAAAAAAATGTTAACAAGTCCCTTTTAAGTGCATGTAATGCCTCATACATTTAATATATTAAGAGTTCAACAGCATCCTTACCATTTCAAGATTTACTGCAAACAGGGAATAACACATATGCTACATAAAAAGTATGTGTTAAATGCTTACATGTTGATCTTTTAAACAAACATATAATTTGATTATTTGTGGCTAAAAAACCCAAAGCATTTTGCATTAACTTAAAGTAATTAGACAATACATCTATATGCCAGCTGGAGTACAAAATGAGATGTTCAGCCACAATAACAAATTCATCAATGTTTTATTTGATCTTTTTCATCTTCGATGAATATCTTTGAATCTGCCTTGCCCTTTCTTAAATAATATTCGGCCTTTTCTGAGTCAACCGGTACATTCTTCATTAGGTTGCTCTTCCCGCTGAAGACTCCATGCAGGAAAAGACATGACCGGGTATTGCCATACTCACACGCTTTTTTGCTGAATTCCAATGACCTATCCATTTGTTTTTTATCTAACAAATGTTTGGCCATTAGTGTACAACCCGTGGCACAGCCCCCTTCGCAGGCACGTTCGTAGAACCGCATTGCACGGGGTAAGTTATCGGAAATGTTGATTTTCTCACATAATTCTTTCGAAACTTGTGTGTCGTACATGCGTCCAAGGTCTGTACACGAAACAAGAGAAGGGTTTGGGCCCTCGCAGGCTGTTTTCAAGACATTAAATAACTCTTTCTTGTTCTCCACACCTATAATATAAATTAATGTAACAATTGTATATATATATCAGGGATTGAAATAAGTGGTTGCCCGTTCATTAAGGTCCTCGCATCGCAAGTAAATCTCAAAATTTGGTAGTCTGTCCAGAAAACTAACTTTTTAAAAAAGCTTGAAACAGTTGTCCCGCAGTTAATCCTTTTATTTTTTAAAGGCAATACGATTCATTTTTTTTTTAGGATTATTCCATATATCGAGGGATTTGCACCCATCCATAAACTTAATTTATTTTGCGGGGATATCAATTCAACGAATTTGCTTGTTTCTGTTTAATTTAGGTGGACATTAATTACTTAAGGACTTTTTGATTTATCAAAGGTTCCAGAATTTTTCTGAAAGACAGAAAAACTGACAAACATAAAAAACAAAAATAATGTGCATATAATTTGCCATTATAATGACCCTCTATCCACAAACCAAGTTACATCAATCTAGCTTAAGTACTTTTAAGTTGTTGCAGGATCCAGATTTTAGTTTACAATTATTTCTGTAACCATAGCAACCAAAAAGTGTCTGATGAAAAAAACTGAAATCTGCATATACCCCATATGGCTCTCTATCCATTTCAAAGTTTCATAAAGCTTGCTTATGTGCTTTTTGAGAAATCGCAGGATACAGATTTTATTTTTTTATTATTTTTGTAACCAAAGCATCTGTAACAATAGCAAAAACAATGTTTGTCTCTCATCAAGTTACATGAAAACTGCAATAATGCGCATGTTCCCCATATTGCCTACTATCCACATACCAAGTTTGATCAACCCGCTTGAGTACTTTTTGAGCTATCCCAAAATCAAGATTTTATATTCCAATTACTTACATAACCATAGCAACCACACTTTTTGTCTGTAAATAAAAACTTAAAGAACATGCATATTCCCCATATGGCTCTACATCCATATACCATGTGTCATCAACCTAGCGTAAGTACTTTTTGGCAGGATCCAGATTCAGAAGGACACATGGACGGAGCGGGGGTAAACTTTATAACAGTCCCCTCAGGTTACACCAGAAAGGGTCTAAAAATATAATGGTGAACATTTCATTGTACATAAATTACATGAAAATGAAGCATATAAGTCGCGCTCTGAGAAAAGGGGGTTAAATGCATGGGCGTAAAGTGTCAGGGACGACATTTTCCGCTTTAATTGTATTTTTTGTTTGAAGGAATACTCTTCTGGACGAAAATCCATTTTAGGCGTAAAGTGTCGTCTCTAATTAGCCTGTGTCGACTGCACAGGCTTATTTGGGACAACATTTTAGGCACATGCAATAAACCCCCTTTTCACAGAGGGAGGCTCACATCAACACAATATCCCTCAGCTCACCTTCGTCCATCATCTTCATGGCTAGTCTATGACAACTTGGACCAAACTCGTTCACGTAACAGTTGAAGCTGTAGGCGGAAGTGGCCTCTTCAAACTTGCGCATGCGCACATAGAAATCTCCCAACTCGTGGCAAGCTAAAATCAACAGCAATGGCATGGTTATTTTCATTTTACATTGAAAGAATGTATATGTATGTGCCAAGTGATACGATAAATTTGGAAACTTACAACTTTATCTAAGTAACTTCTTTAATATTACAATTTACTAGTTACCTTTACTACTATTTGTTAGCACGCACATTTACCTTAAAAACATACAAATGAATAAAGAAAAGCTTGAAGCCCCATTAACATTCAAAATCATTTGATATTTGATACCTTTATAATTTAATACTAAATAAATGTACTGAATATTCAGAATCTTTTTAACTTCAAAGTCCATTTATTCGCATCTGGATTTTATAACATTGTCATTTGAACACATTGACAATCATTTTTTTCAATGAGTTTCATTCAGATTGTTAGTGATTGTAGGTGTTTAAATGTATAAAATGTTAATACACATATAATCTTCTGTATTTAAATATTCTAGTCTGTAAATGAATAATACTTTAAAATATAACAATATGTTTCTGCATAAGCATGATGAGGTATCTAAGTCAGTAACTGTTAATATTTTTTTATTTTTTTTTATTTAAATTAGTTTTGTTATGTATACATGTAATTATTTTGATTCAACATTTTTGTCTTTGAGCAATATGGATCTCAGGTGCAAAGTTGTGCACCACTGTCAGCATGTTGATCACTGTCCAGCACTGCAAGTCAGTTGTCTTGCAACACATGTAGTAGTTATCTGGGGCTTAAAGACATATGTCTAGCATTGAGAGCCAGTTGTCTGCCACTTAACTTAGTATCAATCATATGCAACTGAGAGACAGTTGTCTGGCACAGAACAACATTTGTTTGCCACTGAGAGTCTGACAGTTGTTTTACAGTGAAAGCCAGATGTGATGAGACTCCTCCAAATACCATTCTTTATGATACATGTGCCTTTTAAAGACTAGGGAAGTTAGATTCTCTGTTAGAACTTCTGCAATGAGTCCATATCTCTTGTATTAGAAAATATTAATTAATTCCATATAAAATAGAGAACTTATTTTAAAAAGAAACAGAAATAAAGTGAAATAAACATACTTATTGTACTTGTTAATTTAATACACATGTTCCCTTACACTGGTGACAGCCATCTAAGTTGTAATATAATGCCTTAGCCCTCAAATTAGGAAGCACCTATAATAATGTTTTATGATTGATAATGATGATCATGTATCTATTGACCAGCAATACTTTGGATGAGAAAAAAGAAACATTAGAATTTATAAATAAGAATATATGTCTATTCAATATATACATCATAATTAACACCTAGTTTTTTTTCCAGCATACACAAACGCTTATTTATCTTAAAACATTCTGTTACATTGAGTTTGATTTATATTTTGACAGACTTGAAGCTAAATTGGGCGTCTTAGATTTTGGAGGGTCAAGGGGTTGCTTGCAGTATATTGGGATGTGGAATTCTACTTTAAAAAGATTAATAGCTGTAAGAGTTATTATATAAGCCGAGTTTTTTTTCTTCATTTTATTATATGCTTTGTGCTTGTACCAGTGCATATTTGCATATTCAAGCTTTAATAAGCAGTTTTTGGTGTATAAGGGGGTGTTTTAGGATGAATTTAGGTTCTTGAGGTGTACTGGGGTGTCTGGGAGTGTTCCAACGGGCCACTTAAGCCTTAAGGTCACAAGGTACCAATGATTATATGAATGCCTAAAGTAGAACACCTATTATCCAAGATTGATTTTGTTCATTAGATGCAGAAGTCAGTATAAAACATTCCCACATAAAAAAGTAGCTTAATACTGCCATAGTACCGGTTTTTCGGGTTTTCAGGGGACAAGACCCACTTTCTTTGTATGATTACATAAGAATTTGACCTTCAAAAAGCAGAGACATGTATGTTTGAAAATTTGTTTATATAGACACAATATTTAAAGTTCAAATATGTTCGATATCTTGGCATATCATTTATTAATATATCTTAAATCGCAGTTAAGCGATCTTATCTGGTCAACAATCAATTAACACACAAATAAAGGTATCCGAATACTGTTACACTTCGTAACAGTCGAGTATGTCAATGTCCTCAACAAATATGTATTACTGATAAAGTGTTATCAATCAAACTAACCTTCTTTATTATTTTTCTGATAGCAATGAAACTTGTCATTCTTTTCTAGTTTAAGATAATAATGTTCCAAAACCTCCGGACTAACTTGCTGTGAGGTAGTTGACATCTTGGTTATTTTAACCGAAAGAGAAACTAAAGAAAAGGTAATTGTATCCAGAGCTTGATAAAGTAAACCAAAATTATCATTGAGTAAATCAGACGGGCATATAACACGTGCATATTCGGTGATTAGTTGCAATAATCCAACTCCGAGCTATATTAGCATTAAATAAGAACTAATTCGGTGATAACAATTACTTCAGGTGGGAAAGTCTGATCAAAGTTCGCCCATATATATGTTGAATAGCAAAGTTTAAATTTCGGAAAGAATAATAAAATGTTGTGAAAAAAATGCCGTTTTTTTCTGACACAATAAGCCATAGCTGAAGCTTACCGGTGCCTACGTGTACCAATTTAGGACTAATCTTTCCACCCGCATATATATATATATATATATATATATACTCACCCCAAGTTTCAATGAAATCCGCCAAAGCACTTCCAAGATATGGCTCCGGACACAAAAGTGCCGGACGGACGGACAGCCGGACGGACAGCCGGTCGGACGGACGGACAACGCCAAAACAATATCCCTCCGCCTCTGGCGGGGGATAATGACGTACCACACGGACTGTAATATCAATAGAAACTAATTCCATTAATCAGAGAGATTGCATTTCAATTGTG
>VMBQ01000852.1:0-164928 GCA_007657795.1 Dreissena rostriformis | reverse complement strand
TATATAGATGTGTTTTTACAGAAAGGTTCGTCCGGTCAACAATCTGGAAAATGTGCGCCGTGACCGGCGCGAGAGTCACACGCAGAAGAACTTCTTTTAAACTTCAACTACCTCCTGGCTTAGAAGTCGGATACGGGAACTTCTGTGGGCGGCTCTGCTAATCCAGAGAGTACCGTCATCCCTCTAGCCGGACGTCTTCTCCAGCTGTCTTCTAGAACTTTGAAAAAACAGCCGGATGCCACCTTCATAAGCATTCTCTTCGGAAAACCACTGTCGGATGGCGGGTCGGAAGAGGGACGGAAGCAGCGGAGGTGGCAGCAGCAGAGGACGGACGAAGTGGACTGGGGCAGAGATGCAGACGAGAACTTCAAGGGGGTGGCTCTCATGAAAACCATAGAAGTATCCCAGGACGGTGGTACTCAGTACGCTGAACGTGCTAGCGAAACCGTCCGGGGGTTAGGGTCGATAGCCGCTAACGTCTAAACCGGATTTGGATCAACATTTTATATTTGGTGACTACCCGGGCAGCTGGGGGTAAATCATCCTACTTTGGCTCAAAATAAAAAAAATATCCAACGGAAAGGTTATAGGGGCAGGTCCACCCAAACATGCCCTCGTGAAGAGGCAGCAGGACATGTCAATAAACTATGAAATACACACTACTAGTAAGGCTCGCATTCTACTAATAAGATGTGATAACCATATGTTTGACACTTAATGCAAGTTATGAAACATAGAGATTGGTAACAAACAGATATCACAACACAAGCTCAGTAACTTATACGATAGACACGTACCCTCAATTGGCCCACACTTAAAACAAGCAGAACAAAATTCCGTCTCACCATGCTGTGTAAAATTATCCACCGCGTAGTTGCCATCGCTGTTCCTGAAAATCTTCTTGTTCCTGTCGACCGCCGATCCAGACTCAGCAGTAACCATGGCTTTAAACACATACAATCATCAAAAGACTTTTATAAATTCTTTTTCTTCCCCAGAACAGTTGTCCAATGGAACTCACTAACTCCCCATATTCATGAGGTAGCCACAGTAGAAGTTTTCAAAACCCTTACTCCTGTGGCTGTCATTGCCCCCTTATTCACCTGTTGACACTAACAATGTAAATAATTTTAAATAAACCCCCAACTGAGCACCTTTGTACAGTTTTCGTTCACCCCTTAAAGGGGCCGTCCAACAGATTGGTAAATTGACAAAATTAAAAAAAGTTGTTTCATATTCGCAAATTTTCGCGTTTGTTATGATATTTTTGAGGAAATAGTAATACTGACCATTTACAATGCTCTTAAATATCCATTATATGCATCTTTTGACGATTTGAAAACCTCAAAATCATAAAGCGTCGTTCGACGCGAAACGATTGAATAATTTGGAAAGTTCTGTTATTGTCGCTATATTTTGTAAAACTACGAGGATTGCTTATATATGGTATAAAATACGGCTTTCGTACATACTTGTCAGGCTGGCCGAGCGGTCTAATGGGTTTTTACTCCAGGACCCCAATGGTCACTGGTTCGAGCCCTGATGAGGTTTACTTTTTTTTCCTTTTTAAATTGTATTCTTGTTTTTTAACTGCAGATTTTTAGGTCAAATGTTTGAATTTATCAATATAGAGCATTTAATGACATGCTTCAATACATGCCAAAATCTAGTGGACAGTCCCTTTAACCAATAGGCGCCGGCACAAAATCTTCTTTTTCTGCATATTATTGCTTACTGTAGTTACATGTATATAAGGTTGTTGTTTTTTTATCACTTGTGTATGTGTTTGATAAGGTGCGTCTGTAAGTCAGTTTATATACACCAGCGACCAGTTGCAGAATCAATTAAATACCAATTATTGGTATTTAATTGATTCTGCAACTGGTCGCTGGTGTATATAAATTGGCAATCGTTTTCGTTTNTGTGTATGTGTTTGATAAGGTGCGTATGTAAGTCAGTTTATATACACCAGCGACCAGTTGCAAAATCAATTAAATACCAATTATTGGTATATAATTGATTCTGCAACTGGTCGCTGGTGTATATAAATTGGCAATCGTTTTCTATAGTTTCATACGCATTTGTTTTTTTTTGCATACGTTTTCCTTTGTCCAACGATTTAAAGAACTGCACATGGATTGGAGCACATCATACAAGAATGTGCTTGTATGTACAATTTAAATATAAAACGGATCAATTGCACGATAACTTTGTATGGACACTATACGCAACTGTCCACTGTTACTTTTGTGTAGTTTCATTTCCTTTTGGCTTTTACATAAAAACGGTTGCATCACACATAAAAACGTCAACATGGCAGCAGCTGGTTTGCTCCGCAAAGCACTGACATTGCAGATCGTGCGGTCAATAACATTTACGTTAGCAAAGCAAAATCCGTTTCAATCAACGACAAGGGCGTTTCATTTATCGGCAATCAAACAAAGTAAGCAACAATAGTCTAAATTGTGAATGTACCAAAGCAAATTGTGTCAATGTGTGTCCGAATTCAAGGTTATAGGCTACACTACACCTTTCACAGGGCCTTTTATGAACATAAGGCATTTGTAATTATAGCGGTATTCAGCAGAGTATGGGACTGGGGGAAACTGACAGTTTTTCGGCCGAACAATATCTGTTTGTAAAGTCAATTTTGGAGATGATGCATTTATCAATTTATGGATAAAAAACTATCCTCCAGTGACCTAGTCTTATTTATAAGACGTTGCCAAGAATTTAGAGATACTTTTTATACGGGCTAAATTCTTTGGAACATTTTATCCGCCAAGGACCAATTACGTGGTGGAAACCAGAAAGTTTAAATTTTCATCAATGTGCTTAAAATTGCAAAATAACATTACCAACTCATAAAGTTTTAGTTAAGAAGTCCATTTTTACCTCAAATATCGTCGAATTGAAGTTAAAAGGCATAATTTGTTTCAGTTAAACTTCTGCTTAAATCGCAATACAATCACTGACCTCTCGCCATGTTATGAAATATTTAAATATCAACCAATCAGAAGAAGGCATTACGGTGTAATAGGCTGCGTTATCGATTAAAATCTACCTGCGGTNTTCAGTTAAACTTCTGCTTAAATCGCAATACAATCACTGACCTCTCGCCATGTTATGAAACATTTAAATATCAACCAATCAGAAAAAGGCATTACGGTGTAATAGGCTGCGTTATCGATTAAAATCTACATGCAGTACACAACAGCAAAGCGAGCGGAATCGAAAATGTGAATAGTGGGTTGATTAAAAATTGCTCAGGCGTGCAAAATTGAAAGTGTCATTACATAATTCTTACGGAACATTATCGAGAAATGAATTATCTACACACGTATGTAAATATTATTGCAATCCGTTGATATTAACTGTCTGATATCGGGGCTTGAATGTTGCGCACAAATTCCTTGTGCAACAATATAGACAAAGAAGGAAAACTGTCCACCACTGTTTTGGTCCTTCCCCTGTTGTACGCTCCAAATATTACCCATATAAAAAGTAGCTTAATATTTGAGAGCGTCAACAAGTTGGACTACAAGTGACCTAATTCCGGTGTAATAAGAAAACGAGAAACATAATTTATGAACTAATTCAAACGATGCAACAACAAACAATTTACCTTCAAAGAATTGTTTAATTCCTGTGATATCCATGTCAAATTTGCTTATTTGCAGCTTCAAAGCCTTGATTAACCGCAAAGCCCATAGTTTGATGTGGTCGCTGTGGTCGTCTGCTTCCCTTTGCAATTTATGTGGCAATTTATTGAAGGGGGCAAGAGATAATGTCAAAATGTATGGAATATGGATACATTTAGATTAAGACTTTGAAATGCAGTAAAAGATGTTTTATACTCATTTTTGTTGTACATGTATTTGTATTTATATTTCAATTGTAGTATTGTTAGTGAAAGAAAATACACGGAGCACATGCTTGTGACTAGATTCTTGTTCTTAATGTAAACAAATATCACCTGAGTTAGGTCACTGGTCAGGGCCCTCGTTTTGCCGTTTTTGGGGCCGAAATTCGAACCCATTCCCCCCTTAAGATAGTATACTTTTTTCCCCTATTTTAGCTAAAAATCCCCCCCTCCATTTTTTTTTTTTTTATACCTATAATGTTAGCTGGTATCGTGCTTTAAACCTTTGATTTAATGTATATTTATCAAATCAAATCAAATCAATATTTATTTATTGTCGGTATGATATACAAAACATAATAACATAAGCTATGAATAGCTTTTGACCGACAGAAAATTACATTAAAATATAGCAATTTTAAGTGTTGAATGGTTGGTGAAAAGATCTTCTAAAATTCTCCTTTTCGCCCAAAACAACGCGAAATTCCCCCCTCTAAGGGCCATGGCCACAATCCCCAAAAGTGTAGCAAGGGCCCTGCTGGTGAATAGTTTTGTTTGAAGGTATTTTGTTAGGTTTATAATATGTACATGTATTGTAATTGCCATATATGTGAGCAATTTATAAAACTATTCTAAGTACAACATGAATTAAAGATTCATATTACCATGCAGAAGCTATTTATAGAACAATGAATTGTATCGAACATAGTAAGCAATCAGAAGGGCCAAACATATGGTAAACCTTTTACATGATATAGATAACTACGGAGAGCTTAATCTAGCCAATAGTTTGTCAACATATTACTGATTTTAATACAATTTTTTTTCATGTTCAAGAATACACAGTTATCTAAAGATGGATGTATCAAATATGTGTGTTTTATAGTCTTTCCGCTTAAAAATCATAGGAATATTTATTAATAAGGCCAGAATTAAGGATACCTATTGATTATTACATACATTTTTTATCAATGATGCTGATATGTTATTTTGACTATGCAACTGTAAATGTCATTGTTATTGGTTATTAAGCCCGAATACTGGTTTAAACTAATATCGTACTGCTTCGTATTTAATATTTTATCACAAATTTGCTGTTTTGTTTGTTCTACTACTCAAATTTAGATGATATATCAGTTTATATGTTTTATTTTACAACAGAAAAGTATTTCTCAGACAAGCATGAATGGGTGGATGTTGATGAAAAAAACAAGACTGCCATTGTCGGCGTGACACACTATGCTCAGGTACAGTATTCACCAAGCTGTATTTGTAAACCGTTTGTATCCCCCCCAGCATCTTCTGATGCTCGAAGCATGATATAGTTATTAGCTGGTCCATCCATACGTACAATCTTAACCCAAAATGACATGGGTCGTTTAAGGTATTACTTATAATTAGCTCTCTGATACAATATTTTTTTCTGTTCTTTCTTCGCTTATTTCTTACTGTCATGGTATTCTGGATTTATAATCATAGTTTAAATAAAATTCACAGAACAATATCATTTTTATGCCCCCTTTAAATAAAAGGGGTATATTGTTTTTGGCCTGTCTGTCTGTCATTCTGTCTGTCTGTCTGTCCAAAACTTTAACCAATATTAAAGTTTTGTCATTACTTTTGCAATATTGAAGATAGCAACTTCATATTTTGCATGCATGTGTATCTCATGGAGCTGCACATTTTGGGTTGTGAAAGGTCAAGGTCATCCTTCAAGGTCAAAGGTCAAAAAAATAATTAAAAAAATCAAAGCAGCGCATTAGTGGGCATTGTGTTTCTGACAAACACATCTCTTGTGTTTCTGACAAACACATCTCTTGTTTTTTTTTACATTTGCATGGAAGTTGTCTTTGAACAGTATCAACACACCCACATCACCCTTATCTCATTTCAGGCCTTTTTCTGTCTATTTGAGGAAAAAGTACCTAGCAAAATGGGGATTTTTCGAGTCGTGAAATCTTCCAAATTGGGAAGAATTTTCATCGACAAAAGAATTTTTGGGCAGGGGGTTTTCCAGGCATTTTGGATAAAAGTCATATAAATTATGGTTATGTATTTTGTAGGTTGTTTAAAAAATATAATTGAGATATAGGTCATAAGACACTTCTTTCTAAAAAAAAAAAAAAAATTTTTTTTTTTTTTTGAGGGGATTTTTTTTTGAGAATTGGGGAAAAAATATGCATATTTGGCATGGGGAATGGGTCCGACTATCGGACCCGTGAGATAGGCAGAAAAGGCCTGCATTTTGACCTTGAAATTGACCTACTATGGGAATTAGACTAATTCATAAGTTCCAAATTCACAGTTAACCCAAAATAACATGTTGGGTTAAACATCAATAATGCTTCCCAAAACGCCTTGATACTTGCATGGTTGATGTCCTTCAACACTACCAACAGACTTATTCAGAAGGGTCAAAGTCTTGGTTAACTCAAAATGATACATTTTGTCAAGTGTCAAAACCGCTTCCTTCAAAGCTTTGATACTTGCATGGATGTTACCGGTATATATGAACACTCAAAACACCCAAATCCTCTTACCACATTTTGATCATGACATTGACTTTATTTTATATTTGGATTAAGACTTATTCAATGGGTCAATGAATTAATATGGACAAGGCTTACACCAAGTGCATGAGTGTTTATTGAACGCAGCATCTTGTTTTGACTATTTTGTATGGTATCATTTACTTCAAAATACCAATGTTCAATTGTACTTCACACTTGTTACCTTACAAGGATTGAATTCTCTTTTGGTTCACAGCCACACACACTTATCTAAGCTTATATCACACACTTATATCACTTATCTTATATAAGACATATATGTTTCCTCAGAAATTTAGGGACCGACTACAAATTTAAGGGGCCATAAGCTACTGCACCCTTGCTCATTTTCACCCCTGCTTATATGAAAATGTAAAAACTCTTCAGACATACTTGATTTTTTGTTGTGCGTTTTTTTTCTCTCTGAAACGTGGAGCAATAGTCGCCACTCTGTCCATCGGTCCAAAGTATAAATATGATGGAATTGAGTTTGCATGGGTCACAATTTCTCTGAAAATCAAGTCTGTCCTACGCGATGTCCATCCATCCGTCCTTCCTTCTGTCACACTTTTGTTTCAGTGCAAGATCTCAGACATTAAATTTTAGTATCAGAATTTTTTAATACATTTGATATGCAGCATTCTGATAGGGTGGACAGGGGCATGTTTTCAGGTTATTTGCGTCTAATGTTTTTATGCCCCCGGTAGGGTTGCATATAGCAGTTGAACTGTCAGTCTGTCCCTCCGTTTGTCCGTCCGTCCGAAAACTTTAACGTTGGTCATAACTTTTGCAATATTGAAGATAGCAACTTCATATTTGGCATGCATGTGTATCTCATGGAGCTGCACATTTTGAGTGGTGAAAGGTCAAGATCATCCTTCAAGGTCAAAGGTCAACAAAAAAGGCATGCATGTGTATCTCATGGAGCTGCACATTTTGAGTGGTGAAACGTCAAGGTCATCCTTTAAGGTCAAAGGTAAAAAAAAGGCATGCATGTGTATCTCATGGAGCTGCATTTTTTGTTTCCACAAAATAAAATGATCCAAATTGTAGAACATTATATGCAGAATAGGCTGAAAAGGCACATATTTTCAATATCATTCTGCTACTATGTCCTGTCAGTCTCATGGTTCTGGTCTGTTGATCTTTCAAGAAAATCTTGGCTTAATTTGGTGTTTCCATGCTTTCAAATTACCCATACATTTACAAAGTACATCATTGGAAACCAACCATCTGTTTCACTATTCTTGTTTTACAACCCTGCAAGTATCTGGCAGATAAAAAAGAAGTTTGAACATGAATCTCTATTTTAGGATAAACTAGGAGAGATTGTCTTTGTACAGTTACCAGAAATTGGCCAAGCACTAGAAGCTCATGGTAAGTGTATGACTGTATAATCTGAGATTGGTTCTTACTGTTTTGGTTCTAACTGTTTTGGTTCTTACTGTTTTGGTTCTAACTGTTTTGGTTCTAACTGTTTTGGTTCTAACTGTTTTGGTTCTAACTGTTTTGGTTATAACTGTTTTGGTTCTAACTGTTTTGGTTCTTACTGTTTTGGTTCTTACTGTTTTGGTTCTTACTGTTTTGGTTCTAACTGTTTTGGTTGTAACTGTTTTGGTTCTAACTGTTTTGGTTCTAACTGTTTTGGTTCTAACTGTTTTGGTTCTAACTGTTTTGATTCTTACTGTTTTGGTTCTAACTGTTTGAATTTTGGTTGACATGGATAAGGTGAAAATACTGATAATATTTTATGTGATTCTACTTTAAGTGTAGCTCTTAGTCTAAAGTATAACTAGAATTCCTGATTAATTGACTTATTTGGCAGATTTGCAGTAAGTGTTTTTAAAAAGAAAAGTACCGGTATGCATTAATTTCTGTATATATTTTAGTGTGTTGTACTTTTTGATTTACAGGTACATGTATATTTATTTAGAACACTTCTTATGAAAATTAAGTGTCAAGCATCAAATAATGGCATGCTATATAGGATTTATCATCAGATTTATCAGTATAACTATCAATCCTCGCACCCTATTGTTTAGGAGAAGCTGGGGTGTTGGAGAGTGTCAAGGCAGCCAGCGATGTTTACAGTCCGATTTCAGGAAAGGTGACTGCTGTGAATACAACTGTCGTCGACAATCCAAAACTCATCAATGACAGCCCTTACAAGGACGGTATGCATTTATGATTTATAATAATCATAAATGATATACATTATCTTGGAATGTTCTTGCGTAGAAATACAAATTTACATGCTGTTTTCTGTGTATCCTGTTTATGATAGCTGGACTGAGTTTGAGAAGTATTGGCTCTGTTTAAAAAATGTTAAAGTCATTTATAAACAGTGGAAACAAAAGTACCCATCAGAGGTTCATCTAGGCAAACTCCCATACCCTCATTAATATAAGTTTTATACTGAGATTGAAATGGACAAAATGTACATAGCCTTTATTACTTAAAGCAGGGGATGCAGTCTCTGACACACAACAATAATTTTGTTGGAAATTAAATTAGTGTTGATAATTTCAATATTTTGGCAGTTTGCAAATTTTCACATGATGTTGTTCATCATATATTTAATATTTATGGTTACCATAATTGAATATGACTTTTTAGCTCACCTGAGCACAACATGCTCATGGTGAGCTATTGTGATCGCCTTTTGTCGGTCGTGCGTCATGCGCTGTCAACATTTACCTCGTTAACCTTCTGGAGGCCACATTTGTTTTCCAATCTTCATGGAACTTGGTCAGAACATGTGTCCCAGTGATATCTTGGACGAGTTTGTAAAAGGTTCCGGTTGGTTGAAAAACATGACCGCCAGGGGGCGGGGCAGTTTTCCTTATATGGCTATAGTAAAACCTTGTTAACACACTAGAAGTCACATTTTTTTGTCCAATCTTAATGAAACACGGTCAGAACATGTGTCCCAATAATATCTTGGACGAGTTCAAAAATGGTTCCGGTTGGATGAAAAACATGGCCCCCAGGGGGCGGGGCAGTTTTCCTTTTTAGGCTATAGAAAATCTTGTTAACACTCTACAAGTCACATTTATTGTCCAATCTTCATGAAACTTAGTCAGAACATCTGTTCTTATGATATCTTGAATGAGTTCGAAAATGGTTCTGGTCTGTTGAAGAACATGGCTGACAGGGGTCGGGCAGTTTTCCTAAAATGGCTATAGTAAAACCTTGTTAACACTCTAGAAGTCACATTTTTGGTCTAATGCTCATGAAACTTGGTCTGAATATTTGTACTAATAATATGTGGGCTGAGTTGGAAAATGGATGCTTTCCGTTGAAAAAGATGGCCACAAGGCGGCGTGGCATTTTATGCTCCCCATATATATATTTATATGGGAAGCATAATTATAGTTGCCAGTTTGTCCTTCCTCACCCTCTTCTGTCACACTTTTTTTATTAGTTTTTCATAACGCCTTCAATATTTTACCGATCTCTTACATATTNATAGCTGTAACTCTCGAAATATAGAAGCATAAATTACAAGCTTGAATAGTTTCCTGTATTTACAATCCAAATTATTTTTTGCACATAAATTATTATGCACTTTTAAAGATATAATAACAGTATTTCCTGTGAAGTATTATTATATATCATATTATATAAGTAAAGTATTCATGTCAGTATTAAACCTAGTAATAGATAAAAGTAATTGTAAGTTTAAGTTTTTAAGCTACAAGTACCCGGTATATGATTATTCATTACACTGTGCGAAGATACATGTATTTTCATATAAACATTAATGATTAATGTATCACACTGTTTTAATGAGTTTCGTTGCAAAGCAGCTTGAAATTAAAGTTTTTTAGATTCGTTTGACATGCGACAGTTTGATTCTCAAAAAGGTCATATAGGATATTATATTGGATTTGATATTTGATTTGAATCTATATGTTGATCGTTCATTGGAGCATATTTTCCGAAGAAATGATATTGAATTGAATCTTTTTTCAGCTCTAAGTACTCTATGATTTTTGTTAATGTTAATGAAACTTGCAAGACACGATTTTGTGTATTTCTGTATTTAAAATGTATATTGTTGGATATTTCAAAATACCAGGTTGCTGGCTTTATGTCATTGGTGTGTCCGATGACATTTGAAAAATACAATGCATCGGACATTGTACCAGAACACATAATTTGTGATTCAAAATACCCCAAGCATAGCATATAGCTGTAACTCTCGAAATATAGAAGCATAAATTACAAGCTTGAATAGTTTCCTGTATTTACAATCCAAATTATTTTTTGCACATAAATTATTATGCACTTTTAAAGATATAATAACAGTATTTCCTGTGAAGTATTATTATATATCATATTATATAAGTAAAGTATTCATGTCAGTATTAAACCTAGTAATAGATAAAAGTAATTGTAAGTTTAAGTTTTTAAGCTACAAGTACCCGGTATATGATTATTCATTACACTGTGCGAAGATACATGTATTTTCATATAAACATTAATGATTAATGTATCACACTGTTTTAATGAGTTTCGTTGCAAAGCAGCTTGAAATTAAAGTTTTTTAGATTCGTTTGACATGCGACAGTTTGATTCTCAAAAAGGTCATATAGGATATTATATTGGATTTGATATTTGATTTGAATCTATATGTTGATCGTTCATTGGAGCATATTTTCCGAAGAAATGATATTGAATTGAATCTTTTTTCAGCTCTAAGTACTCTATGATTTTTGTTAATGTTAATGAAACTTGCAAGACACGATTTTGTGTATTTCTGTATTTAAAATGTATATTGTTGGATATTTCAAAATACCAGGTTGCTGGCTTTATGTCATTGGTGTGTCCGATGACATTTGAAAAATACAATGCATCGGACATTGTACCAGAACACATAATTTGTGATTCAAAATACCCCAAGCATAGCATATAGCTGTAACTCTCGAAATATAGAAGCATAAATTACAAGCTTGAATAGTTTCCTGTATTTACAATCCAAATTATTTTTTGCACATAAATTATTATGCACTTTTAAAGATATAATAACAGTATTTCCTGTGAAGTATTATTATATATCATATTATATAAGTAAAGTATTCATGTCAGTATTAAACCTAGTAATAGATAAAAGTAATTGTAAGTTTAAGTTTTTAAGCTACAAGTACCCGGTATATGATTATTCATTACACTGTGCGAAGATACATGTATTTTCATATAAACATTAATGATTAATGTATCACACTGTTTTAATGAGTTTCGTTGCAAAGCAGCTTGAAATTAAAGTTTTTTAGATTCGTTTGACATGCGACAGTTTGATTCTCAAAAAGGTCATATAGGATATTATATTGGATTTGATATTTGATTTGAATCTATATGTTGATCGTTCATTGGAGCATATTTTCCGAAGAAATGATATTGAATTGAATCTTTTTTCAGCTCTAAGTACTCTATGATTTTTGTTAATGTTAATGAAACTTGCAAGACACGATTTTGTGTATTTCTGTATTTAAAATGTATATTGTTGGATATTTCAAAATACCAGGTTGCTGGCTTTATGTCATTGGTGTGTCCGATGACATTTGAAAAATACAATGCATCGGACATTGTACCAGAACACATAATTTGTGATTCAAAATACCCCAAGCATAGCATATAGCTGTAACTCTCGAAATATAGAAGCATAAATTACAAGCTTGAATAGTTTCCTGTATTTACAATCCAAATTATTTTTTGCACATAAATTATTATGCACTTTTAAAGATATAATAACAGTATTTCCTGTGAAGTATTATTATATATCATATTATATAAGTAAAGTATTCATGTCAGTATTAAACCTAGTAATAGATAAAAGTAATTGTAAGTTTAAGTTTTTAAGCTACAAGTACCCGGTATATGATTATTCATTACACTGTGCGAAGATACATGTATTTTCATATAAACATTAATGATTAATGTATCGCACTGTTTTAATGAGTTTCGTTGCAAAGCAGCTTGAAATTAAAGTTTTTTAGATTCGTTTGACATGCGACAGTTTGATTCTCAAAAAGGTCATATAGGATATTATATTGGATTTGATATTTGATTTGAATCTATATGTTGATCGTTCATTGGAGCATATTTTCCGAAGAAATGATATTGAATTGAATCTTTTTTCAGCTCTAAGTACTCTATGATTTTTGTTAATGTTAATGAAACTTGCAAGACACGATTTTGTGTATTTCTGTATTTAAAATGTATATTGTTGGATATTTCAAAATACCAGGTTGCTGGCTTTATGTCATTGGTGTGTCCGATGACATTTGAAAAATACAATGCATCGGACATTGTACCAGAACACATAATTTGTGATTCAAAATACCCCAAGCATAGCATATAGCTGTAACTCTCGAAATATAGAAGCATAAATTACAAGCTTGAATAGTTTCCTGTATTTACAATCCAAATTATTTTTTGCACATAAATTATTATGCACTTTTAAAGATATAATAACAGTATTTCCTGTGAAGTATTATTATATATCATATTATATAAGTAAAGTATTCATGTCAGTATTAAACCTAGTAATAGATAAAAGTAATTGTAAGTTTAAGTTTTTAAGCTACAAGTACCCGGTATATGATTATTCATTACACTGTGCGAAGATACATGTATTTTCATATAAACATTAATGATTTATGTATCACACTGTTTTAATGAGTTTCGTTGCAAAGCAGCTTGAAATGAAAGTTTTTTAGATTTGTTTGACATGCGACTGTTTGATTCTCAAAAAGGTCATATAGGATATTATATTGGATTTGATATTTGATTTGAATCTACATGTAGATCGTTCATTGGAACATATTTTCCGAAGAAATGATATTGAATTGAATCTTTTTCTCAGCTCTAAGTACTCTATGATTTTTGATAATGTTAATGAAACTTGCAAGACACGATTTTGTGTATTTCTGTTTTTAAAATGTTGTTTATTTCAAGAAAACTCGAATAAACGATCTTACTATGGACTACATATTGCATTTTTTATGTCCCCCAGTCTATACACATTGTTTTTGCCCTGTCTGTTGGTTTGTTTGTTTGCGTCAAACTTTTACATTGGCCATAACCTTTGCAACATTGAAGATAGCAACTTGATATTTGGCATGCATGTGTATCTCATGGAGCTGCGCATTTTGAGTGGTGAAAGGTCAAGGTCATCCCTCAAGGTCAAAGGTCAAATATATGGGGGACATAGTGTTTCACAAACGCATCTTGTTGTTTTATGTAAATGTCGCTACTTGAACAGCTGCAGCTATACTTAAGTAAGTTTTATGGGTTTTTTTAGTAAACAAAATTAAAGTTATACTATTTTAACCCCCACTTTCAAGCGGCATGGGACCATCTGGCCGTCAGGACCTTGGATATTTGTGTCTCGCGTTATACATTTTTGTCCCAGTTTTATACAAAACAAAAATACATTTTAACTTGTGTCGAGAAGAAAGCTTTGCTGTTTGAGGGCTGGAACTTTACGATCAGATTTAACACCCCATGTACGTCGATAAACTAAACTTGCAACAGATGAACCAAACTGACAAAACGTGATGGTGGAAATGTGTAGTACCTCTGTTTACATGATTACTCATATATTTAATGTAAGTTTAAAATTGGAAAAAAGATCGGTTATCATACAATGATATTTTGTAGGTATTACGCACTGTTTCATACGTATCGCGATGGTAAATATTTGAGGTAAGTGCTATAAATTTAAATGAGATTGTCAAAGAAACCAGTAATAATATGAAAATGTCATGAAATACACGCATTGATCATTTATATTATTATTTATACGTACACTAAATTTTAAATTATCATGTTTAAATTTATATTGTGTTATTGTGAGCGGTATTGGGTTTAACCTGTTTTACTTTTCTATGTATATCTGCTTTATTTGTTGTTTATTAAATGCACCTTAATAACGTGTTATTACTTTTTTCGTGAGCCGATATAATGTAAAATGAATAACGCCAAATTTGTAGGGGATAAAGTCTAGACTTTTTTTTCTAAAGATTGACAGATAAATACCAAACTTATTTAACATTAAAATAATGTGTTTAAACGTGTTAAGAAAGATTTCGATTTAGTTGAATATAAAAGTCACTTACGGATTGACAAACAATTGCAAAGAAATGTAACAGGAAATTAATGTAAAAAGGAAAAAGAAAAATATAGTTGCAAATGATACTGCTGTCCTGAATTATTCTTATCCCTTTAAGAAACAATGAGCCATTGTAATGAAACCACAAAAATGATAATTAAAAATTTAGTGTACATATTTTATATGTCATTAATGATAAATTCATGTTCATGGATATGACAAAACTATTGTAAAATTATATATTATTATACTCCCAAAAGTCCTAATTGATGAGCAAAAGCATTTGAGTATTAAAATGAAGTTATATCCGATATAAGCAATCATATTACTTATGATTCAACAGTGGAGCCCCCGTTTAACATTCGGCATGAGATGAAACGTAATGGAACAGAAGAGTTGTGTTTACTGCTAGAACGATTGCAAAACATATTAATCACTGCGAAAAGCAGCATAGTTACAAACTATTTAACATAAAGAGTTTAAATTAAAACTAATTGTAGAAGATTTTTTAAACTTCAACCATGACACATTACTTGAAAAGGTGCTAAGTACAAAGAAAGCATGCACATATTTATATAACCTACAACAAACCTTTGATGAAAATAAAACTAAACAGCAGCAAACATGGGAAAGTATCATGACTTCGTATAACTATAATATTGATTGGAAGAACACATACAAAATACCATTTAAAACCACAATTGACTACAACTTACGCAACTTTCAATACAAAATTCTCCAACATACATTCCCTACCAATGCATACATGTACCTGAATAAATGTAAATTAACACCTTCTAATCTATGCTCATTCTGTTCTAGTTATAAAGAGTTTAATACACATAGATAGATAGATAGATTTATTCGGCATATACATGTCAAATAATAACATAAACAATTTATCACATTTTGCATAAGAACAAGATAAATTTAAAACAAACACATATACTGAGCACTAAAAATATCACAGATAGAATTGAAATCATGAGGTATACATGTGTGTTACATTTACAATACCTTAATAAAATTTCTCAGATGCTTAAAACAAAATTAGATTAGAACAAACACATATATTTAGCATCACAGAATTAAAATTGACTCAATGAGGTAAAAATTTGAGATACATTTACATACCTTAATAAAATTTACAATTTTCACAAAGAAGTTTAAACCAAATTCAGCTTAAGACAATCCCATACATTGAACACAAAAATATCACAGATTAAATTGACTTCATATGGTATACAATTATAGGTACATTTACATTAGACTGTTTACTTATAGTTTATTTTAGTCTGATATAAGGACATGTACTGCCAGGAAAGCCCTTGAAAGTCTTGCGACTTATTTCCAAAGGGGTCCTTTACATTACTGCTTCATACAGCACATAAACTAGATAGCAGCTAGCTATAGTCATATTATGTTAAATGGTTATTGAATTATTTTATACTTTAGTTAGCATATCTAAAATTTACAAAATGTATATATGCGTTCAACAATTTGAGCGAGCACATGATTATATAAACTCGTTACTTAACAAAGACATGGGATATCTAAATACTTAAAAGAAACAACACCGTCTGCCATGCTCAAACCCTAAAGGTACTTGTTAAGAAAATGTTTTTTGACTTCTTTTTTGAATTTGAAGTGACTATTTATACATTGAATAGATTCTGGGAGAGCATTCCAGGTTAAAACACCATTATAATAAAAAGTTGAAGCTGTCGCTGATTTTATGACAGGAACATAGAAATTACATTTGCTCTTTCGTGTGCAGTAGCTATGAACATCAGATTTCTTAATTAAGTTTTCTTTCATATACACTGGACATTTGTCATAAAAAAAATTATGTACATGATTTAGACTCAGTTGTTTAACTCTATCATTAAGTTTTAATATTCCTAGTTTGTGAAAATCTGAGCAGGTCAGTGTGGTTCTTGGTGGAACATTTAAAATGAATCGCACAACCTTGTTTTGTGTAATTTGTAATTTAGACTTAAGAGTTTTCCCCAAGTTATTATACCAGGCCGAACAAGCGTAGTCAAATAAGCATTGAATTAGTGAATTACAGAGGGTTTTCCTAGTGTTAAAATCCAGTACACTGTTGTGTCTATACATGAACTTAAGTCTCGAGTTGACCTTACTGATGATGTCGTTTGCACATTTATTACCTGACAGGGTGTTATCTAGAACATGACCTAAATATTTCACCGATTTTTGAGACTTTATAGTTTGATTATTACATATGACTGAGAAATTTTCAATCTTTTTAATTTTCCGCTTACTTCCAAAAAGTATACATTCTGTTTTACCTATATGAAGAGACAACTTGTTGTCAACTAGCCAGTTATTGCAGTTTGCTAATTCACATCCTAATTTTTTACTTATGACATTTGGATCTTGATGTGAGAAAATTATGGCGCTATCATCAGCATATAACAGTAGTTTGCAATCTTTGCTTATACTTATTTCCATATCATTTACATAGCATAGAAAAAGAAGAGGTCCTAAAATACTACCCTGAGGGACACCACATGTTACTGTTTCCGAGTCTGAAAAAGTATCATTTACATGCATTGTTTGCTTTCTCCCAGTTAAGTATGAGTGAAACCATTCTACAGATTGAACCCCCATGGTCTTAAGTTTTTCACACAGTATAGTGTGATCTACTGTGTCGAATGCTTTTTGTAAATCGAGCATGATCATGCCTGTGTATAACCCTTTAGCAGTTTGTGATTTGACGAAATCTGTTAAATGTACCAAACATGATTCAGTTGAAAAATTTGTTCTAAAACCTGATTGAAACTGATAAATTATATTATTTTTCGCTAAAAAAGATTCAAGTTGGTTATATACACACCTTTCTAGTACCTTACTAACAATACATAAAATACTGACAGGTCTATAGTTACCTACATCAGTCTGGATATTTTTCTTAAAAAGTGGTTTTACTCTAGCAGCTTTTAGCTCTGTTGGAACTTCTTTATCAACTATTGATTTATTTATAATAAAGGTAATAGGTATTTTTAGAAAAATTGCCCCATCCTTAATAAACCGTGCTGGAATGTTGTCTAACCCAGTACTTTTCATAGGATTTAATGAACATAGTTCTTTATAAACATACACTTCACTGACTGTTTTAATATAGAATTTTTTTGTATGAAATATTTTACAACCAATATGGAGAGATCTTGAAAAGTATTTAGCAAGCAAAGATATATACATTGAGCTTAACGTGCTTGACATAGTTTTTGGGGCACAAAAAGGTGGTGCAAATAATATGGTAATAAACTACATACTCAAATAGCGTTTGAAAGAAATAACATAGATTTAAACACACACAAATGGCAGAAATTTGTCACACCCTAACATGATCTTGCTTATATCGTAGTATTCCTTTCCGTCTTACCTTTTCCTTTTTTCCTACTGAAACTCCGTAGAAATTAAAGCGTAACTTTCTCATAACACTTTTATTTTAAGCTCATCATCCCTCTTTTTTTACTATCGTCCTCCTCTTTTTCATTTTTTATATAATATTTGAGCATCATATCCAAAAAATTGACTTCAACTTTAATTTAAAAATTGTGTATAATATGAACATACTTTAATAACAATAATTGATATGTTAATGTTGTAAATGTATAACCTTGTTTTTCATATGTTTACGAGATGTATGTTAAAATTGAATAATAATAAAAAATGAATCCTATTAACTTATTATATAAATTGAATGGCACATTCATTTACAAGTAACTTGAGTAAGTGCATATTTTAAAAACAGTTACACACAATTATAACACAAATGAAAAGAAAAACACTGGGACCGTTACAAATCAATAATCTTTCCATTTTCGTGCAGTTTGGTCTTAATAAATTTTAAGTTCGGACTTAATCCACACATTCTTTTTAAAAAAGTTCGGCAGTATTCATATATTAACATACAATTCCAATAAATAATTCATTTTAATAAAAAACATGGATATCGAACAATGGACGTTTGAATGACCCACCATATATATTATATCATCAATACAAAGCATTTTACTTCAACACTTATCAATATAGAGGATTGCAATTAAATAACTAATTAACTATATAATGTAAATTGTGTTTTGCACATACCTAATTTTTTTTTTTCTTAATAAAACATGGATTTATGTCAACTCACCAAGAACATGAACATGTCTGTACATCCTTTAATGAGGGATTTAGAGAAGGGGGGGGGGGGGTTCCATTTTGAAGTCCCACCGTTTTAAAATGTGTCCATTACATTTCATGTGTCACCCTTTAAAAAAATATGTCCCTCCCTGTTTGTCCTTTTTTATTTTTCAATTTTCTCGTAAATACTGACTAATGCGACATGTTTTTATATGGCAATTATTTTTTTCATAGAGTTTTCAATAAAGAGAATTCCTGATTACCTAATGGTATATAATATATGCTGCATGGTTGGCATTTATATATGTAGAAACAGCACAATTAAGTCAATTTCAATTTTCAATCTTTACCATCCAACTATTTTTCAAGAAATAGGTCACGCTGTCCCTTGTTCTGCCCCTCGCATTTTTTAGACTTGCTAAATCCCTACCCTAATGCATAAAACAATGGTTCTGTAAATGAACTCATCATTATCGCAGAATATAATTTACAGTTTGGTCTACCTGCTGCAAGCTTGGTTAATTGTCGTAAAGGGGGTGTATAAACCTGCATGTGCACTTGCGCACCTCCACATTATGGTTCGGATGTTTTTGAAACAACTTAAGTTGTAACAATTTTGGTTTTGGTGTTTTCAACATGCCGGTTATGGTCCCCTTGTATAATGTTTTCATTCGTGTCGCAATTAACTTATATATTAGTGTTGCTAAAGTGCTGAAACATTACAGACATACTAGTTTTAAGCACCATGTGAACTTGCGCACCTCCATATTTTCGTTCGGATGTTTCTTCACAGCGGAGTTATCAAGGGGTGAAAGTAAATGATGCATCAGTTGGGTTTAAGCGAGATATTAATGTCTATGTAGTAGTTACTAGGGCCTTTTCCCGTTATTTAATCGTCGATACATTTTCATTCAGAGTGTTCTGTTATCGAATATAGGCATTTTGACAACGTCTTTTTTATTACCACATTATTCCGTTACATGTAGACACTGACAGTTAATGGGAAAATGCACTGATTCAAATTTATTGTATGGAAAATTAGTAAGCATTAAGTCAAGCGTGTTGTTTGATTGGTAAAACTTCATTAAAACGTGTCCTATATTTGGGTTTTATTGTTCAAAAACGAACTTAATTCACATACTTTACAAGTTTGGTTAATATAAACACCATCTACGTTAATTTTGAATACTTTAAGCCGTTTTAAATGAGGTGGCCATTGCCATTTAATGCACGAACGTATTCCATAACACTAAAAACCGTTACTGTCGACCAGCAATTGCGTTTATTTTTTATGGTCTACTACCCAGCTTGTGTGGCTTACTGCAAACAGTTTTCTGGGTTGTTTGTTACCGACATCGCTAGAAAGCTATTTTGTTTCAGATAATTAAGAGGTAAAACAAAGTGAACACACAACAGAAACATGCATTAAATAATCGCGAACAAGTATGTTGATCTTATAAGGCTACTTTAAAAAACGAAAATGAGGAATACAATTTTAAGTATAGAAAGTGTGAGCAAAACCTGAAAGTTTACATTTTCTTGAAGTCTATTATTTTAATAAAATAAAGTGTAAATTAAACGACCAACTGTTGGTGCAAACATTCAATTGTTTGTATGTGATTTACCTTTCAAGCTTACTATTTAGTATGCTACTTACTACTAGTATATTTATGATACTACACATACTGCAACGAAAACAACTACGAATTTAACAAATATAAACAATTATTTCATCTAAATATTATATTCCACCTTTGGACATACACATCAGGAAAAATTATGGTGTGTGTGTATATACAGTGTTCCGTTTAAATATCCATTCACATTGAGTTAACGCGTTTGTGAAAACAGTACTGAATTTACTACAATAACGTATGAATTAAATTTGATTTCACTCCTCCTAAGATATTAAATCGACTAAAACACATATTTTAGTAAATCTTCTCGTAAACTAGTATGGAGAAGAAAAGTGTTGTGTTCGCAATGTCTGCATGTAACCCCCCACCCCATAAAAAAACAGCTATGACATAACACAGATAAGATGTGCAAACATTTTAATCGAGTAGTTTAGTTAAGAATTAGCAAGCAATGACATGTTAAAGAGATATGATAGGTTAAATGCAAATGCAAATTTTGATAAGTCTGTATGGCAACCAATGCCTGCAAATAAATGCATTTTTTTTTATTATTTACAACAAGTAAGTCAACGTTCTTAGTTTCTTGGAACTGTGGTATTAACCCTGTACCTCTCAGATACGCATTTTTACACATGTGTAGTCGATTCGAAAATCAAATTAAATTAAAAACCTTTCTCAATAGATCCAAGTTTTAAAGGCTTCATTTCCAACCCTAAGATACTGATGAGCAGCAAACAGCATGAAACCTGAACAGATTGGGAGTTACTCTGGTTTTATGCTGGTTGCATAAAGCCATTTTTAATTTGCTTTTAGTGGGAAAGGGATAGGTAATGCATTTATATAATTTCTTGTTTATTGTTCAATTAATAAATTGGCAGTTACGTATTGTTTCATTTAAAATGTTTCATAACCGTTTACAAATCCAGCATGATTTATTTTTTACATATAATAAATTATGATACTTATGCGAATGTGCTTCGAACAAACTGTATACCGTGCTGTTTAATACTTGCTTTCAATACATTATTTGAATGGTTTTGACACAGGAGGGAAGCCCATAAAACAACCGGTGTGTAGTTGATTCGTTTAAACTTGTTCGAGTTACATGGTTTACAGTAAAGATGGTCTAGTTTTACGGCAAACGAAGTTGAACTCCTTGTCTCTATTATATCATATAACAAAATATGGGCTTCCCTCCTGTGGTTTTGATACATAAATAATTGATTCCGAGGTAGTTTCAAAGATAACACTTACATGTTCTTATAAGATTGTGACAGTGTTTACTATTCTTTTACTTGCTAATACATGTTGTGAAGTATTTTTTTTATATATAGCCATACATTTCCTTGTACTTTAGTTAACATGACTGTATGTATTCAATAAACTCATTCCATTACTAGGTATTTATATGTCTTTGCTATAATCAAGAGCTATATTTAGCTTTTACTTCCTGAGGCTTAATACAAATACCATAATATCACACACTATTATACAATATCTATCAGCTTCGGAAATGTAAATATCATTGCGTTTCATCAAGAAACAAACTATATTTAATTGCTATGCTAAAATAAGTAATTTTATCAAAATCTTGTGTGAACAATAACAGCTGACATGTTTTATTCTATTACCAGATATGGCTATGGCTATAAGCTTTTACCCTTACAATAGGTAGCACCTATTATCACAGTCTATAAGCTATCGAACATTGCCGTATATGTCACAATTGTCTAAAAATATGAATAGCATTATATATTTATACATAAATGTGGATTTGAAATCCACTAAAGAGCTTCTTTCGATTTTACCTAATTGCTTGTTGTTTAATACTTCGAGATTGCTAGTAACTAATTAGAAATCGCCTTATACTCAACCAAACACCGTAATTAACTTTAAGACAAATACACGTCAAGTATCGCTCCGAAATCCAAGAAGAAATCGCTCTACGTTATATCTAATTTAAGGTCAGAACATAACAAATCCCTATTTCACGATTACACGAAAACATGTCACTGCACCGTTGATTAATGTTTCACAACCTATATCGTATAAACGATGCAAAATCGTTGTACCTTTAAGCAGTGGAAATGAATGAAATATCATTAAGTGACTTAAGTCATTTTGTTAAATACAGTTATAATAAAACGGTACAAAGTTTAAAACGATTGGATGGCTATGACGATCAAAACTACGAAGTGACAGTTAAGAACAATTATTCGAATGAAATGGAATTCGGATACACTGAAGAAACATTCGTATTAAAATTGTCTGGTGAGACTATCTCGTATATAGGTAAGTTGTACGTCTACTACGCAAGTATTTCTATTATAATATAAAACGGTCACGAACATCATTGCCATTATAACCACAAAGGCAACGACAACAAATATATATTTGGTATATTTTCGCCCACATCAATGCAATAAGGCATAACATAAAATGCTCAAAACAAAAACTTGATAAAAAAAAATCAAACTGAAAGCGGAAGTTTCGAATAGACGCTTCAAACTATCGTATGCAGGTTCCGGAGATAGTCGATGTAGTCGTTGATTAGACACGAGATGCATCTTGCCGAGGATTCCGGAGATAGTCGACGTATAAATAAGCATAATTTCAAATTCGGAATATTCGGCGTTGTCCATTGCAAAAACAGTTCTAATTTGCGCATAAGGAATATATTCATGATCTGTATGTGTTTATTTATGCCCGAAAATAGTTTGTGTTAACGGTTTAAGTGCCACCTGGATTCCAGGGACGAGTTGACATGAACAAAGCCTTTTCCAGTTGCAGCTCCCAACGACAAGTAGATGTAGTAGAAGCAGCAGCAACAATAGTAGTTGTATTACTATTAGTAGTAGTAGAAGTAGTAGAAGTTGTTGTTTATTCTACTACTTCTACTACAAACACTACTTCTACTACTTCTACTACTACTACTACTACTACTACTACTACTACTACTACTACTACTACTACTACTGCTACTACTGCTACTACTGCTACTGCTGCTACTGCTACTTCTGCTACTGCTTTTACTACTACTGCTACTTCTGCTACTCTACTGCTACTGCTGCTGCTGCTGCTGCTGCTTTTACTGCTTCTACTATTGCCACTACTTCCACTACTACTACCGCTACTACTAATTATACTACTACTAATACTACTACAAATAATATATAGCTCATCGAAAGCTATGTATACCTTGTCAGCCAATGTTAACAGCTCCATAAAAATATAAAATATAATGCGTTTACAATGTTCTCAGTCTAACAATACATTTATCATGTCTGTACCGCTTGCACAGAGTGGCAGCTAGATATCATGCGTCATCTTCACAAGCACAGCGTCTCCACCAGCCTTCCGGTGGCAGACGTCAACAACAAGTTCATGAACGTTGTCACTTTCCACGTTACCAAGTCGTCTACTGAAGGTAAATTTCGTCACCTAAGCGCAAAAGGATACATGTGCAGTGCAAATGTTCAGTACTTATTTGCTTTCTTCTGCTATAGTTACGATGAACGAGTATATCACACTCTGAACTGAAAACTACAAACGTCTTCTTTCAAGGCAATTTTCCTCATAGAATTTCTGTCATTTAAGTTGTTTAATTTATCAATCGCTAGTGGATTTTTAAACTCGCCTTTTAAGATCAATCCTCGACAAACACTGTTTAGAGCAAACAGATGTTGTAACAAGACATCTCCGTCGAATTAATAAGGTCCATGCCTTCTGAATGTTTATACACGATGTCCATCAAAGCTTGTTGATCAGTTAAAAGTGTTCGATATCTGTAAATGCATATGAGGTCCAAAAATGTACTGGACCATACCGTTTGTCAATAATTCTAACATAAGTTAACATAGTTGTTTTAATTTATGTTCAGATTCAAAGAACACTATTTCGTTTCTTTTTTATTTTATTTTTTATATGCAAATAACCAGGACAATATTTTGTTTCAGTCCAAGACAGTAAAACATTCGTGGCGTACCTTCTAACGTTCATACCAGAAGTCACTATGTTTGAAATGGGAAATCCTTTCGCCGTCATTGAAGATGTTGGCCGTTTAGTAGGAAGAATCGGGAAAGCCCTCATGGTCGTTACTTAATTGAATTGTTTTAGTGTTGTAAACAATTTAATGATATGTTTCTGTTAATTTAAAAATGTCATCATCTTTTTAACAATTGACGTTTGTAACAACTAGAACTCTATTTATATTTAACTTTCATAATTAAATTATCCGAACTTTTCCAATTACGGATATTTATTAGATATATCGGTAAAAAATGTTTTATGTGCAGCGCAAACAGGCATCCGAAATAGTCAATTATTAAACGGAAAAGCTTATACTTTTACAGACTTTCGAAACGTCCACCATTCATCTCCATAAAGCTGAGAATGATTGGGAAATGTCTCGTCTACCGGAAGTAGAAGCAAAAGCCCGAAAGTACTGCAGTAAAGATGAAACGAGACTTGCCATTGACGTCATCAATGATTATCGGGAACAAATCGAGCCTTTTTTGGACCAGTTTCAGAAAAGTATGTTCTGTAAAAATAATTGAGACGCTGAGAGATTTGTTAGGTAAGACGATACAATGGAATGAGTTTGCCAATTAATTTTTTGAAATTATGAAACACATATTTTACGGTATGAACTTCATATAGTGACTTGTGTCTTGCTTTTTTTAATGTCGATAGTACGAATACGACGGTTTAATCTGAAGTATTTGGATTGGCGATGTAAAACCAGTTGTTTAATTTTAGATGCATTCTTCATGGCATTGTTAATCCACCTAAGTTGGCCTTGTGATTATTCTAAAGCTAACCATATTGATCAAGTTTAACAATGTTCAATATCAACTGCGATCAACATGCACATTTTTTTTTAAAGGAACAGGCTTCCAGATTTTCGTTTTGTCATTTAATATGGTTTCTTACAAATAAATATCGTTTTAAATAGTCTTAACTAATAAAAATAGCAAGAAATCAAGTTAAAAGCCGGGTCTCACTTGCTTGATTCTGCGGTGGTAAAATGAAAACCTTCATTAACTAGTGGGCTGGGTTTATCTGACAGTGCTTTGCTGATAACATCAGAGCGTTTATNATGATGATTATCCATAAATGAAACAGTATTTTATACATTTTTTAGTCAGTAGCGTTATTTCGCTTCTTTAAACATAATGTATACATTAATTTTTGAATAAATGACAATTATTTTTATCTAACATTTACAGCGAATTCGGTTGATTAAAGCCCCGTTGATTAAATTTCTGCTATAAACCACCGCACAAAATGACGTCATTTTTTCGACAAAATGACGTCATAAATCCAGCGAAATTATCCTGTTAAACTGATTTTGTTTAAATAAAAAGGTTTACCAGGGGCGGATGCAGGATTTCTGGTTAGGGCGGCGGGCGGGATATTGAAAGATTTGCTGGGTGAACGGCAAAGCCCTGCTAGGGGGTCCAGGGGGCGAAGCCCCCCTTATAAGCTCCACGATTTTAGTGGACTTGAAAAACCGGGCGACAGAGAGTCTAAAGTTTAAACATTCAGTTGTCTGTGATAACTGGGAAATGTTGTGTACGAAAAAGAAGAAAAATGAGTTTAAATATGGGATTTAGATAATTAAGTGTGAAACATCAAATGAATTGACTTTATTTTGGCGGTGTTNATCGTCATTTTCCTAAACTTTGAACAATTTAAAGGTTAAAAGTGATCACATCAATGCGTTTGTAGATTCGCCCGTAATCCATATGATCATATATATGTATGTAGAAAAAACATGTATGCATTTTAATTACAGGTGTTATCCACGGCGATATCAATAACTGCAATATAATTCTAAAGAAAAATCAAAATGGCGCTTACGTCGTTTCCGGTATAATTGATTTTGGAGACGCTTGCCATTCATACAGTGTCTCCGAGATCGTGATTGTGATGGCGGACTTAATGTCAGCGTGTTTAGAGAAACAAGACCCATTAGGTGTTGCTCGAAAACTGCTTCGCGGATATTTGAACGAGTTTAAACTGAACACTCAAGAAACAGATTCACTACGTTTGTTGATATGTTCTAGACTTGTTCAAAGTTTTGTTTTGTCAGCAGAAAAGCGAATGGAAAATCCTGATTATATTTATGTTGTTTTGGACAGAGAAGAAAATGTCCGCCTTTGCAAGCGTCTATGGGAAATGTCCAACGATTATTTCAGAGACAATGTAATAAAATGAAGAGGTTAACGTTTCAGAATGAAATAAATTGAGAGTTCCATATTTCTATGACACCTTCATGAAGTTGGTTATTACCACCAGGTGGGCAATCTATGGATGCTACACCACAACTATGTAATGCCTTAGTAAACCCGGATAAAAAATAAAATGGTAAAAATGTTCAGTCGTTCCATATGTATGAAAAAAATAAAGAAAAAAGACCATCTACTCAATGAATTTTAGCAGCACAAGTGTTATGGTTTCTGTTTTTATAAGTAAAGCAATACCTTCGCGTGGACAGTCGATTATATGATATCACAGGTATCAAACAATGTGTGCATTTTTGTTCACAGTAAGGATAACGACATACAGACAGATGGACAGTTTATTCAGATTTATACACAAGAACATCGTCTTCATACTTAAGTATACATATTATTTTATGTCACGTAACTAGGTATAACAAATTAACATTACATAACATAAAATAAACATTTAAGAATACACATACAAATCAACTTTTAAAGCGGTAATTAAACATATTGAACAGTATTATTTAGAATCGTATTTCTTATAACAAGACCTTCTTCGATATCAACATACATTCTAAATTACTGATTTGTAACATGAAACTAATAACCTGTGGAATTTATATACAGATGGGTTAACATAAAATATACGGTTTATACATTTTTCCTTCAATCAGTGTAATAGCGGCATATACAAATAAAATGGTACTCATCTTCTGAATCCAGGTCATCACAATATAAACAATAACGTTCATTTCGTGGTATGTTATTTTGGCTGTATCTGCCAGTTTGGATTCTCACACGATGTGCAGAGAGACTCTTAGTCTTACAAAAAATAATCGCAGACGTATAGGGAGTAAATCTTAAAATGTTTCATATTCAAAACAGATTTTAAAAACTGTATACATATCTTATACAGTATTATTATGCATTGTACCGTACCACTGTTGTTTAAAATGTCAATAAGTCTACATTTGAACTCGCTAATAAAACTATTAACTTGTACAACGTTTGGATTTTCAAATACATAACCAAATCCAAAATTATCTAAGATTTTCTTGACATTTGAGACCCAGTTCGTTTAACCTTTATTACAATCATGCATTCAAGGCTTGTTTGTACACAGTATGCATTATGATATTTTCATTGCTCAGAACTTTAAAACAATATTTAATAATTTTAACAAACCTGTTTACATACAATGGATATCTACCTTATTCTCCATACACAGCAACACTACATGTATTTATGTTCATCTGTAGCAAGCGTTTGCAAACTTTTAAATGTATACGTCCTATAGCGTCTGACTTCGTGAAACCCCACACTTCTGAAACATAATTTAATATAGAACCCACAAAAGAGTCACATAACTGGCAAAATATTTTCGGTTTTATGTCAAATTCAATCAAATACGTTAAAATAGCTGGTATTCTTTTGGTGGCTCAACGCTAGATTTGTATACCTTAATGAGCTATAATGATGAAGTTATTTAAAAAAAGGTTATGTATAAATGTATATTATCTACTGGAAAATATCAATAACTAAATCAAATTTTCGATAGATTTCCGCATCTGTTCTGTTTATGTTATTGTTGTTTCTGTATGTGTGTGCATGTATGAAGATATGTTGTAACCACAACTATGTTAATATCTAAAAAATGTGAATTTAACTTAATCATGTAAATTGCTATATTAACACAACCCAATATATATTTATAAACATGTTCTAGACACAACTAAGTTATGATCTAAAAGCTAGTTCTAATGTAAACCTATGTATTTTGGGCAAGAGGCCTTTGCTGACAAAATAAAATTGAATTGACTTGACTCATAACACCTCCCGCGTTACTCGTTATATATTATCTAACTTACAAGATTTATAATAACAACCCTATATCATCTTAAACATGACCTTCAAGGAGAAATTAATATATATCGCTAATTTTGTTTCCGGGCTAATTATACATGTATATGCGTGTCAAATGATCAATTTCTGTACATGCATAATCCTTAACACGAAACAAATAAAAGTAACAAACTCGATATGTCGAAATATACTGTTCAAGGGTATTAAACATATCCAATTATGTCAAAAATCAATAAAAAAAAAATCAAAAAAAAAATCAATACATGAAACAATAGAAAATGAAACATAAAACCCCAAACTAGTTTACTAAACCAAAAACAAACTTTGCAGTTCAAAAACATATTTAGTGTTTGCTCTTGGCGATTTATTTTGTTGTGCATAAGTAGATCTAAACCAGACCATATGCAAACAAGCAGTGTTGTTACATGTTTTTGCTTACAAAAGCGTTAAATAACAAATAGCATGACCATACAGATGTTGCAGATAATAAAGAAGGAAGAAAATGTCGGATACGTATACGATATCTTTGTATATTTGTAGTTGTCCTTTCGATTGTAATAACAGTTATATAACAATTCGTTATCAGCGTTTTGAAGGAGGTGCCTGGGTGGGTTAATTCTCTTTTTTTCCCGCTTCATTTTGCGGTCCTTAATTATAAAAAAGACATTTACGTTCCAATTGATTTTAATCCAAATGGATTTCCCGTGTCCCGTTAACTGTTGAATACAAGTCCTCGCATAATGTAAGTGTTTTTTTTTTACAATCTTTAAAGGGACTTTAAACCACGAATGACGAAATAACATTACTTGAAAAAAGTTCATATTTTCAGTATATTCGGTAATAAAATTTCGCGATGTGACATCGTAAGTTCATCGCGAAAATAGGTGACATAACGATTTACANAAAATTTAATTTATGTAATATACCAGTCCTGATAATTTAATCGATATAAACTAATAATTGTAAAAAAAATACGGTATTTTAGAACTTTTCTTTTTCGTCATTCGTGGTTTACAGTCCCTTTAAATTCAATTAAATTTTGTTTACTAGAATTTGAAAATGCGTGAGATGAAAAAGCACCTACATCGCCAGCGTATACGAGTTTTCTATGATTTCCTCCACTACAATGGTCATCAAACATGAATGTATTTGTCAGCAAGGAGTATGCAGTTGTTTGGCTATTTAAATCACTTCTTTTTTAAAATCTGTTCATTCTTTATGCGCTTGTAAACATTATATTAGATTCATGGACCATAAAGACGAATCAGATTTTGATTTTACAAGATAATGCGAGGTCTTATAGAACGCCCTTTGCTCTTGTAGCATTCAGCAATATAATGTACATACAAATAATTACTACGGTAAGTTTTATAATTTAATACAGGTACAATAGAGACACACGTGGCATTTAGATCGAGAGATAATTGTAACTGGCTGCTATGTTAGGAAATGTTCAAAATAGTAGATAGTGATCAATTAAAACTGTTTCTGGTTTTAACGTACTCAAGTAATACTAGAATGAATGCTTGACTGGAAAAAATTAGTTGCCACTGTTGTTTAAATGTCATCTCTCGTGTGTTGTTAATTAATAACCGAGTGGCAATCATAGTTGCCTAGGAAACTAGACAGGTACCATTCGGCGTTATCATAAGCCTCTTGTTCGCGATGTTCATCTACGTTTGATGGCACTTTCACCATAATCCGGTATTGGCTGTCTAAAAGTAGCCTGTCTGTCATTGAATGACGGTGTCTGTCCAAAAACTTAACCTTGGTCATAACTTTTGCAATATTGAAGATAGCAACATGATATTTGGAATGCATGTGTATCTCATGGAGCTGCACATTGTGAGTGGTGAAAGGTCAAGGTCAAAATCATCCTTCAAGGTCAAAAGTAAAAAAAAATACAAGGGAAGTAATAAACTTTAAAAGGGAGATGCTTTCTAAACCTGCCAAATGATATATTGAAATTTAATTTCAAAGCGGCGCAATAGGGGGCATTGTGTTTCTGACGAACACATCCCTTGTTTCTATATGAAATTCAATAGTTCAGACCTCAACCCTCGATTGACATAAATATAGTGAAAACATCTTCATACTTTCCATAATTTGAACATATTAATTCCGGAATACTGATGGGATATTTTTAGCAAAATATATTGCACATTGAGAAGCCAAAAGTTGTGAAACGCATAGACAAGTGTATATTGTGGACTATGGAGGATATGCATGCATCATACCTCATTACATATCTGAAGTTTGAAATAAGGATTGAACCCTGCCTTGTTGAAATGTTCAATGATGTGCATTTTGCAAATACCATTTCATTCGCACATACCTTAGCGAGCAACTTACAGCTGCCCTTCTTGAATCACAGGTAAGGAGAGAAGTTCGGTAGAAAATATTTCATGACCAATCCAGACAAACAAATTATGTGGACTGTTGGATTGTAAAACGAAGTCGCGATCCTCGGATTTGTAGTCCGGCGTTAATAAACTTAGCTTGCCGGCCTCGCAAACTGATACATTGCAAATACATGGTCTTGTGTAATACTCATTATACACGTAATTAACCGCAAACAAACATCAAATAATATTGACCTTTGACTCTAGTATACAATACTCCAAAAGAATCAACGGCACAATACTTGTTTTTTATGTAGTATTTCAGCTATAACACACATAAAATACCATCAACAAACTAAGCGCCTTACTATAAGAATTACTTAAGGTATCATATAAACGTAACAGGCAAAAGCGAATTAGGCTGTTTGTTAAAGACACTTGGCAAACGTCATTGGCCTTAGTAGTCTTCCGGTGCGCACAAAACATGCGCAAGTATAACCCTTTGTAATATAAGACATGCATAGTGATCCAACAATCCAGATGACAAACATGTTCATGTCATACATATCGATATTGCACTTTAAATCGTTATTATGTTTATCAGTTGTTATTAAAATATTGCTGTAGAAAATCATAATCAGTGTCGGAATCCGTGGAACTATCCGTGCATGTCTGCAAATCTAACGAATTGTCTTCTAAATCCCACTCGTTTGCTTTCCCATCTGACAGCTTACAGTGTGGGCAATCAACGTGGCACCTTAGCGTAGTCTTTTGAAGGCTCATATGCGCAAGTTTTTGAAATGAAGTTGTTACAGACGGTAGACCTTCTGGCAAGTCGATCCTTTGCCATTTCGTTGGTACTGCGTAGTGTTCAAATAAACTGCTGATGATGGTTTCTTCTAGTTTCTTTTCTGTTGATGAATATCGATAACACTTATGGTCAATTAAAGCATATGTAAAATTCCGTTCACCTTGGACGTACATCATAGAAAATGGGGCCATTGCACTTGAATCCTGTTGAGGCATTACAATGCTAATATGACAGTCTTTAACGACTGCAAACCCTTGCTCTATACCATAAAGCTCAATCTCCGACGATAGTCTGTCTTCTATAAGATGTGTAACATCAAACCGCGTTGATGACACTGAATCGTATACTAGTAAAGTAAATTTGAAATTTTGATAGTAAGCTTTGTCACTTATATTTTCCATAATCAGTATTGCAACCAAACTTGACGAATTAACACACCATTTTAACACGTCTCCGTTAAAGAAAACAACTGGATTTAAATGCACTTCATCACAGATGTGTGCTACATGACCCATCAGAAGAGTGGATTTGCGTTTATAACTGTTGCTTCTTTCAGTTTCGATCAAAAAACATATGCCATTTTTTAATACAAGTTTACTAGAAATTATCATAAGAATCGGTTTGAAGCATTTTACCGCAATGTGCTTTGATTTATTGTTGTCTAGGTTATGGACTTTCAAAATTTTCTCTTCGTCCTTATAAATAATTAAGTTGCTCCCCTCCATATTATCTTTGCATAATTTTGTTATTTGAAATTTAGCAGGAATTAGCAAGTTGTACCATTGTCTGGATATAAACGAAAATGCCAACAGTTTCGAGCCAACCAAGCGTATCAGACAAGTTTCCTGATGATTAAACTGTTGCCTTTGCTCTAGAATAATTCGAGGAACGTCAATCAATGTCATTAATTCGGCGACCTGATCATTTCTAGAATTGTGTCTTTTTCGTATCCATCGGGATAAAAACGTCAGCTTTAAATCAAGCGGAACGTACGAGAGTCTTTGATCAGAAAACAAACTCGCCACTGAGTCCGGAGACAGAGTCAGCAAATGATCGCCTTTTAAGAGCGTTAACAATCTTTGCTCGATGAATATCTCTACTCCTGCAATGTTTAACTCGTATATCGAACACAAGTGTAAAACGTCAACAACATTCACTTCTGATAATTTTGCTTTTTGAAGCCACGTAAAACAAAGCATTTTCAAGTTTGGTAGTAAAAAGAACTCAGCTAAGTCTAGCACTTTTTCGATGTTTTTCATGTTTAGTTCCGGACAAATTCCATACAAATACATTATCGCCATGTCAATTGTTCTTGGAGATCCGATGTGCAAATCAACCGCACCTGCCAGATCAACAATATAAAGGCATTATGTAATGCTATATTGATAAAAAAGAAATGCAATAACAATGTATAAATCGAATGCATACACATTTTGTATGATAGTGAAGCGGTCAAAATGTTATGAATGTATACATTAAATTATTAACAGAGGAATTGTTTCTACAAACGCATTGCACGAACGCGTTGACAATCATTTATTTCCAAAAATGTTTAAACTCAAATGTTATTTGAATTTATAGATAATATCACATTAATTTTAATATTCATTTTTCATTTAATATTTAACATACCATAATGGCGTTCTTGAAAATTACTGTGAAATGCCTGCTGGAAGAATGGGCTTTCCATTAAAACATGGCGATGGTACCGTTTTTTCTGAAAAACAACAACAGCAAAAACGTACCTACAAAAGTTTATTTTTGTCTTGTCCGCCAGTGGATATCTTAAAGTAAATGTCGCATTGATTTTTTGTTGTGCGTGCATGCGTCCGTGTATGTGTAGAAGTAGTATTAGTAGAAGTAGTAGTAGCATTAGTAGTAGTAGTAGTAGTAGTAGTAGTAGTAGTAGTAGTAGTAGTAGTAGTAGTAGTAGTGGAAGTGGTAGTGGTAGTGGTAGTAGTAGTGGTAGTAGTAGTGGTAGTAGTAGTGGTAGTAGTAGTGGTAGTAGTAGTGGTAGTAGTAGTAGGAGTAGTAGTAGGAGTAGTAGTAGGAGTAGTAGTAGGAGTAGTATTAGGAGAAGTAGTAGGAGTAGTAGAAGGAGAAGTAGTAGGAGTAGTAGTAGGAGTAGTAGTAGGAGAAGAAGTAGGAGTAGTAGTAGGAGTAGAAGTAGGAGTAGTAGTAGGAGTAGAAGTAGGAGTAGTAGTAGGAGTAGAAGTAGGAGAAGTAGTAGGAGTAGTAGTAGTAGTAGTAGTAGTAGTAGTAGTAGTAGGAGTAGTAGTAGGAGTAGTAGTAGGAGTAGTTGTAGGAGTAGTAGTAGGAGTAGTAGTAGGAGTAGTAGTAGGAGTAGTAGTAAAAGTAGTAGTAGGAGTAGTGGTAGGAGTAGTAGTAGGAGTAGTAGTAGGAGTAGTAGTAGTAGGAGTAGGAGTAGTAGTAGGAGAAGTAGTAGGAGAAGTAGTAGGAGTAGTAGTAGGAGTAGTAGTAGGAGTAGTAGTAGGAGTACTAGTAGGAGTAGTAGTAGTAGGAGTAGTAGTAGGAGTAGTAGTAGGAGTAGTAGTAGGAGGAGTAGTAGGAGGAGTAGTAGTAGGAGTAGTAGTAGGAGTAGTATTAGGAGTAGTAGTAGGAGTAGTAGGAGGAGTAGTAGGAGGAGGAGTAGTAGGAGGAGTAGTAGTAGGAGTGTTAGTAGGAGTAATAGTAGGAGTAGTAGGTAGAAGCTGTAGTAGTAGTAGTAGTAGCAGTAGTGGTAGTAGTAGTAGTGGTAGTGGTAGTAGTTGTAGTAGTAGTAGTAGTAGTAGCAGTAGTGGTAGTAGTAGTAGTGGTAGTGGTAGTAGTAGTAGTAGTGGTAGTGGTAGTGGTAATGGTAGTGGTAGTGTCAGTGGCAGTGGCATTGGCAGTGGCAGTAGCATTAGCAGTAGCAGTAGTAGTAGTAGTAGTAGTAGTTGTAACAGTAGCAGCATCATCAGCAGTAGCAGCAACAGTAGCAGCAGTAGCAGTTGTAGAAGAAGTAGTTGAAGTAATAGTAGCAGTATAATTAAGAGTAATAGAAACAAAACATACCCATCTGCCAGACTTCAGCGTAACATCGCAGACCTTGCTTTGTTCTGCCACCTGATGTTGCAGAAGTTTTCGAACTGAGTCGGGTTTTAAATTTTTCCCATAGTCCATGGTTAGATCATAATACGGAACAGTCCTGTTGTGCGCCTTTATAGATCTCTCTGAACGTGTTATGGTTGATATGTATTGTACACTGACCGATCTTTACACGGTATGCGTAAACGAAGAAGACTTTATCTACACCTATCGTTTTTCAAAAATGCAACATGATGCATTGCGTGTTTCTATAAACAGATTTTTAGAAAATAAGTAGCGGTCGACACATTGTTAAGTTTACCTGATGCAATCATATACAGTATTATACACTTATCGTTTTGTACACGGTAGGCGTAAACGAAGAAGACTTTATCTACACCTATCGTTTATCGAAAATGTAACGTGAGTCAAATAGATTTTTTAGAAAACAAATAGTTGTAGACACATAACAAAGTGTTGCCAATCTACTCATAGACAGGATAAACAAGGTAATAATTACAATTTGATTTCTTGAGTAGGTGGTAAATAAATGTGCATCTAGATAATGCCAATGTAATAAACGAACTGAGTACTTGACTAATAGTTCGATGCCATCTCATGTGTTGTCTTAATCAGTCTTTCAATTAAACAGTTGTGTTTGAGCAAATACTTAGTTGTAATGATCACTATTCATAGCCCCAATGGATGCGGTTATTGCAAATTATGTTTGATTTAGTTTCATATTGTGCTAAATAATAACAAAAACAAAACAAACGGCAAAATAATGTGGATTAAGTGTACGTAGAGTGTTCACTCAGTTTATATGATTGTGTTTGAAACATATTTGTCGCCCTGTAATTGTTGGAAATAGATACATCTTTAATACACAACCTTTTATTCGCTAATTCAGTCAGATTAAAATATGTTTATTAGGGTAAAAACACTTAAACCAACTTGTGCATATCCTTATATATTTGTAGTAGGCCTGTAAGATGGAAACATCTGGCACGTTTAGACCAAACTCTACTAAATCTGCCTTATGGAAACAGGTCTACGAGCAGAGTGATGTATGCGATTTCACCATCAAAGTGGGGGACTGGGTAAGAAACTGTATATGCACATTATGGCCAGTGGGGAGAGCCTTTGTACATTAAATGCGTATTTAAAAAAAATGTCTGGCCACTCCATGGGTAATTCCATTCCGTGTATGAACTACCATACACTATATTACATTTTATATATGTACTCTGCTAGCAGCCTTAATTCTTTACTGCTCTGTTTCATCTGCATCTGTTTATTGATCACCAATGATAAGGGTCGCTGTCCTGTGACCACAGCGGGTTGCCAGTACAAAGGGATATAATATACGGGATATATAGGTAGTCATGTTTTTATTATTATTTATAGCGTTTATTCACCTTCATACATTTCAAATTGTATCGTTAGTTTACATGTTAATTTGTAAGTATATAATATAGTTCTTTTAACAATTCAACTTGCTTTCTATAATAGAGGTAAATTAAATCCATGCATCCCATTATATAGACAAAAACATACAGTTCACACAAACAGACACATACACATATGCCATGTTATGATACACAAAAAAAACGTTTGGACTTCAGAAAATTATAAACTTTAATACAACGTTTGGACTTCAGACAATTATAAACGTTAATCAACCGACCATGGTATTAAATAGTTTAAGCAAATAACACGATTAACAATAAGATGATTCTATTGATCTACCGTTTTTTTTTACAATTGCCCAGTTTAGTAGTTCCTATTCTTGATATTTTATATTAGCTTGAATTTATCATGCTAAGCAAAGATTATTATTCAGCCCCCCTGATCGAAGGTAGTATACTCTTTCTCTTTCTCTATATAATTTTTAATTTCTAGTGTAAGTATATTAATATCAGTCATGTTAATGCTTGTACACACAAATAACATTGTTTGACAGGAAATTTCAGTACATTTTTGCAAAGTATGTGATCTCAAAAATTCTACAACATAACTTACAATTCTCTTTTTAAAAATGCAGTCCCAGAATATATGTAATAGGGTTTCTTCATTTTAATTACAGAAGGAACATAAATTGTTATGAACAATGTTCATTTTAAATAACAAAGATTTGGTTCCTAAGATTCTGTGAACAATTCTTGTCTGGAACCACTGAGTGTATGTGTCTCTAGATATAATAAAAACAAGTGCGTGCTTTTTTGTCCATTCAACGTTATTAAAAAGTGTATTCCATTTTGAATGGCAAGTGGGTATATATGTATTATATTTAAACCATTTAAAAAACAAGTTTGTTTTGATTATACCCAAACACTATGTTATTCAAGTAAAATATTATAAATACACATTGTATATTTGGCTTTTTTATAAATTGAAGTCCTGATAATCTGATATATGCCTTTTCAGTTCTGATTAAACCTTCATAAAAAAGGAAGTTTATTTTTACACCAATAAGATTTTCTAATACAGATTGTTTTAAAAATTCTCCAGAAGTGAACAATATATCTCTTACATATCTAATTCCCCTATCATACATATTTTTATTTTATATAATATTCATACCTATATTGAAATTGTGTATATAAAATAAAGGATCAAGGATATCTTAACACTAACTGACATTTTTATGCCCCCGAGGTGGGCATATAGTGATCGCGCTGTCCGTCTGTCTGTCCGTCCGTCTGTCCTTCTGAAATTCCGTCACATTTTGCGTTTAGGTTTTGCGTTTAGGTTACGAATAATGTGGATTTTTTTTTTGCAATATTGATCATAGCAACTTGATATTTGGCATGCATGTGTATCTCATGGATAAATATGTTCAAAGCGGCGCAGTAGGGGGGCATTGTGTTTCTGACAAACACATCTCTTGTTTTTATTAATATACTCAATGTAACATGTAAGGACATCTCTACAAAAACATTTTTTTTATATCATAATTTTGTCTATGTATTTTTTTTCCTGAATTAAACATTTTCCTCACATCAAACATAGACTATACCAATTGAAAACATTTTCCATTACTTGATACAATTTTCCTTAACCATGTCATTTGCATAGTTTTATGAAAAGCATATTTATCAGTCATGGCAACTCGTCCATCATCATATGATTTGATAGCAATAGTTTGTTTAATTTTTGCTGATCCATCCCATACAAAATTCGAAAACAGGCTATTTATTTATTTTAAAACGTTTTCTCCTGGACTAGGAAGAGCTATAAACAGGAGTGTAAAAAGGGGAAGTTATAGGGATTTAACAACATATATCTTTCCCAGGGGGTATTAAAGTTTTTCTTTTCCAAAAAAGTATGATATTGTGCAGTTTCAAGTTTACTGGAGAAGTTTATTTCTATCATTTTCTTAAAATCAAAATCAAATAATATTCCTAAAACTTTAAAGTTTGGTGTGCCCTAGATTAGTTTATATTTAGTTTTTATTGATTGTATGCTAAACTTTTTGGAGCCAATCCATATAATATGTGTTTTGTCATAATTGATTTTTAATCCAGAACATAAGGCAAAGTTATTTAAAAGATCAAGGGTAGCATCGAGGAAAACATCGGTGCCATCCAGTAAGAGAGATGTATCATCAGCAAACTAAGACAATTTAAATTCAATATTTTCTATTACTTTTCCTTTAATTGCATTACAATTTCTTATTTTAATTGCCAAAATTTCATCACAAAGAATGAAAATATAGGAATTTACTGGATCTCCTTGTCGGCAACCTCTTTCAATTGTAACAAACTCTGATAAAAACCATTGATTTGAATTGCCGTCAAGGTATTATGTAAGAAAAATGAAATCCAGTTTTTCAATGTTGTACAAAAAATAAAATAATCTAATGTTTTTTCTATAACAATTATGGGTAGGTAAATTAAGAAGGCTTAATCTATGCCTTTAAATCTCAACAGCGTCTTAATAAGTGTTGTGCAGCATATACACATTTAATTGAGTAAATTTAATCAATATTCGGACTCATGCTAGTTAATTATCCAGATGGAACTACTATCAAGTATATTGTTGTTCAATGTGCGTGTATTCCTTATTACCGACTTTAGACATATATGCTGTGAATGTGCGTATCAATAGCTTATTTGCATATTTCAGGCAAAGAGGTTTCATTCAAGTATTATAATGGCGAGTCCATTCTTTCAGTGTGCGATCGATAGCGAGTTCATGGTGTGTAAGCCAGGTAAAAATAATTACATAAGCATTAACGTATGTTTTGGACACTGTAACAAAACGATGACTTCACAATCGTGACAGCTTTCTTATATTTTCTTAAGTCAAAGTCTAGACAAATATGGTATTTAAACACTCAATTTGTAACTCTGTCATAATATATTTTGTTTACAAAAAGACCACGCAACATCATTTGAGTTATGAATTTCAAAATTAAATGTTGGTTATGTTTGACACTTATTTTCTTTTATTTTCGTTTAAGCATGCATCGAGCTTACTGCCACTGCTGCTTCACATGCTGAAATGGCGATAATGTTCCTGTATGGCAAGTGCCCCACACTGAGTGAAGCAAACATCAGCGAGTTGTTAAATCTTGCCGAATTCCTGCTTATACCAAACCTGAAAGCACTCTGTGTAAAATTTGCTCAGTGCATGACCGTAAGCAAAGAAAACGTAATAACCCAACTAAAGATGGCATCACTTTACGAATTTCATCATCCACGTGCTCTCGAGTATGTTCACAGTCATCTTGATGACCTGATGGAGGATGATTCCCTTATACCAGCTTCAAAGGACTTCATTCAGTCTCTTTTTGCAAATGAAACCCTTCGGTATGTTTCTATGGACACCAGACTACAGTTTGTGATACGCTGGATTCAGTATAATGTCATTGAGAGGAAAAGTATGTTTCAAGATTTCGTTGCATTACTAGATATTACCCAGTTAAGTGGACACAGTCTTCGTAGCGCTGCAACGGAATTAGGAGCAGAATGCTATGCAAACTTATTACACATCAATGACGGTTTAGAACGCTTCAAACCGCGGGAAATAATTGTTACGATCTCGAAATACAATTCCTACCCTTCCAAATGGTATGACATAAATAACGATCAATGGATGAATCCGTCGGTGACCATCGACACGCAAAATACAAATAGACATAACTACACATTTGCTTGCGCTCTCAACCAGTTTTCATATGGGGTATGTTTTCCCTCGAACATAGAAATTGTTGATGTTTTGGTAAATGCATATAAAATTTTCAATTTATCAAACGAATGCACTGATACATTTGAACATGTTTGCGCAAACTCCACTACAGTTTTAGCAACCTCTTTTCAAAATGTGCAAGTTCTAAAAAGTGAAGAACAAACAAAACTTGACGAGCATATCCGCGCTTTACAAGTTCGAGCAATGATGATGCAAGGTGTTCCTTTGCATTACATTTGGCAATCGCTCAATGACGTATCACCAACAGCAACAGTACGTAAACTGGTATTCCATATCGGGAACATAGATGCGGCGTCTCCTGACGTTGCAATGAAACCACTTTTTACTTTAAATTCTTCTGACAGTGTAAAGGTCTATATAAACGAAGCCCACACTTGTGTAATTGTGAACAAAGATAATATAATTTTATTTGATACCTTGACATATCAAATGGACACGTTTGAAAAGATAAACTTCAACACCACATATCAGATAGTGCCACATGGCGATGGTTTCGTTCTTCACGACAACACACTCGCAGTTTGCATACATAAATTATTTGGACCATGTCTCAAGAACCGATACAGCTTTAGACCTTTTACTTTACCCCAGGAAAGGGATATGGACGGTAATATTCGGCCCGGTCGACTCCAATATCGACTTACAGGTGATATGTGGATTCGCGGAAAACAGTATGAAAACACCGTTTTCGAGAGGTCTTTGGAGAGATTTGCGCTTCATTGGGTAGCCGATCCGAAAACCTTCACTTGGAAACAGTGCTCTAAGACTAACGTCATAGGTGACCTGTTTTCAAGTGATACAACTGCCATGCTGCTGAGGGTCCCTATGGAAAAACTCAGATGCCACATAGATTGTCCGCATTGCAAGGCGCTGCAAAAGACAAGGCAAACTTATGATACGGACGATTTTGCATACGAAAGAAGACGATGCTCATGGAAAACGGATGAGAATGATTCAGACGACACGAGGTTTAGTCAATATGACCCAAAGCGATCACATAATGCTTATGATTCCGATGATGACTCGAGTGATTATGATTACTATGATTATTATGATTACTCGAGTTTTTATTATAACGACTATTCGGATTGAGCCGCTAGTAGGGTTTCCAATTCAAAACAGGACTTTCTATAAATGGATTTGTCTGTCAAACGTAGTATTAGATTTGTAAGTCGCTTGCATCATGCATACATAAAAAACCACGGGATGCATTTCTGTTAGCTATCGTGATATAGTTTGGAACTGGTATAGCTCGTAAATATTATCTTGACACTGACACTGAAAATATTAAAATTACGTCACGATGAATATATAAGTCTCCTCAATGAGAGCTATTACAATCGATTAAAGCGTGCCTCATTGTATATACTGTAATCGCCTTATTAAACTATTGCAACATAACCTAGGAACTTAACCGAATGCAAATATAGGAAATAATGCATGCTTCATTTATCCTTGAAGCATTTATTGAAACGTTTTATTTATCCTTATTAAGTTCACGAGTGCAAAATTAATTTAGAAGAGCCATTAACGTTTATATGATTGCAATAAAATACCTGCTATATGTGTTTCTAATGTTAGAAATGTGTTAGACAAGCCCTGTCACATTCATAGCGCATTAAAAAACCTTTGTAATTGATACATATACACAGGAATGGTATACCTCTATTGTAAATAATTCTGTTTTAGATATGTGTCGTGTATATAAGCATGTTTTAATTAAGAATACTTAATATTTGCTACATAAACAAATAAGAACTTACCTGACTAAACTAAGAACTTTTGCTCTGCCAATGAGAATTCAAACTGGAAGATGTGCAATATCAAATACCCCAAGAAATGAACGGCATTGTTTTTGTTGTAATAGCTTATATATTAAAGACGCATTTCACATTGTATGTTAATTTTCTTCATACGCTGCAATTAGGCAAAACTAAAACGTTGCAATGAAACTGATATTTACTTTAAAATCAGTGCAGTGTCAAGGTATTTATAAACAACCCATGCGAAAGACGTCGGACCTCGGGCAAATCCGATAAAATTTGACGAGGTCCGATAATATTTCTGAATTTGTCGGACCTCGTGTCCGACAAAAATAAAATAAAATATGTAAAACTTTTATTAAAAATTGAACACGAAACTAGGAATATTAAAAAAGGGACTAATTTATGTTTATTTCACTTCAATAGATTATTTAACTTTAAAATAAATTTTACCAACCAGTCGAACTGGCTGCCTTTGCTGGTGACGTAACAAACTCCAAGCGCGATTCTTAGAACCAGTCAAATATTGCACCTTTTTTCTTGACGTAAGCGACACATCATTGAGTGGTTGAATTGAATTTAACTGGTTTCGAGCGTTGTGATGATCGTAAATTGAAAGCGGGGTCTGTCCCATGTCAAGATTTGATGAAGAAGTATTAGTATTTTCTATTCTTTGGTTAAAAGAAAACGAGGTCCGTAAACATCTGGTGAGGTCCGATAATTTTTTAAAGTTATCGGACCTCGTGTCCGACAAGATTTTTTCGTCTTTCACATGGGTTGTTATAAACGAAGTGCGCAATTGTGCAATTGTGAACAAAGATAATATTTTTTTTTTCGATACCTTGACATATCAAATGGCTACGTTTGAACAGATAGACTCCACCAACGAATATCAGGTAGTGCCACAAAGTGATGGTTTCGGTCTTAAAGACAACACACTTGCAGTTTGCATACATAACTTATCTGGACCATGTTTAAAGGTCCGATATAGCTTAATGGCGTTTTCTTTACCACCTTTTCCCGGTCGACAGGAATATCGACTTGTAGTGGGTATTTTGATTCGCCAAACGCAATATGACATTTTTGAGAGGTCTTTAGAGAAGTTTTCTCTTCATTGGGTAGATGCCACATAGATTGTCCGCATTGCGAAGCGCTGACACAGCCACGGGGAACGGATTATTCGGACGATGCATACAAAAGAAGACAGTGAACATGGGAATCGGATGGGAATGATACAGACGATGCAACTTTTAATCAATACGGCCCCAAGCGAACTTATTATGCTGATTCTTCCTATGATTCCCATGACTACTCGAGTGATTATTATTACGATGATTATTCTAATTATTTTTACGACTTATCGGATTGAGCCGCTAGTAAGATCTTCGATTCTGAACAGGACTTTCTATAAATGCATATATATTTCAAACGTTGTGTTAGATATGTACCTCGCTAACATCCTGCGAACTTAAAGGCTTTGGGACGTAGTTCATATACATGTATCGTGGTATAGTTTGGAACTGGCATAGCGCGCCAATATTAACCTTGCACTGAAATGTATGCATGCATATTTTTTTATTACATAACGATGAAAGTATAAGGTCCCGTACTGGAAGCGATTTACACTGACTGACATGTGTACACTAAGTATACTGGTATTGCCTTATTAACATTCAAAAAGTGCAAGAACTAGAACGAATGAACATATAGGAAAATCCGCGCGTATAATTCCTGCTTATGGGGTTAACGAGTGTCAGATTAATGTTGTCGAGCTTTATATAAGCTTATGTATATAGAAATATATAAAACATTAACAGTGCAAGCATATGTTTGCTAATTTGATCAATTTGAGAGCTCAAAGAACACTTGCGTTATAGTTAATATCTTTCATGTTTAATTTTGTAATTAATTTAGCAAACTAAATACACATGTATAATGTTACAAAAAATATTTACAGTTGTAAAATTACAAAACTTGACTTTCTGTTTTCCAGTCACATGTATAACATGTTATATATAGCTCTTAAAAAAAACTCGACTGAGGCAATTTGACATCAAACGCGAATTTCAACTGAGAGCATATTCTATTAAAGTAGGACAGCCTTGGAGGTTATGTTTCATATATACGTACACGAATGCTTGAAAAATATGTTATGGCTTTTTGCATTCTTTGGTCTGTTTATAATAACAGACCGCAACAAAATTCTTGTGTTGCCAAGTTTCATTTCACTCTATCGTGTATTTAATTATTGCCAAATTTGTTAACGACTTCGAGTAAGTTACATTTGCCTTTATGAAATAAACTCATTCAAGTTAGGGCCACCTACACCGTTTTCCTTAAACTTTGCTAACTTTTTCTGTTATTCATAATATCAATATTCTTGTTGTAATAATGTATTTCTTAAATAAAGGTAACATTAATTAAAAACATGTATTCATTAACATTGCCTCGCACTCCTAACAAGTTAAAATGTATAAGCTATTAGAAGGTCTCATTTGAAAACGACCATAAAAAAAATAAACGTTAACATTGTCAACTTACTTTTTATATAAAATATGAGAACACAGCCTTAAAGTATAAACGCTCTGGGGTTCACGATGGCGGAGTAATTTTGGCAAGTTTTTATGTGCGAATTGGGACACACAGTTCTCGTTTTTTCTTTTTTTTAATGCTGAAATTAAAACTTTATATTCGCTTATTTTTTTTCTATGTGAGATTCTATAGTTTAGAGCTCAACCCTCGATCAAGATAAATATAGTGAAAACAATTTATAATTTCGCTATTATAAAAGTTTTTATTGGACTTCTAATGGGAAAGGTTTAGAAAATTTGATTGAACATTGAGAAAGGCCAAAAGCTGTGTAAATCAGCTACGCCGACAAAATATTCTACTGTGGACTATGGAGGACGTACGTGCATCATATTTCATTACATCAGAAGTTTGAACTCATAAATTGAATCCTGAATTGTTGAAATGTTCAATAATGAACATTGTACAAATGCAATTACATCATTCAAACCTACTTAAATTAGTTACTTACAACTGTCCTTCTTGAATCACAGGGAGTTAATAACCTAAGAAAATATTACATGAGAAATCAATACCAACAAAAATGTGCTCCGTCGGGTTGTGAAATTAACACGCGATCCTCGGATTTCTACAAACTAAGCTTACAAGCCCTGCGAACTTAATAGTTTTTGATGAATTGCAAAAATATATTGTAATGTTTAATACTAATTTTGTTCGTAGTTAACAGCAAACAAACGTGAAATAATCTTGACCTTTGACAACACTCCCAAAGGAATCAACGTAATAATAATTGTTTTAAGTAGTATTTCAGCAAAAGCACACATTCAATACCATCAAAAGACCACGCGCCTTACTTTTTGTATAATATAAACTAAAAAGGCAAATTCGCATTTTCGAAGTATGATTACAAAACACTTGGCAAACGTCATTTATATATATAAATATATATATAATATATATATATATCTATATATATAGACAATACTCTGTTATGATGGAATAGCTAGTTCTAATGTATACCTATATATTTTTGGCAAGAGCTCGAGGCCTTTGTTGACAAAATAACATTGACTTGACATGACTTGACTCATAACACCTCCACATATGGAGGAGAAAGCATACTCCATGTTAAAATGTACTGATATTGAGTATTATGTTGTGTAAAAATCGTTTGCAATGTATGATCTTCCGATAATTTTACCGGTTAAACTTGTAAACGAATATTTAATTTACTTTTCGGTAAAAGTATTGAAGGCTTTCGGTCAAAATAAATACGCGTGTCCTACTCAAACCAGCACGTGCCCTCGTTTACATGTAACGATTGGTAGCTTAGGAACTTTCTCCACCAAATGCTTTATATTACTTTAGAATGAAGGTATTATATGGCATCTTAAACATTCAGACGTAAATATCGATTATTAGCCAAAGTCAGGGATGTCAAATGTATGTTTATAAACGTAAACTTAAACCTTCTGATACACGTTCTCCTCCATTCAACCATTGTTCGAACCGCCGTGGCGATCGGACGTGTTTTTGCTAANCGACAATCTATGAATTCCATTTTGTAATGTACTGCTATTGGTAAAATGAACATGACTACACTATGTTCGGCGACCAGGTCGACAATTACTTTTTTTAACTCGAAATCATCTTCATATGATCTGATTGCAGTCACATGATCAATGACCTAACAATGACGTCACGAATTCACGAAATTCGTGACGTCATTAGAACGTTCTCGATTTAAAAGACGAGCCTTAGGTGTCGATAAGTTTTGGGGATAATCATTCGATATCAAAGGAAGTATATACGGTTATCGAAATTTTCTCAGCCATGATACACTATCTGCAGTTTTCATTTGTGTTAACCGACTTTAAAATCCCATTAAACTTTATGTGCAGAACCGTTTGTGTGAAAAGTATATATACGCTCATACACAACAGATGAACATATATATGCATACGAATACACTCTTATGCTTACAGGCACACTGTTGCGCCTACTTGCGTACGTTTTTTNGAGGCCTTTGTTGACAAAATAACATTGACTTGACATGACTTGACTCATAACACCTCCACATATGGAGGAGAAAGCATACTCCATGTTAAAATGTACTGATATTGAGTATTATGTTGTGTAAAAATCGTTTGCAATGTATGATCTTCCGATAATTTTACCGGTTAAACTTGTAAACGAATATTTAATTTAATTTTCGGTAAAAGTATTGAAGGCTTTCGGTCAAAATAAATACGCGTGTCCTACTCAAACCAGCACGTGCCTTCGTTTACATGTAACGATTGGTAGCTTAGGAACTTTCTCCACCAAATGCTTTATATCACTTAAGAATGAAGGTATTATATGGCACCTTAAACATTCAGACGTAACTATCGATTATTAGCCAAAGTCAGTGATGTCAAATGTATGTTTATAAACGTAAACTTAAACCTTCTGATACACGTTCTCCATTCAACCATTGAGGAACCTCCGCATTGCTCGTTGACTATTATCTAATTTACAAACCTATATCATCAAAACATGACCTTCAAGGAGAAGTTTATATATCGCCAACTGTGTTTCCAGGCTTATAATAATTGTATATGTGTTTCAAATGATCGATTCCGGTACATGCATCATATTTAACATGAAAAAAAGAAAATTATAATGTATAATATTAATATAATTTCCGAGGGTACAAAATCATATCCGATTATTTCAATATCAATATTAGATTAAACAAATTAATTAAAACATGAAATAAAAAAATGAAATATAAAACCCCAAACTAGTTAACTAAAACAAAAACAAACTTTCCAGTTCATAAACATATTTAGTGTTTGCTCTTGGCGATTAATTTTGTTTTGCATAAGTAGATCTAAACCAGACCATATGCAAGCACACAGTGTTGTTATATGTTTTTGAACACAAAAGCGTTAAATAATAAATAGAATGACCATAATTCACAGATGTTGCAGATAATAAAAAAGGAAGAAAACGTTGGATACGTACACATAACATACTTGTGTATATTTTGAAGGTTTCTTTTCACGTGTAATACAAGTAAGAATCAATTCATTATTAGCGTTTGGAAGGCGATGCTTGGATTACCTTAATCTCTTTTCCTGGTTCATTTGTTGGTACTTAGTTATAAGAGATAGACATGTACGTTCCAATCGATTTGATCCAAATGGATTTCCAATGTACCAGACGCAAAACGTTCAGTTGTCGTTAACTCATTTGCACAAGACCTCGCATATTCTGAGTTTGTTTATTAAGAAATCATTAAATTAAACTACATTATTTTATACTAGTATTGGAAAATGCGTACGATTAGTGAATACAAAATCTCCTATATCGCCTGCGTTAACGAGTTGATTTTCTCCTCCACTTTATTCATCACAAATTCCATTATTTGTCAGCAAGAAGCGCGCAGTTGGTTATTTAAATCCCTTCTTTTGGTTTAAAATAGATTATATTCACGAAACATAAAGACAAATCAGATATTGATGTTTGAAGATAATGCGAGCTCTTATAGATCGCATTTTGCTTTTGCAAAATCAGCAATATAATGTACATAAAAATCATTATTACGTTAATGTTAACTGTTTACTATGTATCAAAACGTATAAGAAACTAAACGAAATACATTACAAATAAATCAATATCAAAGAAAGAGGAAATGTTCAAAATAATATACTATGTTCAATTAAAACTATATTTGGTTTTAACGTTATCAAGTTATTCTAGAATGAATAATGCTTGACTGGAAAACATTAGTTACCGCTGTTGTTTTAATGTCATCTCTCGTGTGTTGTTAATCAATAACCTATTGGCAATCATAGTTGCCTAGGAAACTAGACAGGTAACATACGACGTTATCATAAGCCTCTTGTTCGCGATGTTGATCTACGTTTGATGGCACTTTCATCAAAATCCGGTATTGGCTATCTAAAAGTATGCCTTCGCTTTGTTTGCAAATGTTTCGAGGATATGTGCACATCGACATACAGAGACAATAACAATATCGTAAACACGTTTAAGAGGATTATCTGCAGTGATCAATACCATTAAGGTATATTGTTTGTCTTTTTTAACTTGTCATTTATGTTTATTTGTTAATAACCACATTCAAATGTACAATTTATGCATATAAATAAAAACCACTTACGGACTATGTGTGACCGTTCTTAACATAATTATAAAATACTTTGATCAACTGCCCTAGTACAAGTTCGATTTTATACCAGACCATCATGATGAAATATGAGACAAGATGTCAGAAACATACGTTAACAATGGGGCATTTACATTTCATACGAGGTAAGAAAAGTAAAGTGAATCCTGTAAGTTCATATTAACGAATTATATGAGTTAACAGACTGAGTCATCATAAATTACAATCTGATGTCCTTTTTGTACTTTTTAAACGGTAGAGCAAATTGTCGAGAAAAACAATACATAACCATTTATTTATGCATTATATAATGCATAAGCGGTAATGAAGAGTTCAGAAATAGAAAACAGCATATGCTCTTACTTAAAAAAACAGCTGAAAACTTACAGTTGACTTCTAAACATCAATTATTCATGTTTCCATCTATATTTGCAGTTATTTTAATGCATTTTATCACTAAGCTAGGTTGTAGTGTTAAGGTGGATTGTGTCGAAAAAATTTTGATGCAGCCCACAGCTTTAAAATTCTTACGATGCTTTCTCTCATCACAGACATAATCGTGCTTATGTTTTCGAAATAAAAAATGTATAAATAATTGAATAATTAATAAGAATTTACAATAATACGCAGACTTCTGTCAGATCTCTTTATAACATTCTTTCTTCGGGTAATTTTAGTTATTTAAAGATAATCTAGCGAATATGATCGAATGTATCGAAAGGGATCGAAAGCCATTTCAGTGTCATAAACTGTGTCCATATATGCCCATGATTATTTAAATAACATCAGCAAAATGATTGAAAACCAAACCTTAAAAAAAACGAGTTTAAAGTAAGCACAAACGATTAGGGTCGATCGTGTAAGAACAAACAAACACCTTTGCTTACTTCTAACCATCACTACATGCACGTTTTAAAATTGCGTGCTCGTTTGAACATGATGTTTAAATCGCTTAACACGTGATATCCCTAACCGATGATAGGCTAATCTTGCAAATCAATTAAAACATGGTTGGCATATATAAATAACAAACAGTTGTTTGTTTATCGTTAATGGATANCGTGCGTGCGTGCGTGCGTGCGTGCGTGCGTGCGTGCGTGCGTGCGTGTGTGAAAGTTTACCATTCTACTTATTCGCGTTAATTGGATTTTAAATTACAGAGTTAATCGACATAAGACAATTCAAGAGTAATTAATCAAACATGGGTGTCCCTAAAACTGATGGTTGTTCCCTTATGTACTTTGTAAAGCTAAATACGTGAAGTGAGAAGGGCGGACCTTTAAAGAAGGCCAAACTGGCCCTTAACGAGCACATGAGTTCAAGTGGTACAACAATAAACGTGACTTCTGGTTCGATTCGAACTTGACCAAGACATTGTCAATACAAATATTGATTACATGTATCAACAATATTAAGTTATAAAGGTGGTCTCTAGAGTGGTTACAACGTATTTATAAGATTGGACCTGGTGACCTAGTTTTTGGACGCACGAGATCAAAATTCGAAATTGGTCTAGATGTTGTCAAGATAAACAACATGACCAAGTGCCACCAATATTGAGTCATAAATGTGGCTTTTATAGTGGTTACACGTTTTTTTTTCAAAGATTTAAACTGGTGACCTAGTTTTTTTGGACGCACGTGACCCAGATTCGAATTTTGCCTCGATACCTAGTTTTTGGACGCATGTGCTCATATGAGATAAACAGGAACACATAAGCATTACCAATAACATTATTTAAAAATCAAGAAACATATTCTATTCAACTTATTTACAATGATTTACTTTAAATATACTTTTCCGTTCCGATATGTCAAATTTTACTGTCGCGAGTCAGAGTAATTTACGAACTGTGAGAGTTGTTATATAACATTAAAAACAAATTGACGTAGCATCAATATCTTGAAAAACCTTGTATTCAGTGCTCAGGATCGATATATTGTGTATTGTTAATAACATAAGTTGCTAGATCAGACATGTATGTAAACAAGACAGTGTCTTTATACGCAGGAACACGTCAGCCATTCAGAAATAACTTATTAGACTCTAGATACAAGCTTCAGTGATCTTTATTAAAGGAAATGCAGATCATCAGTGTAAGCTTCTTCTGGCATTTTTTACACTTGTAGTACGTGTACTTTAAAACGATATTCCTTTCAGTAATGTAATGATTTTTTATTCATTATTAAAGACAAAATGACGTTAAATGATCAGAATTTTGAGAAGGTTACTCGCTTCATATACAAATTATTTCATGTAATTAAATAATAAAATTATTTAACATGGTCAAGTTTTTTTTATTATTTTAACAGTTACCTGCATTTACCAAATATTGAATTAAAATGTATATTAATGATATGAAAAAGTTCGATACATAACTAGGCCTAAGATCTAATTAAAAAAACGATAAACTGTTGATATTAATCATAGAATGCATAATTTATAGGAATACTGTATTTCATGAAATATATTATTTAAAATGGTAATTGAATGACAAAAAAATACTTAATAGCACACATTGTTTTGATAAACTTAATCGTCTTTCTATGAACTAATAGAATATAGAAAAGCAGCTTTAATTCTGTATGAAAATTGTGGAATGTCGCTAGTTACGAGTTGTAAGCAAAACTGTTGAGCGCTGTTTGATCGATACAATTATCGATTAAGGGATTTGATATACAGTTGGCGTCACGTTAATTGTGTGACCTAATCTTTGACTTTACGTGAAACATTCCTGGTTTTTATCCTGACTAGACGTGGTCTAGAAAACTTTGGATTACATTTAGAGTGATTGTAATTGTATTCTTAGATTAGACCTTTTGAGTAAATTGATAAGTCCACTTGAACCAGTTTCGAACTTTGCTTGGATATTTTCCAGGTAAACATTCTGACCAATATAGAGTCATACGTGTAGTTTACAAAGTGGTAACACGATACTGTCCAGATAAAGAGTTTGGCAAAGTTTCATCAAGATTGATTCATAAAGTGAAAGGAACAACAAGGTCGCGAAGTTGAATCTTCGACAATTGTTGCACCTCTTGAACTCAGTTGAGCGCTTAATGGAGATAATGAGCCTCATGTTTTGGTTGATAACACGATCATTTTTACTTCATTCGGTAATATTCGCAAAAGTTTGTTTAACATATAAAGACATATGTGTTACAAAGATATTTGGAAGATTTGTGTCATTGAATAGTCTTATTTAAGTTGGAAATAACTAGCGTGATGTAAAAAGATGCATACAAGAACAGTTTATCCAACCTACCTACCCTATTATATCTTGAGAGGTAACTGCAGAGTAGCAAAAATAAAATAAAATTATTCTAAGCCTATTTAGGCTTCTTCTATGGCTGTTCAATTCAAGCAAACAGTTGCTGAAAAAAATGCCAAAAAAGCAGGTAAAGTATGACACGCTTCTAACAATGCCAGACATTAAAAATAAAAATAAAGCAGACCACCGTAATAGCAGAAGAAGCTTCGTTGAATTCCAGCCAGTAGATGGAGAGCGGTTGCACAGATCAGTAGATCATGTATTGTACATTATAAACTTACTGCGGAAATATCAAGTCCTCTGACAAGAAGAATATCTTGGAAATATGCATATGGTCATATCAGTAAAATATTCAATTACATTTCTTAATTTAGGCCGGTTGAAAAGCTAAATTTAACAAGAAATGCAGTCGCCTGAATCCGACAATGAGAGCGTGTCGAGTAAAAGGGAGCCTAAAACTCCGCTTATTCAGGTAAGAGCTTTTGGATTTTAATAATAATACCGAATTACTCTTATCAAACTATATGTTTGTATATAGGATCTAGCTTTTCATTTTTGCAAATGTACTCCCGAATGAACACAGGAAGAAACGAATGTACCTTTGTGCACACTCTACTTTTTTCTTTCCATTAGAAAATGTCATGTTTTGTTTTAAATGACAAGACTCTGGTAAAAATTAAACTCGCTTAGTAATTAAGAAAAGAAGTTCAAACTGAACAACATAAGTTGACTCTAACTGATTAACATAAGAAGAAAATTAATTTAAAGTTTCAAAAAAAGATTTAGACCGTTTTCTGCAGTATTTTAGTCATATCAAAGGCGTCGACCATTTGTCACATTTCCTTGGCTAGTTTAGCTTGTTTAAGTGGTTAACAAGTATTTAATTAGCATAGTTCCTTATGTCAAAGAATAATTCCCTGCTTGAATTAGAGCTAGTAATAGAATGGCCAATGACATGGCATGATTTTAAAAATAATACCACATGATTTGTTATATGATCGGCCTGGAATGTACAAAAAAAGAAAACAAGAAGCAAAGAACGACCTCCAAAAGATATTTTGTTGTTTTAGTTAACTTTAAATATTTCGTATGCATTGAATTTATTAATCTTCTGCAGCAGTCTATACATCTAAAAAAAGCTCCAGTAAGGAACACGATAACATCATCATAACTGTTGCAGGTCACGCAGATTTTGCATCCGAACGATGGCCGTTACAACACCCCACCCAGTCGCCACCGGAAGTCTGTCCCAACCATCGGCATCGACAACCCCGTGTTCGTTACAGAGGACGACGTCGACCGCCATAACAGCGATCAGCTGGTGACAAACGAGCTCATCGATCTTCACACGCCGTTACCGTCGGTGCATTCATTGTTTAACAAGGGGGGCAACTCTAACACGTTTAGCTTCGATCCGGATGCTTTTAGTCTTTGTTCGAGAAGGGGAAGCTACTCAGGCGAAAGTACGGTAACCATGTTGCAGCCCGCTAAATATCCGCGTCGTGGGAGTTATGGACCAACAAACTCGATCAACAGCTTGACCGTGCCGTCGTTGCGAAGTAAGTTCGATATATTAACCACTTGGCTATTGTAGTCCGCAGACATGTACAAATGTAGTGGAATACTGAGAACATTTAGACATACATTTAGTGGAACGTAAGTTATATCAGTCCAACATTGTACCAAGATAAGACAAGACAAATATTTATTCAGACTTGCACAATGTACATCGTGTAAACACTAGATATTTCACATACAATTATGTCACAGAGATTAACATAGTAATAAAATAAACATAAGCAGCATCGTTTACGGTTACAAAAAGGTTAGGTATAGTACAAGTTATACATGTTTATGGAGGATTACAATTTGAAGTTAAGTTACAACATTAGCAATATTATTTCTTAAAATCAGAGCTTCTTTAACAAATTTTGCTAACTTAATAAGTTCAAGTTTACTCGTTGTATTCAGTAATTGGTATACCTTATCTTAATATTTTAAACCGATATCCGAGTTCTAGAGAAAAACGCTAATTGTTTTCAATATCACAACATTCGCAAGCAATTACCAATGTCAGTTAGCCAGTTGCTGACCTCGTTCTGCTATCAGCAGCCCGCTCATACTGAAGAAGCCGTTGTCATTCGTTTCTTTATTGACATGGTGGTTAATATTGTTATTATCCGTGGTTGACATTTCACATCGAACGTATAAAAACAATTCTAGTACCCCCACAGTACGTTGATAAACAAAACTTGCAGCAGATAAAACTGTAGACAAAACATGACGGTCGAAATGTGTAGTACTACTACTTTAATTTTTAAAATATAAGTCAACATATAATAATCATTTGTATTTATAACGCAATGTCTCATACCATAATGGTATGCAATCGTACATAGTTTAGATTAGTTTTATGAATATACTTGAGAATATGAAAGAAAACAATAGAAACATTATATTTTATGCAAAACACACATTGATTATTTATATTAAGTAATTGTCTAAGAGTGGTCTTATTTTTAGCCATTCTACTATTTATATATGTTTTATGTGTTGTTTGAATGCTCCAAAAACGTCTCTTTTTTCATGAGCCAATATGTTGTAAAACAATTAAAGCCAAGCATTTAATGGGATAAAGACCAGATTTGTTTTCAAAAGATCGATGGGTAAATACCAAGCTTTTTAAACATGTTATATAAATGATTTCGTTTAAACATTTTGAGGAAGATTTCAACGTAGTAAAACAAAAAGGTTTACTTACGGATTGCGAAACTATTGCAAAACAACAAAAACACCAACAAATATCTTTTCATAAAACTAACGTCAAAACACAATGGACAACTAAAGTTGCAAATGATAGTACAGTCATGAATTATTCCAACCCTTACAAGAAACAGTGAACACTTGTAATGAAAACCACAATAATTAAATAATAAAATTAATAGTACATATTTTAGATGCCAAATCTGATACATTTATTTTCATGTATCGGAAAATTATAATAATATTAGAGGTCCTTTGACTGCTGGATTACAAAATCTTTTGGAATCCCTGTATCTACAAATAACATTATCGATGTAGTTTAACATAACATTGTAATTCTGTTAGTATACACAGCTTTTATACATGAACACGTTAACATCGCTAAGAATATGCACACGTGCACATTGACTTGATAATGCACATCAAAAGCAACGATCGTGGTCATATACAATCTGTTCCAACATCGCTCAGTATGGAAACCGACGAGCTGGCAAGATTAGATTTCATGTATGACAAATGCTTCCGATGTTAGGCACCCTATTGCTATGAAATATTTGCGTGCCAAATCGATTTCGGTTGTTTAGCTTCGGCCACAAGCTTTGGGATTTGCCTCTATGGGATGAATAGTCTTGGATAAATTGTTGCGCGTTATTTTTGATAGTTCTATGGGAATAATCACGCATGTTAGCGAACTATAGAAGTGATTAGCAGTGCGTGAATATTATGATTTATGTGATATATCGCCGTTATCAAAACTGTGTTCGGAGTTGGTGAACAAACAGGAGTAAAAGTTCGGCGAATGTTGTCAAGTGTGAAGCGTTTATGGAGTGTGCCGCTTTCAGTGAGAATCGATTTCAGCAGCGAAATCTGGTTTTGTCTGTGATACATAATGGGATTGATTTTGCTCTGTGTACACCATGATACTTATCATGTCTTTGTATATCATCGTAGCTCACAATAATATTTTGGCATTTATAATGACTTTCTAGATGCACTTTAAATTGTATAGTCATTGATGCCTTATTTTGTGTGAATTCGTGTATGCACACACGCAAAAGGCACAGAATCTTGTAGGTCGATCTTAGATTCATTTACTAAATTGTTTGAAAATATGGTCATGGTGAAAACGTGCAACCCATTGTCTATTTATTCAGAATCAAGTGCTAACTATCATTTGACTACGACGAGCTTTGGCCTTGAAATCCTTATTTGGCTGATTAATTTCCGCGAAAACATAGATATAAATGTACATAAACTACCGCATTACGGTTGCAATCAATGACTTGTCGGGCATTGCTTTTTTTGGATTATTCCACAACAGTAATGCTTCACAAACAGCATTTATTGAATGGCATGTCAGCTTGTCTCTTGAGTATTTAAATAATTGTTCATCATTATTAAACTTTTAAATGATCGGTAAGTCTAAAGAGAGCTTGAATTTGTTCCATTAAACAATTTAAGCAAATCAAAAAGCTTGTATTGACTTGTTTAAGTGATGATGCCTTTGTTGAAAAAGTTAAACGTTTGGCAAATCTGATTTATACATGTGCTTTCAGTGCATTTGGGCTTACTGAAACTGGTCGAGGAAAGTTTTTATAAGTAGTTTAATATAAATTACGAAGCCATAATATCATCACAGCTGGTCTCTTTCCAAAAGCTTTTCTCGTCTTTCCAAAATTCGCTGCCCCTTTCTGAAGATTTATCCGACCATTGTATTGTCTCGTTTCATAACAGTAAACCTTTGCCTTTGTTATCGATGTTCGCTGTTCCATTTTCGGAACAATGATAACAACAATTCAGAGACTGCGAAAAGTGTCATTGATGCTCATAGGCAGTATACTTTTTGATCACAATTAAGGTGTTCAAAGTTTGTTTTAATATACATTTTGATTGTATATACTGGAATTAAGCATTAGTTTTTATCATTATTCATTGCAGAGTTGTTTATGTTGACTGCTGTTTGATGTTCATGCTATAACAAGCCAACATTTGATTTGTTTATTCTGTTTTGAAACATTGTAAACTGTTTACTGGACACGATTAATGATGGTCGTGTAGGCAAAACGAGTGCGAGCAAATTAGTCTGCATCTTAATATTATACGGGAATATACACTACACACATACAATAAGCTGCTGCTAAGCTATGCGCAATGACTAAATAACTTAAGGCTTAGCCTTCTTAAGACCCATATGAGGGAACTTAAATGATTTGGACAACAATCATGAAAGCCTTTTGGCGCAGTAAGCCGAGCAAAGGGCGGTACCATGCCGTTAGTGTGGCCCCGTCACCGCTCGGAAATGACGTCACTAACGACGCGTGTGATGATGTCATTTACTTGAACTTGTTGGACAGAGATGCCGAAGCGCGGCGCCACCTTTTGGAGAAAAGCGAAAACAAATTCGGTCTAGGTAATGTGTAATTTTCAAACAGACGTGTATTACTAGTATGCGTTTTTTGATAGTTTTGTGAAGACTCTATTTAACAAAAGATTCGATAATGCAATTGGAGTAAAGGTCCATTCAAGATATATTTGCAAAGCTGCTTTTTTTCTAATATTATACCTCGTCTTGTATATGTATGAAAATGTTTGTTATCGTTATGTTAATATTGAATACAGTATTAAATACTAGTGGACATTTAATCTTACGTTCAAGAATGATGAAAATAAACCTCCACTATCTGTCGATGCCACATGTCACGAACATACTGGATTAACGTTGGAATGCCTCTATCGATTACCCATACAAAAAGCTTCAAGCAGCAGTGCTTTCAACAAGAAATAGTTCATAATTCTGTATTAGGCCGCGAACGCTTCCATGAGATACAGTGCGCGCTAGAAATAGTACGATTTGTGTTTTGAAGACCATATCTAATACTTTGGTCAACGTTAAATGGTCCACGTTTGCACGTTGTTCATTTTTTGGCAGCGCTGAAGTATATTTTAAGCGCTGATGCATTTAATTGTTATTGTATTACACACATGCATTTCTCCCTAGTTGAAACTTAAAACTTACAATGCTAGGATAAAAGTACACGGATACAACAGAACAGAACAGTGTATTCAGTAAATCAATGCCACCGGCCATAACACAATATAATACAATTTCAAAGTTGTGTCATATGTTTCTATAAATGTTATGTTGTACTTCTTATCGCCTGTAGAAGACGGAAGAGGTAACATGTTAATTTCCTAATAGTGTTGTCATCAGTCGAACACATAATGTTTTAAAAATCGGTTTATGTCTCTCCAGATGAGTACCACGAATATAAATATATATTCTTTATATCTCGATACTTATCACAATGAAACAATGCGTGGTATTCGCAATCAATTATTTTGATGTCACCATTTGAACAATGTGTTCATAATCGCTTTCAAATGCTTAGTTTAAATGTCTACAAAAGTCAACCTTGAATTTATGGTTACCACTGAGGAATTTTGCATAAGCAATTTTAAATTTTGTTTGTATATTCTGGGAAAAGTAACTCTCGGGATCTAGATACGTTTTAAAGCATTTATAATGATAACATCGACTTGAATTTTGTATTGAGTCGTGCCAAGTTTGTGTATGACAGTCAACAATACGTTAAAATATAAGCAATGTACAAATACTATTTTGCTAGCTTACATACTTTGAACGTATCTTTGCTTTAAAGGCATAAACTACTTTATCAACGAAAGCGATACCATCTTAAATAAATTACCTGTTTGGTGATTACAAAAATACTACTCAAAGCACCAGATATCGATCAAATCATATTAACAAAAAAAAAATGAATATTTGCGTATTGCAATTAACTTACAACATTGCTGAGCAATTATAAGATATTCTATAGACATAACCATTTACATGCACTTTTTTGAACTTCAGTATAATGATTAGAAAGAATATTTTAAGACAAAGCTGCGAGTCAAGAAAAAAAGGTTAATATTAACTAATGTACACATGTCTTTAAATACTATAAATACACCTACGAGATCTCGAATAAGCCGATGTAAATCACTATCAGACAGTCTTTGTAACATCTATATTGCAATTTGACCTTTTCCGCAACCAAAATAAAATGGAATTATAGGAACATATGTTTTCATGTTCATAGATAACACATATGTCAGAAAATAAAATCACGGATGCTTACTTAGTTATCATTACCCAATGATATTCTTACTTCAAACAAGAAAACTGTGTAAATCATTTTTCCATCATATTTCATTTTGATTTATCTGAAAAAGTATTATCCCGTTGGGACTATTGTGTGCGCAGATTCATTTAATCAACCCAAAGTCAATTTATCCGAAGTATGAAATCGTGTCAAGGATGATTTATTTGCTGCAGTAAAAATGATTTGTGAAACTTAGAGTCACATATTGACATCGTCAACGGAGATTACATTCAAGTCAATTGTTTTCATTAAATGGATTTTCGCGATGCAAATCCTCGTGGAGCAGTATTTTTAACATGTTACATCAAAATTATATCGAAATGTGAAATGTATTCTCTATATTAATACGTAAATGAATGTATGAAGATTTGGAAAAATCGCAGAATGGACTACGGGAACAAAATACTGCTTTCGGCGTCAAATAGTAACGTATTGTATTTCATTTACCATGAATGAGCTTTGTGTTAGTGGAATAAAGAAACATCTAAAGCAAATTAATGTATTTTTTTATAATTTCAGTCATTATTGTAATTATTTCATTTTACACATCACAGGTCGTATTATTAGTTAAAGAAAATACATGTTTGCTTGTGTTAACGCCCTTCGTTCAATGTCAGGCACGCAATTATTCGGTTAGTAAAGAAGACCTCCTTACAAAACACTCTTTCATATGGTGTCTTTAAATAAAATAGTTGCTCTTCGATAAAAACCACGTGATAGTCATGTCATTATGTTCATACAAATTATGGATTTGTCAATGATGACATAGGTGCATTTGTTTATTTGGGTAATTTGAGATGGTGCTCATTCTGAATCAATCTCGATAATGGTGTTTGTTTCCACGCTTTGAAATGATGACCAAAAATTCACAAAACAACAAACAACAAAAAAACAACAACAAACAAACAACTTCAGTAGTTGAATGGATATCATACATACATTTCAATTTATGAGACACACTCATATGAATGTTCTGTCAGATTTGTTTCCTCAAACTATTTTCTGTGTTGAGTTCCATTATCGGTTAATGCATGATCTGTATTGCAATGGGTCTCATGTGCTTTATACAAACGACTCTTTGATTATTCAGTTCTCAACCATTATCCAGTGCCATTGTTATCTGTAATGGATATGTCAATCGATGGGCGCTTTTCAATGGCCCATGACAGCTTATAAACCAGTGTCTGCTTCTAATCGATCATCTCATATTTCAATAAAGTATGCCCGCTATGTTCTATTTCCATACTTTAAAAGATTTTTTTTTTTTACTTTCATATCGTAAAACTAGGTACCCAACATTTGACATCAAGTTAAGTTTGCAACTAGAAACAAACATAAAAATACAAATGTTAAAAAAAACATGCGCCGTGAAACGTTGTTCTAGTGGAAACCCCTTTTACAATATAAGTGCTTTCTTCTGTGATGTTTTATATAATTTATCTGACAAGAATCCTAAATTAAACGATGCTGTTTTATTCTTATCTTCAATGCTTGGACCGTTATGTATCCATTTCGATTTTATTTAATTTGTACAACTCCATGTCATGTGTGTGTTTGCAATTTCACATTACACATTTTTCTAAAGATAGCAATTGTTTTAAGACGAAAAAAAAGAGAAACAGAGAACAAAAATTACGTGTTTGTTTTTACAGAAATTCGCAATCTAGATGCGGGCGAAGGCCAGGTTCTTCATCCGGGACTCCAATACTCCGGGGACGCCTCTGCCCCGTTACCGAGTCCCGGACATGTCAGCAAGGATTCCACTTGGAGCGAGGTTGTCCTTAACAACTCCCGGCGGTCCTCCGATGCCGGCCTCAGTGAGATATCAAGGTATGGGGAGATGCATGTATACGCACAAGACAAGCAATAAAACAGATAACCATATGCCATTTTGCTCAGAGCATTCCGTGAAGTTAGCGTTTTTGTTTAAAACGAAGTAACGTAAATATCTTCTATTGCAACTATATTTATAAGCATGATTAAACTGGTGCCTGACTTGTAACTGTTGTTGCTACACATTTGTATGTACTAGTTGTCTGTGTATTTTGCGTTACTACTATTATTTAACCTAATTTCTTGGCTTCCGCTTTCTCAAACCCTAAACGTTTTTGCTTTAATAAATATCTTTTTTCTGAAATTCTGTAAAAGAGTAATGTTCGTGCTATACTAATCCCACTACCATCAAGGGAAATTTCATTGTATACCATTATTTTATATAGTGAAAAGTACAGGTTTTTATTGGAGCCATGAACATATTTTTCATGCATTCCAATAAACCATAACTGTGTGGTAGTAGCGAAATAAAAAGAACTGAAGTGAATAAAAGGAAATTATTTTTTCCCAACCCCATACCACCCTAGTCTTTGAGAATCATAATCGGAAACTATCCCGCTAACCGAACTAACGATAAAACAAATCATTTATTTGTGCAGGGTGTCGAACGTGAGTAGCAGCCTCTCGGAGTACCTCCGGAACCTCGTCCGCGCATTCAGCAGCCGCACGGAGCGGGTGAAGGAAAGCACCATGCAGCCACCTAGTCCATCTTCGCTCTCGGACTACGCAAACTCGGACGCACTTTCCGGTTCGTTGATCTCCATGTATTGTCATATGTCTTCTCCTTATAATTGTTGTAATATGGTTGGTAGTTTGTGTTTTACCCCGCCTCAAAACGATTTTGTCAGGTTTGTAGTTTTATCTTGTTTTCTTCCCCACACATCTTGTTTGTTGTTATGTGTTGTTTGTATGCTACAACTAATTGACCAATTTATTTACAGTTTCATGTGTTGTTCCTTTAAAGAAATTATGTTAGCCTCAGATAGGACTGGTTCCGAACCGCAGAAACTCTTCTTATGAAGATGGTCCATTTCAAAGACATTGCTACTATACATGATTTGAAGTTATTTGCTATCTTCTATTTCATTTTTTTTTTACTGTAAACCAAGTATAAAATGATACTTTGTTTGTATAAAACTGCACTGATTCCCAAATGAGTATCCTGCAAGATCTGCCGTAGAATAGATTTCATTTCATATCGCTGGGTAGATAAATGCTAGGAGGGAATTGGTTCAACTTCTTTAAACTATTGTAAGTTTGGTTCATAATTATGTTTTGTTATATGTCGAACTCCAAGTCCGAGTACGTTGTATTTGTGAACGTATTTTAAGGTTTTCTGCGAACGATAGGGACGAACGATAGCTGAGAGGCTCTACATAACACAGACTAGTTCTATAGAGAAATAGAAACGAAATAAAACGAATAGTTACCAAAATCGCTTTTGCGCTATCTAAAATAACATCATTAGTGCCAAGTTAGAATTTTGCGAGGATGGCCGGTAAAAAGATAATAAGTAAAAATCCAGCCTGTCGTTAGTAAACATGAACGGCCTGTTACTCCATCCCCCGGTACCAGTTTGTTTTGTGTATTTGTGGTTTATTTGTGTTTCTTGTCTAATGCATGTGGTCTGTGTCTCGCTGCTGTTTGACAATTGTTTTCTTGTCATAAATAACGGATCACATTCTATAATATGGTTCGCTCTTTCTGGTGCATCTGAAGTGTCATGATGGTAATATTTGTTAGGATATAATTCATAATATAAGCAAGGTGTCTCCCTAGTGATTAATCGTATATAAGGTCTCCTACACGGCACTGCAAATAAACGCAGAAAGACAAGTACCAACGTACTGTTAATCTGTCAACAACAAATCGTTAATCCCCACTGGTATTTTTTGTCTGGCAATGATGTTGAAATGTGTCTTTACAAACGAATTTCTTCTCGATTTCTGTTCCATTTTCGGGTTCGGATAGCTCTTTTGCCTACTTTGCCTACAAGTGCGGAATCTTCCTCGGAAAGATCTTATTGTGGTTTCGTTTTATAACTTCTTTTCGCTGACATTTATTACCAAGTTTTTGTATCTTAATCAATGAAATGTCATACCCATAGTTCTATTCGAAACTAACGTCCTGTGTTTTTTTATATTTATCTTTAATATTTAGATATTTAATCTTATTTTTTTATACATGTTTGGTTGTTTAATTTGTGGATATTTAAGCATTCATAACACAGCTAACATACTCAATTTCCTCATTAGGAAATTTAAGTTGATATAAGCGGTTCACCAATTTTTAGTACACAAACTAAGGTAAGTACTTACAACTATCTTACATCAACCTCTGAATTTAAGAGTATAAGTTTGTCTGTAGAAGTGTTTACGTCCGCACGCATGCCGACATAGAATTTAATATATTGAGTTTCCGGATTGAAAGGTCAACGGCCCGTAATTCACCTATTCATTCTTAGACTAAGAACCAAGCAAATACAGCCAGCATTTGAATTTATACATACTACCACTGGTAATTATGTCATAAAGAAAATGTTCTAAATGACGAATGATATAGATAGAGGTGGTCATTTGCCAGTTTTACTAAAAAATAAAGCAATTATGGAAATTTCCAATTTAAAAAATTGTCTTTTTTCTTAAACTTGAGTCTAATAGTTGTTTGGTGAATACGAGCCTAGGGCTCAAACTACCTGTGCTAGCAGTGAACAACTACATGGAATGGAGCGTCTTTCTTAAATCAAACCCATTACAATATGCATTGTTTCTATTCTTGACACATTAAAAAACAGCAGGAAGCCAGAGATCATTATCTTGGTGTTAAATGATCCATGCAGTTATTAAACAAGTGGGAACCCAACAAATAATTATGAAGGAACGGTCCCAAATCATAAAACGTTTATTCACCTCCATATATTACAAATTGTAGGGTTGGTTTACATTTTACACACACAGACACGAACACAAATGAAATGTTATGACAGAAACAAAAGTTCTGACTTCCGGAAAAATATAAACTTTTAAACAATTAAAGACAAATCAAATGGCCACGGTATTAGATACTTTAAGAACACAACACAATTTACAAGATTTTGCTATTGGTCTACAAATAGTTTTACAATTACCAAGTTGAGTAGTTGCTTTTCTTGATATTCTTCAGCCCTCTTAGTGAAGGTAATTAACCCTTATCTTTCGTACAAATAAATACTTTTTAATTTCTAGGATAAGAATTTTAATATCAGTTAAATGTTAATGCATGTTTTCCCAAATAACATTGTTTGACCGGAAATCTCAGTATTTTTTGCACATACTCCTAAAATATAATTATGTATAGTTTCTTTATTTTCTTTACAAACGGAAAATAAATTGTTCATTTCATATAACTACGATTTGGTTCTTAAGATTATGTGAACAATTCTTGTCTGGAACCACTGAGTGTATGTATCTCTAGATATATTAAAATCAAGTCTATGCACTTTCGTTCAATGGATGATATGCAAAGTCTTTAGATACAAGGACTAGAAAATACTTATGTTCTGCCTTGATTCAGTGCCACATTGACTATGCTTGTTCCTCTTGGTATCCTAGTTTAAATAAAGGTTTAAAGACAAATTACAAATATGTCAACATAAAATTGTCAGATTTATCTATGGACTGGGTCCTAGAGAAAGTATTCATCAATGTAACCTGTCAGATATGTCATTGCTAAATGTTGAGAATAGAAATAAGCAATTAAGATTGAATCATGTTTTTAAAATTGTTAAAGACAAGTGTCCATCATACTTGAAAGAAAATTTTGTATATGTGAAAGATACCCATTCATATTCAACAAGGGCAAACACATACAATTTTAGAGTGCCCATATGCTATGGTAAAGTAAATGTTACCTTTAACTACTGTGCAATTAGCGATTGGAATGCTTTGCCAGATACAATAAAGAAAATTGATAATAAACATCAGTTCAAATTAGCTGTTAAGAACCATCTATTGTGCTTAGCTAAAACACTTAAATTGTACTTTTATAATATTTGTGTACTAGTCATCATGGCAAATATATTATAGAAACATGATTGTAACAACTTACATGTATACTCAAATTATCATGGACTTATTGTTCATATTGTGTAGCCTTCTCACAGGATTATATTATAGTAAGTATAACCTAAACTGGACCCCATTGGAAATAAGCTGTCGAGCTTTCATGGGCAATCCTAGGTTTTTACACTATATTATCCAAGTTATTTCTTTTTACATACTAAGTTTTCCCTAAAGTTGTGAATTTGTTTCTATAATATATCAAATTACTAGTCTGTGCTGAAAATCTGTGATAACAAATATATGTTCCATGTTTAACTGTGATAATCAAGCAATATACTATATTCCATTATAGTAACATTAACTCATATTTTAAGTGTGAGGCAGTTGCTGATCTGTTCCCTTCAAATCTAATTTGAGGTGATACACTTCCATAAGACTATTTTATATTGTTTCACTTTTGTGTTCATTTTCTTTGTCAAATCATATTTTATATTATTTTATGGCAGTTTTTATACCATAGGTTTTGATCAGCAGCAATCTCACAAATGCTTTTAGTTAAAATTGTTATGTAATTTTGAATGATAACTTGTATATTATGTGTTTTTAAAAACCTGAATAAAAATCAATCAATCAATCATATTAACAGGTTTATTCCATTGTGAATGGCAAGTTGGTTCATCTTTATTATCACTAAAATATTTATTAACAAGTTTTACTAATATTATATTTGTCTTTTTATAACTGGGAATCCAGACAATCTGATAAATGCCTTCACAGTTCTGATTCACCTTCATAAAACAGGAAGTTAGTTTTAAGACCAATACAATTTTCTACTACATATTGTTTAACAAACTCTCCAGAAGTGCATATTATATCTCTTACATATCTTATTCCCCTGTCATACATATTTTTTATTATACACACTATTCATGCCGGTAAAACGGTGGTTATAAAATGAAGGCATATCAAGGATATCTTCGCATTTACTGACATTTTTATAAAAATATACTCAATATTACATGTTATGAAATCTCTCCGAAAACAGTTTCTTTAAACCTATTATAATATTGCCAATAGAATATTATCCTAAATCCAGCATTTTCTTCACATTGAACATAGAATATACCAGTTGGAAACATTTTCCATTACACTTTTCCTTAACAATATATATATCAAACGCATATATACCAGTAATGGCAACTCCTACAAAATCTATGATTTAATAAATACAGTATGTTGACATTTTGCTGGTCAAAATTAGGAAAAAATGTTTATCTGTGTAAATACTTTTTCTCCTGGACTGGGAAGAGCTATAAGCAAATGTGTAAAAAAGTGTAATTAAGAGTGATTAAACAACAGTTATATTTCCAAGAGATGTTAAGATTCTTCTATTAACAAAATGTACGGCAGTGTGCAGCTTTCCACGCTTACTGGAGAAGTTTATGTCAATTATTGTACTTGAATCAACATTAAATAATAATCATAACACCTTCAAGTTTGTTGTGCCCCAGACTAGTTTATATTTTAGTTTTATTGGTTATTGGTATGCTGTACTTTTTGGATCCAATCCATATGACATCAAATTCAAGGGATTCGAATGACTTTTCAACATCGATGGCCATCAAGAGTCCAGGGATATTATTGTCTTCTGTATCTATCATAGTGTCATATAATAATCTGGTATTCTCACCAATGTATATGACCTGACTAAATTCTGTCTGATCTTTAGAAATAACGATATCAAGGACAGTTTTCAATCTGTTAGCAATCGTCTCAGATTCAAGCTTGTAAATGACATTACAAACTTAATGTCTGGTGTATTTTTTTAAGGTATACACGTGAATTTACATTGTTTTTGAGTAACTGACATTGTTCCAGAGATAAAACCATATTTAAGGCCCCATACTATAAAGTGCCCTAAGTCTTTGCAAAAAACCGTAATTCAGCAGTAAATCCACCAGATCCAGGGATTTCATGCTTGATATTTTTTAAAGTAATTGATATGCCTTTAAGTGTTAGTAATCCTTCCAATGATTGAGATCGTGCAGTCTTAATTTAATAGTGTTAATGCCTTTGAGGTCGTCATGTACATTGTAAGAATTATAAAAACAGACCTGTACATTTTTGTGAAATTGGGCAGCGTCTTTAAAACACCTTTATAGACAAGAAGCCGTTGACCATCAACGTTTTCAAAAAAGGGATTTTTTACTATAAGCATATTGAGTTTCCAAGTTACAAAAGTAATTTTAGGGATTTTCGCTTTCATGAAGCAAGTTTGACTAATCCATAATGAAAATCCCTTTCATTTTCATGTCCCGAATTTTCAAGAGTTATTTTTTAAACCTATTTATTTTAGCTCAATTGCATCGAAAACCCATGGTTTAATCAAATTCTCTCGAGTCCGTTTTCTGGGCTAGAACCAGTACTTTTTGGGAGATCTAACCAACGCCCCCACAGTGGGGATCGAACCCGCGACTCACGTTTGCTAGGCGGAAACCATATCCACTACACCACGGCGACCTATTCTTGATGCAATAGACTCAGCTCTTCCATGTTTCATTTGTTAATTGTTTCAACGTCTTCAATTGCTTTTACATTATAATCTTCTTTCTCTTTCTGGATTTGAAGCTTGACTATGATATGGTTTAACCTCTTATTGCCATTTTTGATCATTGATAATAAACTGTATTAAGTCATTTTCTATAATATTAAGGTATCCAATATTATAAGATATGCTCGGTCATAAAGTAACGAATTATTAAATTCCCACAGGTCTTATTCATGTTCTTTTTTGCTAAAATTCAATTTCAAACTAATCGGGGATTGGTCTGATCTGTAGCGTGCGTGTATTTCCAATTTCCTTATAAGCTATTTCAAATCATTAGTGGTTAAAACCAGTCAAATCTGGCTTGTTTGACAGTTTTAGGCTTTCGTCAAATAAAACATTTTGAATCACCGTGTTTCAGTATTAAAGCGTCTATCAGGTTTTTCCATTGATCACAGAAGATAACAATTCCGTTGACTCCTTCTCATTATTGAATGTTTTATAGTTGGCATAATCAATATTCACATCAAGTACAAAATTGAAGTATCCACATAATATATAAGACCCATTTTATATGGTTTTTATTATATTTAAAAGTTTTCTATTAAACAAATGAGTGTCATTGTTTGGTCCATAAAGAGTGCACAGAGTGAATCTATGGTTGTCTATTATTAAGTCTCGAATTAATAAATGTTCTTTTGTATCTTTTTTTTTAAGATTGTGTATTTAAAAATGTTTACCAAACACATATTGAACAAAATACATACTCCTCTTTAATTAGAAGTGCCAAAACTAAAAAACGCATTCAACGTCCCATTGAGTAAATCTTTTTTTTCCATTGAAGAAATCAAATTACAATTGTGTAGACACTATATATGGGCATTTTGACCTTTAAGGTAACATTAATACTAAAAAATCAACGGAAATTTCGGAAAGTAATTCGTAAAATAAAGTTACCTAATAAAAAATAAATGTTCCTTATAGCAAAAGCCAAAATTTCAAAACAAGATGTTTTCTGGCAACATAGATGTTTGTAGATATAAAATGCTCGTTTTTATTTTTTCGTGTACACAATTAATTCCATTTTAATGTCCCGCGCGTAATATATCCATACGACACATAAACACTAAAATGGTACCATGTTAGTGCTCATGTGTCGTGTGAATAGATATAGTCGCGGGTTATAAAATGGAATTAATTGGGTACGCAAAAAATTAAAAACGAACATTTTATATCTACAAACATCCTTGTTACCAGAAAACATCTCGTTTTGAAATTTTGGCTTTTGCTATATGGAACATTGATTTTTTATTGGGTTACTTTATTTTACGAGATACTTTACGAAATTTCCATTGATTTTTGAGTATTGATGTTACTTTAAGCTGTTCAAACATAATTAAGACCACGAGAAATGAATGATACAATCTTTAAATCGGCCATAATCAATTTAAAGGATTACATTTTCGTTAACATACTATATACAACAAAAACATTGTCATTTACCGTAGTCAATACACAAAACATTTTGTCTTCGTCCAATGAAACAAAAAACATCGTGAATTAAGCACAAACATACAATGCAACAAGAACATACAATTTAAGAAGACCATAAAGTACAAAAGAAGGTCTAAATGCAAAATAAATTGCCCTAAATATAAGACTCGGCGTCTTAAGATTAATGTAAATACTCAAATGATAAAGGTAACACAAAAACACGTTTAGGTATATTCATATTCAGAAGAATGTCTTTAGTAAATGTTAGTCATAAAGCTAATAAAGCAATTTTAATATAAATAACTATTGTATTAATATCAGACAAATCAATAGTAACACACAATTGTAATCAATTAAAACCAAACAACAAGTAAACAATTGTATAAACGATTGTATTAAAAGCAGAAAATAAATAGTTGAACAAACATCATCAATTTCAAAACGAAACACAAATTTTTACGTCTGTCACTATGACACTATGGCAACCGGTAAAAATTCATTGCAAGTATACAACAAATCATCTGGCGGTTATGAGTTATTGACTTTGTGGACGAATTTGCACATGATGTAGCTCTCCTCAAGGCATATTCACTACCCTCTCGTGGAGGATTTCCACATTCCTTATTCCCAAACGACTGCCTGTTCTGATGTTGTTATAATTCACATTCGCTTCACAAGAACCCTATATATCTACGTGACTCGGAGATGCTATATGCCCGATTATGTGAACCATATTCGTCTTCTCCCGAGACATTTACAAGTCTAAAAATTGTCATGTACCCAATGCGTCTAACACCGTTTTCCGTTTTGCCATTAAATGTCGTAAATCTTCCGTCTGTTTCGAGAAATACCGCCTATAGTGTGGTCACATGACGCGTATTTCCTCCTAAAGTGGCCCAATCACATGCTTATTTGTTCAAACGAGAACCATATAATATGTGTCTTCGGCAGCGAAGACGGTTTAACATGAGTGGATTTCCGACAATTTCTTAGCCATAGACTCATGAATTTTACCGATAAAAGAGTCGCGGGTTTCTAGAGTGTATTATTCTAAAATTGAAGACGACAAAACAAATGGTTTGGATTCGCAACGTACATATTTAAGATTAAACTTGACTACAATATTAATATGTTAAGAAAACAAATAGTCGGAGTTGTTTGCGTTGTTCGCTCCATAAACATTACACGCAGACAAACTTGCCGACAGACTGAGTGACTCCGATATATACCCTCTAAGCAGGGTGAATGACAATCATATGACAATTCTGCAAGCATAGTGTATATACAACTACGTGAAGCTATATATGAGTTATTTAAGGTTATAGACTTCCGCACTATTTTTAATTAATAAAACATATCCATGTTCGACTGCAAATAAATCGCTGCGTATCTTAAAATAAATCGAATTTTTATTGGATTTATGTGCACTTTTCAAGGTATGGATACCAGGAAATATTAACGGAATACTGCTAAAAAGTGAAAAATAGTGTATGAGTTAGCACACAGAACAAAATTTCTTGAAAAGTAGTTTGTATTGGATTATTTTTTGTTATGATAAATTTACAATCTCTACAATGGTTTAAACGTACCTATTTAAACCGAACATACGGTTGGATGACATTAATTACATGGAAATATATATGATCTAAAAATACGAATAAGAATTTCATATATTCTCAAATATATTGCATTGATGCTAAATATGGGATATACAAAAATCATACGACGGTCATTTTTTCTCTCTTGAAAACGAAGCTGCCAAAGGTAATGTACGGTAAAATAGATAAAATTTGTAATTTAATTCTTTTGTACAACATTCATACTCATATACAACGAATTTTTTTCAAATGGGAAGTTAAAATATGTTAAAGAGAAGTTAAGTTTAAAAATACATTGTTTTCATTACCCATATTTGCAAATTCGGCTATACATGCATATTAACCTGTATAATTGTAAGGTATACTGGCTCTTTGGAAAAACCATGGTTATAGATTCAACGCTTCATAATTGAGCAAGCCCGATGGTTAGGAAAAAGAAGGAGGGCTCTGGTTATAAGGAGTATACATATTGTGGAGCGAATCCGAGACTCATTGTAAAACGGGAACAGTGACACACTCTGGTAATTGATTGTACTCCCAACGTACAGAGAGCGCAATCATGGCTAATGAACACAAGGAAAGTTACTACCTCATGTGTTCTAGTCTGCTAATGAGTCATTACTTCCAAGAATGGCGGAAACGAGTTGATCTTCATGAGATGACATCATTAAAACAAGGTATTCATGTAAGAGGGGTTTAGCATAGAGCATGTGCTGTTGTTAATACTTTTTCATAGTTCCGTTTAGACTATGTTGTAATAGGAAAGGTAGATTCAACGGTCGATACAGTGCGCATGTTTGCATCGAATAATTGTTCACAACTACACACACTTAACTTCTTTGATGTTGTCGCCTTTGTCGTCATAAACCAAACAGCATGCATAAAACAATCAGAAGATACATCAAGGTCGTTATAATTACACGCACACTTGGGTTAACATTGAAGTCTTAACACGCGCGTCAAGCAACGTCTGTAGTCAATAACGATCACGGCTTTCATGTTGGCGTTTTAATGTGTTTTACCTTCGTTTTTATTGGAATGGCAATTGCAAATTGTTTTATATAGATTTAAAACACGCTAGCAATATAATCACCTGGTATTGTTTTGTATTCTTTTCCTTCGCACTTGGTTTTCTTAGTGTACCTGAACCATTCTTGAGTTAGATCTTTTAAATGTGAAAAGTAAGTAATTTATTTTTAAGCAACATTTGTATGTTTTTTTATCGAATGTCATTTGGTTACACTTTAATACACAATGTTCACGCCTATGTCTTGCTTGCAGCAGTATCAGCCGAGCCTCAATTCCGACATCGGTTTGATTCGTTTTGTCCGGGAGAAGTCGACGGCGACACGGTTTCAGAGATCGAGCGTTTCCGTGAAGAGCAGGAAAGTGAAAAGACGAAGAAGTACAGGTTTCCGAGATGGTTACGGAAGCTCAGATTTCCGCACGTTATCGAACCCCAAAGTAAGTTTCAACTGTGAACTTTCTGAAAGAGGCAAGTCTTGACCAATTACAATGACCATTTTCTATAAAGAATATGATATTAGTAAACACTAAAAAAAAGAACATCCGATCATGTAATCAGCAGACTTACGAAATTGAAGCGGCTCACAGACATCTTATTTCCTTTATCAATAATTGTACACTTGTTTCTCTTTACTGTGACAATTAAAATAAGCCAATCTATGAATTTTAGTTATTTATATGAAAATATCGGATAAAACCCATGACCACTATAGATAAAATATCTCTGTCATCGACTATTTAATTCCAAGCCGCAAAGTCTCGAATTGACCACGTGACAATTTTCAGGTAAGCTGTACCTATTCTGGCTGTTCATCGTCACGTGCGCGTTCTTGTACAACGCCTGGGTGATTCCGTTGCGAGCCGCCTTTCCATACCAGACAGACGACAATATCATGTACTGGTTGATAGCAGACTACACTTGTGACGTCATTTACATCGTTGACATCATATTGTTCAAGTCGAGGATAAGTTTCTTGAACAGCGGTCTGAAAGAGGTATGCGTGCGATTGCCAGCAACGTCAAAGCTATTTACGTGTAAAGTAGCAAAACCTATCGTACATTGCCGTACCATACACTTTTTTTTATTAATTTCCCCGCCGCGAAGCTGTATGGGAGGTTAAAGGAATACCTTTTCTCCATCCGTCAGTCCGTCAATCAGTCCGTCCGTTATGATTTCGTGTCCGCTCCATATCTCCTATACACTTCGACAGATTTTTATGATACGTGCCTTAAATGTTTATGGCTTTAAGACGAAATGCATAAATCATGAGTCAGTCATGCCGGCTCAGACGCAAGGTTACCGTTCAAAGTCAAAGATTTAAGTTTCCATTTTCGTGTTCGCTCCATATCTACTTTACGCTTTGTGGGATTTTTGTGAAACTTGGCTAAAATGTGAAGTTCATTGAGGCGCTGTGCGGAAGGCATTTGTCAGTCACGCCGGATCAAGGTAAATGTCGTACTTCAATGTCAAATGTTTGAGCCTCCATTTTCGTATCCGGTCCATATCTTCGACACCCATTAACAGATTTTCCTGAAACTTGGCTACAATATTTAGGTCATTGAGACTATATGGAGAAGGCATGTGACAGTCACGCCGGCTGAAGGTAAATGAAATATCGTTCTTCAAGGTAATATTTTCAAGCCTCCATTTTCGTGTCCGGTCCAATTTCTTAACCCATTAACATATTTTCATGAACCTTGGTTACAATGTTTAGGTCATTGAGGGGCTGTGCAAAAGGCATGGGTCAGTCACAACGGCCCAAGGTTGAGGTCCTAGATCCAAGCCAACATATTTGAGCATTTTTACTCGTGTCCGGTTCATATCGCCTTTACCAATTGAATGATTTTAATCAAACGTGTCGGATATATATCTGCTTCTTGGACTGCCTTATTGATTAAACCATAACTGGATGTTTCAATATACTCGTAATGGTTCTGTTAATCTTTTCGCATATAAGTATCAAACTTTCAAACTGTCCGTTTTTAAGTGCGTTTCCGATGTATACTACTACAATCAAACAAGGAATAAGACATACATTAGTTAATGTATATGAATTTAATTTCAAAATATACGATATTCGATCAAATTATCCATCATTTCAATGGCCATACATATCAGCTCAAATTTTACCGGCACAGTCATTCAAACGAAATATGATGGTAAAGATATCGGCAAAGACTTTGTCATGACTGATATTTTTCAATTTAATAACAAGTTTAGCTTCATATAATCATAAGCTTATAATGAGCTTCTAAATTTTAGTTTGACTAAAGTTAACTCCGATTTCTATTTAACATCGGATAAAAAGTACACATTTAAAGAAGAACACTTTCTTTTGTAAATAATTGAGTACATAAGGAAATATGTGTTATTGAAATATTATTGCAGTTTTAATCAATCTGTTCTGAAAACAAGTTCTTTGAATCATGCCACATTTTATTGCCCTGATTAAGTAACAGCCGCACGCAATACTTGAGGTTGACATGGCGCCAAACGTCGTCTGGCTATCTTGTCAACATCACATAAATATCACGAAAACGTGAATTTGATGATACTTTATGTATAAGACTATGGTTATTTATGAATAAGCTTTTTTTCCATGGCAATATTTATGATTTTGTATTAAAATAAACTACCCATGAATATCTAACATATATGTATATATCAATTATTGATTCTTGCATGAGCACAACATATTTAATACGTTATTGATTGTTGTCACAGTTTAAGTCCTACATGTCCTACATTTCAGACGCACCGATCAAAAACGAGGGCAAACTATTTCCAAAAACTCATGTTCAAGGTATAACACTTAGTGCTGAATCTCAGTGTAACGATTGCTCACAAGCGAAAATAATAACGAGCAAATAATATAATTTGTATGAGTATCGGTTGCTATAAAAGAAACCATTTCCGTATTCAATGCTATTTTTTGTCATGATTATTTATCGTGGCATTTTAATGTTAAAATATTTATTTAAAACGCAGGGTTATTTTTTTATACAATTTTTTTTTTAAGTATGTACGGTAAGAACATCTGGTTTACAATTTGTAATTGCCCCGATGTATTAAAATCCACATATACCAATTATCTAAGCTTATATTAAAAAAAATATACAATTATAAATATAATGTGATGACGGACTTTAAAGTTTATTATTTCTTTTCTTTCGTACGCAGTTTGACGTGGCCTCCCTACTTCCCCTGGACCTTTTGTACCTGATTCAGATGCAAGTCAACCCGTGGTGCCGGTTGCCAAGGTTGCTGAAGGTAACACATGCTGGAGTTATTATGTCGCATTTCATGCCGTGTAAAGGCAAATAAAAATTCGGAGTTTTAAACGTATGGATTAAAATACAGGATTGTACACCAGATTAATATCAAATCACGCATTAGAGTGGCAATATTCGACTTAACGTGAACACATGAATAATAAGACAACTATTTCGATGGTTCCCAAGCACTTCATGTGTAATTATTTTTTACACTTTCAGAACCCTTTTTATAGTCTCTTTTGCGCTTGAAAACGAAAATTGTAATGTGTCACTGTGTAAAACGTGTGCGTCATATAAACTAATTATTTACATACAATATTTAGTTGTTAATAATAATTTGAGTGTAAATAACCTATAAACCTTGCGCCCGTGCCACAATGCGTTAATCATTTTGACAATACATGAGAAGCTTTTCTAGGACAATATAAATATCATGTACATTGATTTTAAGAACAGTTATACACGTTCAAAATATTTCTTCTTCATGCCTGTTTCATAGCTGTTAGATGATTATTTGGACCTGAAGTGCACATTCTTATGTACGGATTAACTGTTCCTTGTACACGCAAACGCATTGTATTTTATCTCACATGAATCATTTTTTTTAAACCCCACAATGTATTTTAAATGAATTCCCTCTTGCATAGCATCACACTTTATAATAATGCTGAATACGTAAGGTGAAATCTCCTGAAAATCTTATCATTGTTCTATTATCGATTCCTCTTTTCTTCGTCAAACAATCTGATATGTCAGACATTCCTTGCTAAGGCGATAATGGTATTCTTCACTTGATTTGCTCTTATGATAAGTTAGATTGCCCATATGTAAACACATATTGAGGATGTCTAGAGATATTTAAAATCGGAATCATAACAAAATTAAAGTTCCAATTTGTGTTGCATGTTAACGGAGAGAAACGTAATAGCATTGTCCAGAAATGGAGTTTTCACTTGCCTTCTAGTAAAGTTTCTTAATACTTTAATATTAATAATGTTATACTATATGTTAGTTATGTTGGCCTGATAACAAACACATTATTCGAAATATGTGCAAAACGTATTGCGATGCCTTGTTTAAAGTTGGTTACGAAACGTATTATTTGTCTCATAAAATTTTGGAAAGTAAGTTCACAAAAACCTATTCGAAATAAATTGTATACACGCTAGTAAATAAACATTGGAAATATGATTACATATAAGAATATTTGTTCTGTACACTCTTCGTGATTCTATTATTTAGTATTCTAGTGTTGTACAATAACAGCAAATTATTTACGAAACCATGCACTTTCCTGACGCTTGCCTAGTAAGGCTATTATTTACAACAACGTTTATTAACCATGTATGTAACACAGATTTACGACATGAAATGATGGCAAACAAAGACTTCTATCAGCAATCCGTTACTTATTTGGAAGGATTACCAATGGGGTCACAAGCCTTCTGTGTTGATCTTTTTACTTGCATGCAATTCACATGTGTCGTGTGAAGGAATCAACTTAAAAAGTGCAACATGTCAAAAACTTTCAGTGCACAGTCGTTTTGTATTATGATCGAGAATAAGAATTATTCATTAATGGTCGTCAGTGGTTTCATTAGCAAAATTACCGACCGAAAAAAATATTTAAATTTTAACGTGTGTAATGTTATTAAATATATACAACATATAGTATTTATGTTATTGCAATGAGTATTTAGAAACCATAATACAACATTAATCAGACCTTGTTTGAGCAGTGCTTGAACACATGAACACCAGCACCAGTTATAAACAATGCTTGTAATTAGAGTTTACAGTATCAAATAATCAAACATATTCCGACTGTTGTCCTTTTTGCTGTCGAACAGGAAGACTCTGGTTGCTTTATTAGCTTTTCCAATGTACAAAATTGTTCTCATGATTGGATACTTTTATCTTGTCAATACGCTGTCAGAACAACAATTCTATATTCAGACTATGCCGTAAAGTCAATACTTCATCAAATGTTTCTTTTTTCCGCAAGCTGTCTTAGCCTTTTGATGCCCAGTTATTTTATGCGGATCAAAAACCTTTAATATATCTAATCAATCCTTGCACCAAATAAATGGTTTGTGGAGCTTTGCGTAGATCGTTTCTATAATCTCCTTCCTGAGGTGTTTCCAGAAACGTCATATGTATGCACAGTAATAAAAGCATTCTGTAAAATCAGTGTACATTGATTTCACCTGATAAACGGATATATGTTAACACAAAATACCACACTAAAACTGTTTTTACTGTTTATGCTATCGAACCTTATTAAAATTGAAATTGATATTAAAATTAAAACCCAAATAAATGGGAGACGGTGGGTAAATTGGAGGTATATGATATATTAGTGGTGACCATATAATTCAATATGGTTATTACTGTTTATTAGGTAAAGGCTTACCGTTTATAAAACAATATTGCACTTTTGTAATTAAATAGGTTAATGCAAAGCCATATTCATTATTTCTGAACTGAAGACTAAGATCTGAGTCCGTAACGAACCCCAAAACATCGAATTGTTTTAATCAATTGAAACAAACACCATGTTCAGTTTAAACGTATCTTGAAAGTATTTGTTTGCATTGTTTTTGTTGACAGCACGTGTATCAAAACAGGGCAAATACAAAATTGTTTCAATGAGGAGAAACTTGAAATCTCGAGAGTGCTCACCGAAGTTGCTGCGGTGTTTATGTCCGGAACAAATCACCACTAATCTTGATTTGCCTGGACGTTACTGATATTTTATCGCTGCCACATTTGGCATTGCCTGGTAGTTCGTTTTCAGGGAATTCCACCTTTCAAGCGAACATATAAATGCTTTCCCGGCGGAATAATGCGTCATATGATTGATGCGATGTTTATTATTCCTCGATACTTGAAACTTCAAACTTTATGTTTCTGCTTTTAACAGATATGACAGGCCTAAATAGTTTATGATTAATAACAGTTATGTGTATGTCAGATGTGTTGTCCTGCTATTAGCTCACCTCTTCAAGACTGTTTGGCGTTCGTCGTCGTATATTGTGTGTCCTTCGTCGTCCGTCGTCACGTTTTGACCCAAGAGGCATAACTTAAACACATAGGATAGATGACCTCAATACGATTTTACATACCAAATAGTAAACCTCTGTGCTGTATAACGATATAACGATGTAACCACCAGTGTGTTTCCAGTGTTTACCATATTGGGCATAATTTGACCGAACTATATTACATACCAAATTTACTAAATATAAAACCTGCGAACATAATGGTTTCAGGCAAGTTATTTTGCTAATAGTTTATATAAATACTCATGAAGTCATACACTGTGGAATTGAAAAATGGGGACCAACTCGTGTAATTTGTATCGTAGGATGATACAAATGCACCTGCACAACTTCAAATAATAAGAACAAATGCCTGCAAGTTTGAATGTTTTTTATTGAAAAGTATAGGAGACCGTCTGCGGACATGCATGTGTTTACGGTAAGGCAGACGGAATAATGGACCGACATACGAACAGACGACGAACATACGTCTGTGGTGATTTTATATTTCCCTCTTTTACTTCATAACGGGCTAGAATATAAAAAACGATTTCTATTAATGCAATGTTATCTTGTTTTCAAACAGCATGTGAACAAGAACGTCTTCTTAATTTTGTCACGCTTGCATATGGAATTATGACAATCTTTATCAAATGTACATACACTCATATAAATTATAAACACATTTTGTGCGGAACAGCTAGCTAATGCGTCTAGGAATAGTATTATCTCAAAATAATAATTTAGGTGGGTCCTGATAATTTGTCTCAATTCTATTGGGAATACTTTTGTACGAATATTTTAATCTCAGCGGATGCGGTTTGTCTAAGTGGCGTTAATTATGAATCCGTCATATTGTGAACCGACAATAATTGAGATAAATGCGCCTTCAAGTCATGCTGGTGTTTTACATATTATTGGACTTTTTCTGATGCACTTGTCAACGCACTCAAGAGAAAAGCCTCGCCAAGCAATATATTGCCACAGGCTTATAAAGTATACATGAGATGGTCAATCAATGGGATTTTACGTCTTTATGTTAGTATTACTTGAAAACTCGTAGTGTCATAGGTACTGGCTATGAAAGACATGTTACTTTGTTCTAGAACTCCGTTTTGTATTCCGAAATCAGGTCATCATGCACCCAATAGGTTTGAATACCTCGTGAAGCTAATAAGTAAGTTATATTGAATAAGTTTACTGAAATCTTATTAGGCAGGTGTATTAGTATTTAGAAGATGTTGTGTTGTTCTTACATTCAGATAGAGGAAGTTTCTGCGTTTATAATTAGTTACATGATCTTAATTATATACTAAAGGATATGCCGTATCCGATTGTACTCACCATTTTGTTCCAAAATAATGTTGAATTTCAGAATACTGCCATAGTTAATTGCATATATTGAAGTGTTTAACGACGAATATAAAGGCGTCTATACCCTGGCATGTTGACAAAATGTCGTACAAAGAATAACTGACCAATGCGTATACAATCACACTTTGTGCCTTTACCATGTCTTCAACGGATTTAATAAACATATTTTATGTTTAAAAATATTGTATTTCGCCGCGAAGCTCGAATGAACAATAAAGATTATGAAGATTGTTTGCAGTGCCAATAGATGCCTAGTTAAATTGACCGCAACATCCAGTATTGAAAAGGATTTATTGCTTCATAGTTTGGTTTGGTTAGACATTTGCTGTAATCATAGGTTCGATCAAACAGATACATGTTTTCCCGTAAGGATCACACATCATCACTTCTAAATGATTGATAATATAACATTTGTTTTCGTGGTATTCAGTTCATGGAACTAAATTACTCAATAGATGAAATTGTTAGAGGTACACGAGTTAATGATTGCGTAGGGTTATCGGCTTATCTAATGTATCCTGTTCCTAGTGTTAAACGATATATTTAAGGTGAACCTGATTATTTGCATGAAAATCGGCCTTTTTTATAAACATCTTTAGAAGTGTGTTACTATCTCTCTAAAATCTGCCTAGAAACGTATGCTTAATTTTACTTGGATAAATACTTCTTTAAAACGTGCTAGCTTGAGGTGAAAATTGTATGCTTAATTTCACTTGAATAAATACTTCTTTAAAACGTACTAGCTTGAGGTGAAAATTGTTAAATGATTGAAAACGATAATATTCTCCTAATGTGCCTGATATAAGTATTTTTGTAAATAAAGGACATTTAATGATACTAGCACTTAACTGATGGTTTTTGTATAAATTATTAAAATTAATGATAATTAATCGAAATGAATTCTCCATTTTGAAGTTCTCAATATAACAAGTATCAGACCACAAACTTTCTCTGATAGAAATAATTTTTAGTATATGTATACTTTTGCATGCAAATCTATTCACGCCGCATACTGTTAATGTTACCATCAACAATTATGCAAATCACTCTGTATGTCATACGAAACATCTGTCTTAGACCACGTTTCACAGCTCCTCTTTCCAAATAACAGACGATCTGCTACTTCTGTTCTGTGTAGGATCAATATGTAAGGAATAATCTGTCACGTATTTTTCATTGTCATCAGATGTGATGTGATACAATGTTATCCATTACGGATGCAATTCAAATGACCATGACAGAGGAATATAATTGTGCTACATGCGCCTATAAGAACGCTCTGTTGAAGGTTTACACATCATTACACGCAATTCATATCGCGAAGGAATATTGTCCAGAATATTCTGATTGCTCCATTATTGAAAAAAAAACACTTTGAAAGTGAGAAATAACTTACATTTACAAATAAGACAATACACAGTGGTTCAATAATGGGAGCGGTAACGAATTATTACAAATAAAAACCGAAAAAAAAATATAATTGTTAGTTTTAAATATTTAAACTGTTATAATAAACATGTCATTTATTATCGTTCACTTTTAGTTGCAATAAATTTTAATTATTCATATTTTTTCTCTATCAATTTGTGTTGTTGGAAACTAGTGTATGACCTGTCAATTGCTTTATCCAAATGGTATGCTATTATAGTGTTTTTTTTCTGTGTTTTAAGTTCAAGCACTTTAGAATATTATAAAACGCAAAAATATGTATAATTATTGATTGTCTACAAATTGTACATGACAGTAAATGACAAAACTAATAATAACTGAGTTGTCTATTTGTAGTGTCCCTTAATATCTATTCTACATTTCTTTTTGCTTATTCAGTTTGTTCAATTTAGTAAAATTAACTATATGCTTGTTCACTTAGTTAAATAATGTGCATGGTTCAGTTTTTTTTGTATACCGCATCATATTTTAACACTAACCCTGTTTGATGCATGGCCAAAATGGCAATTTGTAATAAGATGTATGGTATACAAAAAACTCAATTATAAAAAATAATTCACGTTACCCCCATTTTTATTCCATATTAGTGACAGATATAAACTTTACAATAAACATACAGAAAATGAACCTCTGGATAGATTTTTCAAATGTCTGAAACAAACCCACATCCTTAATTCACCATATGATCAGGTTTTGCGCATGGTTCACGAATGTTAATAGTCACTAAAATTGTATCCTAAAGAACAATACTGTTTCATTTCGGTCGCGTTCGAGGTATTCTTATTTCTCGAATGGATATTCCCTCCAGTGTTATCCCATAATAAATACAATGTAATTATCTTATCTTTTTTTGTTACTCCGCGGACTGTATAATAGTTAAGAACAGTGATCCAAATGTGGCAGTGTACTGATCTCATTGGATAATGGTCGACACGTTGTGATCACACTTTAACCACAACACAGAGAAACTACATCTTGTAATAACCGAATTAGTAGGGCAAAGAAGGATTTAATGAAATAAAACTTTTAAGTCTTATCATTAGTGTACATATTATATGTATAACGGTATATGATTACGAATATCAACATGTTGTTGTTTTTGTTCCAGATCCAGACTTTCTGGGAGTTCTACTCGCGTTGCGACCACCTCGTGCGATCTGCCCATGCTGTGCGGTAAGCAAGAATATTGCCCTCTCGTGGATTAATTCGAAAGCATTACGAATCCAAATCATCGATACATAAACTACGATAAATCGATACTTTATTATTTTAGACTTTATTCTGACCTCCTCTATCCTAGGTACACACCACTTTTGTACTTTTAGGCACATTGTGTCACATGTATATGTTTATATTGGCACAAGATTAGAGGTCACTGTAAAGCCGATCACCTGTTATTTGTACCTCGTGTAATTATTGAAAAACAACAACAACATATTAACTTGGTTCCGATTGACAACTGTTGTTCTCTGACTCCAGGATAATCAAGACGTTCACGTACATGTTGTTCCTGATCCACGTGGAGACCTGCGGCTACTACGCCATATCCGAGTATGAGGGATTCGATTCCAACCGTTGGGTCTACAACGGCAAGGGCATAGCGTAAGGATATTTCTTATTTCTTTATATTTTGAACGATGGTCCTTTATGTATACAGTAGCTAAACGTATGCTCGCCATGTACAGTAATGACAACGCAAGAGAACACTTGAGACATCAGTCACATCTTTCCCCCAATTATCTTGACATCATTGATTTTGCTCAGAAAATAATTGTTGTTATGATCCCTTTGCTAGAGACGAGACAATGGCCCTTAGATAGTTATATTTGAACCATGAAAGCGTTTTAATAATGTACTGCGGTATACCCTTTCTCAAATTCCTCTGGGTCCTTTTGTTTATCGTGATCATGAAAAATGTTGGTTTAATTCCTACATTAGCTCAACAACGAACCGTTTGTTTTGTCATGACTTGATTAACCATGTTACTTGCAGATACATACGCTGTTTCTACCTTGCAACAAAGACGGCTACATCCATCGGAAACAATCCTAAACCGACCAATACTCTGGAGTTTTCCTTCATGACAGTGTATTGGGTCTCTGGTGTGTTTGTGTTCGCGCTTCTAATTGGTCAGGTACATCTCTGACCTTATTATACACATAACTGTTTAACTTTCATGATACCTATACCATAATTATTGACCATTGTACCTCTAACATAGACCACTCACTATCAAATCACTGTTTGACGATTGTTTCCTTGCCATAAATAAAGGACCGCATTGTATAATTAGGTTTCTCTCCTGCTAGTGCAGCTGAAATTTCTCTTTATGTGTATTATATTTTGTCTTGAGAATATCTTGAAAACTGAAAGAGACATCAACTTAAAACTAAATATAAATGTTGATCTCATTTTATTATTTAATGCAATGAGAGTTTTAACTCTTGCTTCAATATTTTGACATATATCGCCCTTTGTGTATTCCTTACTGTTAAATTTTCTCGGGGGTATGTCTTACAAACTATTTGAAGTATCAGCTTTATATATCATAGGTAGATATATTTCAATGAGGGAAAATGTATTGCATTAAAGCAGTAACTGTTGCTTTCATATTAACAGAGCTATATCTCTTTACAAAGTCGTATGCTTAATTTTGTTTAACGATTATTTTTAAATATTTGAGCTTTAAACTTAAAGCTTAGACATTGAAGGGAAAAGCAGTGCACAAGAACCACAATTCCTGCGTTCCTTTGTCAATTTAAATGCTGAACATTTGTCCAGGATATATCTCGAGAATAATATGAGGTATCGAGATAAAACTTAATAGGCAGGTAGCTTGCAATGATGGAAAACCAGTTCTTTAAAATTAAATAACAATGCTCTCTGATTGTGCGGCTTTTGGGGGGTATTATCGACTCGTCATTGATATGGCTAGTTTGTTAAAAAAAACGCGATTAATTAAACACGGCAGAATGATATGATTGCCAATAAATGACTAACCTATTGAGGTTGTTTACTTTATGACTTCTAGGTCCAACATGTTTCATTACACCAGAATTATATGATGTTTGACGGAAATCTGTGATTGCCTCCCTTAAATAATTCTTCCCTTTTATTGCAGAGACAGTGTTAGCGTACACATTCAATCAACATTAACAGTCCGGACACATTTCTAGTATTCAGGAACATATTCCGGCACTGTACTGTTTATGTTATTATTATAGATTCGCGACATTGTGGACGCCGCCAACATGGTAAAGAGGACGTACACGAAGCGCATGGACGCCGCGTTGAACTACGTGAAGAACATGAACCTTCCTAAGGAGACGCAGGATCGAGTGAGGACCTGGTTCATATACAACTGGCAGCAACAGAAAGTCATCGGTAATATTGCTAAATACCACATTAAGCTATGAGTACTAAAGTGTGGAAATGGTTTATATACAACTGGCATCAACGGACAGTCATCGGTACATATTGGCTACATTTCACATTTCTCTAGGAGTAATAAGGAGAGGACCTGGCTCATTTACAACTAGAAGCAACAGAAGGTCATCGATAAATATTGGTCACATTTCACAGTTCGATAGGAGTAATAGGTGTATACACGTTTCATGTCCAACTGGGAGTAGACACTGATCGGCAAATAATGCTACATCTCTTATTTTACTTAAAGGATAGGTGGTGACCTGGTTCATATACAACTGACAGCAGCAAATATAGGATACATGTCAAATTTTGCTAAGAGACAAAAGTGAGGACAAGGTTAATGTACAACTGGCAGCAGAATGCTGCGTTACTTTCCATTTCGATAGAAATAATAGGTTGGCTTAATATCCTGAATTTGAATGCTGTCGGAAATGTTTAATGTTGTGTCATCGGTTACTTGTTTCTTGTTGCATACTTGTGTGTATTACAGACGAGCGGCAGATGATGAACGCCTTGCCGATGAAGCTCCGGAAGGACCTCGCTATAAACGTGCACTTCAACACGCTCAGCAAGGTTAAGCTCTTTTCCGACTGCGACAAGACGCTGCTCTACGACCTCGTGCTCAAGTTGAAGCCCATCTTGTACCTGCCCGGAGATTACGTGTGTAAAAAGGTACGTGTCTCGGCAATCTGTGACGTTCAAGTTTGCCATGTGTGTATGTCCCTTCGGGATTCAGTGGTATGAGGGCATTCCTTAACCTACGACTGTATGCAGGTTATTTTTTGTTCTCCACAAGATATTTCCATACGACGTGATTTCGAGTAGAATTGAACAGTTCTAACTGGCGTCTTAGTTGCCATACGTTTAATAACGTATTATCGAGAAAAAGATATTGTTTTTAAATGGTAAATTATTATTCAGGTTGTTACCAATTATTTATTTAGTTTTCTCATTATAAACTTGTCTTGCAAAACACCTTATAATGGTTTACCCTCTTCAACAGAACAGCGAATCAAGGGAAAGTACTGATGTATGTTTTATACAAGGAATACTAACTACCGAGTTACACCAATACAGTCACAGAAATAACATGTATCTATATAGACTGTAATTTTCCTCCATTCATGGAGAACAAAACATATAATACAGATTATAAGCAATGAAGTACAATCGAGTATATACACATACAAGAGATCAAAACGAAGCAACTTAATACAGCCTTTAGATTATTTACAAAGATAAGTAACATAACTAGAGTATATATATAAATAATTGTTAATTCCTAAGGATTTTTTTTTCTTCAGTGTAACTTATTCGCCGATGATATGTCTTAAAGCGAGAACGAAAATAAAGACATAGTAGGCATAACTTCTTCGTCTTTTGTATTGATTCGTTTCCTTTCGATAAAAACAATTCGTTTCACTTCTAGTTTGACAGTCGCTTTCCTCTCGTTATCAGCCTTTACTAGTATGCCGATTTCTTCCCGGTGTCCAACCTCAGATGTAGCAGCATACCGATTTAATTTCGTCATCACCAGTAAGAAAACCGTTATAAGCCAAATGAGGTTAAAGTATACCGATTTCATCTAGTTATAAGAAATATAAGGTACAAGAATACCAATTTCAACTAGTTATAAGCTATATGTGGTTAAAGTATTCCGATTTCCTCGCGTTATCAGCCCCATTATTTACCAGTAAACCGATTTCGTCTCTGTATCAACTCCTAGGTGTAACAGTTTACCGATTGCCTTTTCCCTCTCAGTATCATCCGTTCGATGGACTAGAACACCAATTTTCAATGTCTCTGTGTAAACCCCTATATGTAGCAGTATACCGATTTTCTCTCTTAATCAACCGTTTGATGTACCAGTATACCAATTTCCTCTCTTAATCAACCGTTTGATGTACCAGTATACCAATTTCCTCTCTGTATTGTAATACGTAGACACTTCTGTCTAAGTTGTCAGAATGTGACTCTGATTGAACAAACGACCGAGTACGTTTCAAGAAATCTGTTCAATTCGTAGAACATGTCAGGACCTTAGTTTAAAAATAAATAACTATGATGAAGGTGCGCAGCATTACTGTCATTCGGTTAATTTTGTAAAAAAAACTTAAAATAATTAAGATTTCATGGAACTATTCCTTACCATTAAAGCGACTTCAGCAGTTAAGCTGGTAGGTTTCCGACTTAGACATAGATTTTGAGTCAGTGACGGAGGTAATGAATCCGTGATGCTGCGCTATTTATAGTCAAGCTGCTTTAGGATTCCGAAACTTAGGCGTCTCGACCAATCAACAAGCACTTAGGAATTCCTAAACCAATGAAAGAAGTTTACCAAGAACCATTTTTCTAAACAGCATTTCGGAATCCTAAATTCACAAAGTAAGTCAATAATATGATATGTTATGTCATAAGAAGCAATTCATATTTAAACACATTAAATTAATACATCATATCAGGCAGTAATGTTCTGCATTTAAAGTCTGTTTAACAGTTTAATAATACAATGAAAACACGAAACAATGCGATGCATAGGCTTTCTAGGCGTAACAAAATAGTTCCAAAGCATTTGCAACTGGAACATAACTTTACCAAATGCAATAAACAAATGCATCCTGAGATTACTAATACAAGTGAAAACCATTAATTTTGAATAACAATAATTAGGAACAACAAATCATATTGTGCAATTGAAAATGTAGGTCGTATTCTTACACAGCTCGCTGACAGCGTCATAGTAAACACACATGGTGCGTACTTTTGGATTGGAATGACTGTGTTGTGATAAACAATGGATTGTTAGCAGGTATCTGGAGTTAATAAAACATGTGTTATTAATTTAATTGATAACATCATAACTAGGCAATAGGGGTATAGTCTAGAACTGTGGACTATAACATATTACATTACCAACCCTATAGGTACAAGTGTATCGTTTTCTTTACCAGGGCGAGATCGGGAAGGAGATGTACATCGTAAGTCAGGGGATTGTTGAGGTGGTCGGCGGTCCCAACAACGCCCTCGTGTTAGCCACGCTAAGAGAGGGATCCGTGTTTGGGGAAATCAGGTAGTCACAGTAGGAATTAGGGGCTAGATCTCGGTTACAAACATAGGGATGAGCCTCAGCCAGGGCCCACTTATTTAACTTATTTATTTCAGCTCGATTCGACCTCTAAGGTTATTGGGTTATAGAGAAATTATCGGTTAAGTTACTCTGGAAGAACAAATACGTTCATGTCATCGTTCTAAGGATCTTCAAAACGCTCATTAGGGATCAAAAGGCGGAGTGTGGATCAAACCTCGGGATCTCCCGCTCGCAAGAATGAAACCATATCCGTTTACCCTTGCGTCACGGACCCACTAACCAATGCCCGTTTAAAGTTTGTAGTGGTGGATTCCTGTATTTCTGCAAAATACTCTCTGCAAAAAAGGACGAGATTTCCTGTGTACCATGCATTTGGCAGTATTTCAGTTGACACACATTCTCAGAATACATATATACAAAAGGAATAGTTATGCGTGGTATATTGGTGTGTTGTTCCGATTTGAGATGTTCTCCCGTCAGCCATCTTGTCCGTTTTAAAATCCAGCTTGATTTGGGCATGCATTCACTGATCTAGAAATAACTTTGCACCAATGATAACATCTATGAGACAATGCATCGCAATTGCAAATCCACATATTGCCTTTAATATAAAATTAATTAAAAAATCGCTTTTAAGGAGAGATGCATCAGCTCAATAATACAACATACAAAACAACAACATATTCAATAAAGGAGCCCCCTATCGGTCTTGTGAACAGCCTTCCGAATTAAAAATGTGAATAATCTTCATACTGTCCTTTGTCTGTACACTTTCAATGTTCCACACTATAATCCAAATTGTTGAACAGATGAATGGAGTGACAGAGACAAAAAGGCACACACACTGTCTATTGCGTATACCATTTTTCATGGTCATATCTCATGTTTTTGTTGAGAAATTACAATGTTAAGTTATGTTCTATTTTAAGTTTAATTTACATAACCTTTGACCTCTGGTATTAATCGAAATGATGTGCATACTTCCCACATGGCCATCCGATTACGTAAATAAAAACAACATATAGCTAAATGTGTATACCAAGTTCCATGATAATTTCTTATGTACTTGTATAGTTATTGAAAACAATGTTCTTGCTGACGGACAGACTGATGGGCGTATAAACAGAGGGAGGAACGCGTATTAATTGTAAGAGTTACAACAATTAAGAGTTGTGTTCAACTTGACTTTTGACCAGTTACACAAAATGAATTGTGTATACTTTTGACATTTTTCTTTATAATTACACCAAGGTTTGTCAGATATCTTCAGTGCTGTTGATAAATTGCGAAAACATGTTCTGCGGACGGACCGACGAACAAACGTCAAGTCAAACGGACGACCAACATCACAGACGGAGTGTTAACCTTAAGTCCCATCAGTAAAACCGGTGCGGGACTAAAACTGAGTTCGCATGGCAATACTAGTACGTATTTCCGTTTGCTAACACACATTACATAATTGTCCTCTATCGCGCATGACTCCAGTCTGCTGGCGATGGCGGCAGAAGGCAATAGACGGACGGCGGACGTCCGCTGCAAGGGCTACACGAATCTCTTCATCCTGTCCAAGGCGGACTTTGAGGCGGCGATGAAGGACTACCCAGACGCCCACAAGCTGCTCAAGAAACGAGCAAAGTACGTAACGCGGGATTCACTGCAATCATGTCTTTATATTGTCATGAAGCGGAAGCGTATGAGTTGACTTTGTGTATTTAAATTATTGATATTTAATTGTTAAGTTGAACGTATGTTGTAAGTTGTNCTGTAGTGCCGCCTTGGCAGTGTTGTATGCATACCTACCAGCTGTAGGTGTCACCTTGGCAGTGTTGTATGCATACCTACCAGAGCGCTGTAGGGCCACCTTGGCAGTGCTGTATGCATACCTACCAGCTGACCTCAAGTGAGCGCTGTAGGGCCACCTTGGCAGTGCTGTATGCATACCTACCAGCTGACCTCAAGTGAGCGCTGTAGGGCCACCTTGGCAGTGCTGTATGCATACCTACCAGCTGACCTCAAGTGAGCGCTGTAGGGCCACCTTGGCAGTGCTGTATGCATACCTACCAGCTGACCTCAAGTGAGCGCTGTAGGGCCACCTTGGCAGTGCTGTATGCATACCTACCAGCTGACCTCAAGTGAGCGCTGTAGGGCCACCTTGGCAGTGCTGTATGCATACCTACCAGCTGACCTCAAGTGAGCGCTGTAGGGCCACCTTGGCAGTGCTGTATGCATACCTACCAGCTGACCTCAAGTGAGCGCTGTAGGGCCACCTTGGCAGTGCTGTATGCATACCTACCAGCTGACCTCAAGTGAGCGCTGTAGGGCCACCTTGGCAGTGCTGTATGCATACCTACCAGCTGACCTCAAGTGAGCGCTGTAGGGCCACCTTGGCAGTGCTGTATGCATACCTACCAGCTGACCTCAAGTGAGCGCTGTAGGGCCACCTTGGCAGTGTTGTATGCATACCTACCCGCTGACACATGAGTGTGAATATTTAAGGAGACCACACTACATATGACTAATTCAAGAGTATTTCAGGCATTAATAATCTTAAACTTTAGTAGTGTTTTATAACTGTTTTAGAACTGCTGAGAAATTGTCATGAAAGTAATACATTTTGGAAAGCTTTGAAAGCAGCAACCGTTAATTTATTGTCGAACAATAATATGTAACTTTTTCTGTCTTTATTGATTGGAAAAAAACACACACTAGGTATAGCTTACTTTTTACCGTGATTAATTTGACAATTCTGGAAGGACAAGCAATTTTGCAGGAAGCTGTTGCGGATAAACGCGCGCATCGAGCGTCAAAGCCAGGGTTCCCTGGACAACACAAAAATCAACGCGACAAACATCATTCGCAGTCCGCCTGGAACGCCGAAACTCCTGCAAACTGTCCTAAAGGTATACTCATGAACATTGTTAAATATGTTTACCCAGGTACAGTTATGAAAACTGTCATACAGGTATACCCATGAAGCTGTCATACTTGTAAACGGAGATGCCGGCAACCCCTGACAAAAGAACATTATTCATGCCAACTCTCGTACGGTTATAATCCTGAAAAATGTTTAACGCACATAAATGTATCCAAATTACTTTTATTATTGATGTTCCTTAAACAAATCAACAATTTTTGGTCATAGCCCTTCATTAGTAAATTTGAAACAAAATTGTTACTGACGAAGGGCTATGTCCGAGCTATTTATTATATAGACGATATTTGTTTGGTTTTAGGGTAATACCTTGGTAGCGTGAGAACATAAATATGTTCACAATCGCGAGTGAAACATAGTAATTTTGTTCATTTGAATGAGAAACAAAATCACGTTAGTTGCTCGAAATCAAAAGTGAACACAAAGAGTTATTCTTTTTCAAATGCAAAAATGTCGCTGATAAGGGGCGACACTTTTGGTTTTCATGACTTTATTTCGATTTTCCTAATTTAAAAAAGTCTCTTCTAAACGAAAATCCGGTCTAGGCGGAAAGGTTCGTGCAACATAAGTTTGTGTGAACTGCACTGGCTAGTTTCGGACGACACTTTACCTACATGCATTAAGCGTTTATTCCCACAGCGCGACTCATATGTACGACTTTTAAGACGCTGACTCTGTATGTATGTTACAGAACTGTTTACTTCAAGTATCAGCATCTGTCCGCAGGTTATGGCGCCTGATTCCACGCTGGTCCGGAAGTTGAGTAGCCGTCGGCACTCCCCGAAGGCCGCTGCCGGCGGGATCGACAAGAGCGGGAACGACAACAAGGCTTTTGAACGCAGCGTCGATGTATGCTCACAAAATTGTCATTTTAAAATCTTCTCTTATGTTTATGTTGCACAAATAAAACGGAACCTTATAAACGTTTACGTTTGAGATTGTTGATGTTGAGTGTCGGAAATGCGATTTCTCATAGCTTATGTTTCTTATTTCGAATTAAAGTTTTGATTTGAATACAGTTTACTTCAAACATAGTATTATATTTTATGACGTAATCTACGGTTATAAAACATGGAATTTTAATGGTGTTGTCTCCATAAACAGTTAACATAATTTGTTTCCTTTTGTATGAAAGTTGACAACTTTACGATTCCTTTTTTTACAGCAATTTATGAAGTATAATTTCCTATTCAGCAGACGAGTTCCCCCGACGGGCCTGCGGACGCCGTCGATTTAGCGGAAGCGTTTTACGACGAATTCCTCTCGAACAAAGACTGGAGCCAGGAGCGACTCGAACTGGCATTGGTTGCCAAGAGCCCAAATGAAGAATTGGACGATCGTATAACTAGTACTTGTGCCCGGTCTTCGAAGAATAAAGATAGCGAAACGATAACTGGAAGCGCGGACTCAGGTTTTTTGTTCTTGCGATTACTTTTTTCCAAACGTTTGCAATGACTTATCATAATTTTGTAGTCGTGTATTGTGTGTTAGTTGATTGTTAACGAAATGGACTAAGTCAAACAAAACGACTTTAATATATGATTTTGCTTATATTGTTTTCAATTTTACAGTTATACTATATAAAGGTTCAGATTTAAAAAGTGAAATTATTGATTTAAGCGTTTTATATTAATATGAGCTTTGTCATAAGAAAATTTGTATTCCAAGAAAAGATGCGAGTCTCTGGGATAAGCGTTTTCAACATTATATATTAATACTGCTTCACACTTTGTGCTAAAATGTTTATTTATGAAAAACATCTTGAGTGTATCAATATTCTTAATCCCAAACGTGAATATTTTCAATATTTATCTGCAGTTATGCACGACACAGAAGAGAGTGAGTCCGCCTCAGAGACATATGGTACTGATTTCCCAAGCATCGTGGACAGCAGAGACGCCTTTGCCGAACTAAGTAATGCAATAACATCGACGAAATGTTCTAACAATTTAAATTTACGATCGAGTATAATTTAAGGTTGAACAATTTTTACATGTTATGTTTGCGGGATAATTGAAATTTAATTACTATTACAGAAGTTGAATCATGCTGTATTAAGGACTTGTTTTTTAAAAATATGCAATTTCAGATAAAGTGGCTCACTTATTTAACTTGACTTGTTTGACAATAGGGCATCTGGATGAGTCGGAGTCCGACGTCAATGAAGTCTCTCCTACACTAGACGGCTACAACTACTCGGTGCAGTACTCGTGCAGCCCACCGGAAGTCGAGGAGGCGCAGTGCAGTTCCGGCGGCGCTGAAATCAAACAGATTACCTCTGATATGTTTGGCGATATCCAGTCGATCACAGAGGCGAGGTCCAACGCTTCTTCCGTCAGCCAGCAGAGCAACCGGAAGGAGCCGATAGCGACTGTGAGGAAAGGCTGTCTCAGTCGAAGTCTGCGGGATGATGAATACGCCCAGTCATTGGCTAATGGTTTCACGATCATTATTGATTCGGTTGATGATATGGGTACTGATGTTGATTGTTGTTTTATGGGTGGCACACATGCCGCTAAAAAACCAGAGGTAGAACCCGAAGAGATGGAAGTAAAACATGCGAAAAATGTGTCATTCAGAGAGGACGACCTCAAAACCAATGACGCTGACACCACTGAATCAGAAACATCAAATAAAACGACTGAATCTTATAAAGGTGACAAGACACATAAACTGGCACCACCATCTGCGTCTGTACATCAACACAATTCTAAAAGGCTACCAATAAAACCAGCCTCCGCCGGTAAAGCCAAACAGAACAACAATAAAATGGGCTTGAACATTAGAGTTGATCCCGAAAAGATGGTGCAGAACTCACCATATGGACCTGGTAAGGGTCCACATATAAGCAAAGGACACACACAGAAAGCGAATTTACAAAACAGCAAAGTTGAAACTACAAAAAGTAAACTTCCAAACGGCGATCCAATCAGTTCCGATTCAAAAGAATACACAACTAGGCTAATCTGGGATGAACGTGTAGCTCGAACGAACAAACACGACGAAAAGGCACATAGTTTTGAGTTAATTAACGTCGAATCCGTTTCTGCGATATGTGTGTCCAGCGCTGTATGCGGCGACGTTGATCACCACACGGACGAGCACCAGATCACGTGCGTGGCAGACGTCCACCGAGAAAAGACGCTGTCGCCAGGCGATGACCTCATTGGCCGTGTCTCCTTGACCCCTGAGACTGTCGCACAGAGACAGCGGAAAATTAGCGTGATATCAATCGGTTCCGTGCTGAAGGACGGTAGGGACACGCTGGTTTGAACCTAATTCAATAACATTAAGTCGCGCTCTGAGAGAAGGGGTTTTAATGCAAGTGCGTCAAGTGTCGTCCCAGATTAGCTTGTGCAGTCCACACAGGGTAATCATGGACGACACTTTTCGCTTTTACGATATTTTTTCGTTTGGAGAAAGTCCCTTCTTAGCAAAAATCCAGTTAAGGCGGAAAGAGTTTCCCCTATTAGCCTGTGCGGACAGCTTAAAATGGCACGACATTTTACGCACATGCATTTGACCCCCTTTTCAAAGAGTGAGGCTCATTATTATTATTCGGATGTCCGATCTTCCTTGATCCTAGATGATAGTGCGCAGAGACATAGAGACTAAGTTTTATTTACATAATTGAGAACATTCAATATCTTTGGTTGCTTTGACGTTTTATTCATATATTGTTTGTCAATAGAGTACATGTATTTCTTAATTTAATGGATAAAGCAACCATGGGCTGTTATTAATCACTGAATTGTTAACCCATTGTTGATCACATTAATCCTTGATTGATAATAAGCTACCGGTAATTTGTATATATCAACCACATTTGACCACTTGATTACACTGTGACCATTACTCCTTATGTGAGACATTTTTAAAAGAGTACGCAAGTAGTAAGATAGATACACGTATTTGCTTACTTGTTGTTAAACTTATGATACCATGATGCAAAAACCGTATCATTCCCATTTTTATGTAATGCTGTCATCTGTAGAATGTGTAGTATATACATGATACTATCGTCGTTGATACTGTTTAAAATAAATTCTAATTGATTCCAACATTTATGATTGCATAACAAATGTTAATGGATGTGAATAATATGTGTGCTGCAAAAATGTCATGGTTAAACCTGTCGACATAATTATTTACCCTTTAGAACGATTACAAAAAATAAAAAAAAATAAAAAAATCATCCTGTATAAAAATGACAGCAAAGAATATCAAGCCACGGAAAGAAAATATTGTTTGGAAACAAATAAAGCTTTTCAAATAAAAACGGAGTTAATCCCAACTAATGAGCATTTTGGCCAGAGATAAACCCAAATTTTAAGCCAAACATCAGGGATGCCAAATGTTTGATTACACAATTCGAAATTTGTGGAATACGGTCTCCATTTGAACATCAAGGAACAACCGCGGGTTGTTAAAATATAGCTTAAAAGATTGCCAATAACAAAGTTATACCAGCTTAAAATGAAAACTAAGGAGAAAGTAATATATCGCTAAGTTTTATTGCAGGTTAAATGTGCATTTTATATGTGTGTCAAATGACCAATACTTGTACAAGTACTGCAAGTACGTCATTTTCTTTAACATACAAAAACAAACGTTACACTTAATATATTGCAATACAATTTTCGAGATTACTAATGACCTGTCTTTTATCCAATAACTTCACAAATCAATAAGAACTTTAACATAAATACATAAAATAAATTAAAAAGAGTAAGGTAAAACCCCAAAATAGTAAACTTAAACAACAACACGTCCAGTATGAAGAGTTTGCACAGGAAGATCTTAACCAGACCATATACATACATTGAAAGTGTTTGTTATTTGAGCAGTGTCATATGAAAATGGTTCTTATGTCATATGCGGCCAGCGTAGGTCCAGACCAGCATGTGCATGCGTACCTTATCCGCTAATGAGATCATGAAACCAAGCGTGACCTTGAAGCAGACAGGGTAGCTTCTTACCAGACTGCAGACTGGTCTGGAGCTACGATGGTCGCATAGGACATAAGACCCATTTTCGCATGACGCGGTTATATTGTTTTCGCATACAAAAGCATTATTAATAACAAAAAGTGTAACCATTACTGACATCTGTTGCAGATTACAAAGAAGAATGAAAAGGCCTGATACGTATCAGGAACTTTTGTATATTGTGTAGGTTTCCTTAATCTTTGATGATAAATGTAATACACGTTATAAAACACAACTTTATCTACGTTTGAAGGTGATGCTTGGGCTGGTGAATTATTCTTCCCCAGTTCATGTGTTGGTCCTTTGTTATGAAAAGACATTTATGTTCAAATCGATGTTATTCGAAATGGATTTATCATGTCACATGTGCACAACGCTGCGTTGTCGTTAAGTCGTTTGTAATGCTCTTCGCATACAATGTAATATAAGTTTGTTAATCAAGACAATCGTTAAATAAATTTGTATTTGTATTTTGTACACTTGTGTTAGAAAAAAAGCATGCGATGAGTGCAAATAAAAATCATCCGTATCTCCAGCGTATACGATCGAGCGCTTCATGACTTCCCATGANAAACTCATTTCTGCGGTAAGGTTTATCATTAATTCATTTTAAATAAGACAAACGAGAAATTGTTTACTGTTCGTTTCGTAAAAACGTACAATAATCTCTTGCTTTTCAAATAAATTAATGATCGTTTATGACCTTTATGACAACATACTTGTGTTATAACAGTGCTACTAGTATTTTAAGTTTTAATAAAGGTCACAGTATGTCTAAAGTAAGCATACGAGGAAGTTTTAGCGGTGTCTGACTTTATTCAAAAAACAGTTTAATATTGTTTTATTTATAGTACATTAATTGCGTATTTTCATGGTAATGCTAATGTCAAGAACATCCATAAACATAATTAATTACCACGATGTAAAGCATAGTGAAATGCTGAAAATAATGATACAAACATACGAATGCATCACAACACAATACTGTAAATGAGAAATTGTAAAACAAAATCATCATCGTCTAGGTAAAATTACGGGTTTAACTTTAAAAGCTCCCAGCACATGTGGTTTCGTTTTAAGTCAGTAGTTGCTGCGGAATACCCCTGACGATACAGTCTGACGGAAGGATTAGTATACGAAAGGGCGTACAAAGCAACGGAGCATATCAATTTAGAACATTATCGCCCATTGTATACCATACAAAAATATAAGCAACACTTAACGTTATTTCTTTATGTATAATATAAGCCGGCCGAAATACAAGCATAGTACGTGACAACTTGACGATGCTGTCCCTCAATACAGACAACAAGAGCGTGTCGAGTAAACAGGAGCCGGAAACACCGCTGATTCAGGTAAGGGCATCATCATGACTAGGTCTAAATTACGAGAATAAGATGCGAAATCGCGGTATTAATATCTCTCATCGTATACTTAAATCTCGCATCGTGTTTTCGTGTCGTCTCATTTTTATATCGTGCCTTCGCATCGTGCTCCAGCGTTATCACCTGTTTGATTCAAAGATCAATTGTTCAAAATTACGATGCAGTGTAGCGAGATCACGGTGCGAAGATGCTATAACACGATGTCTGTTTTCGTGTAATGATGTTATACCCCAGTGACACTCATTCTTGTTGAATATTGTAGACTATTATTATTAATTGTGTAAGTTTATTACCACAATGCCTTGATGCATAAGTCTCTGTTTTCCTCCCAAATTGTTGTCCAGTCTAGCCTTACCACATAATAATTATTGGTGACCATTTAAATTTAATGAACAGTCAATAGAATTACATATACAGGCTAGAATCAATTTTGTACATTTATTTCGTTTGTTTACAACCGCTAATAGTCACTTACTATTGGCAAGGCAGACATTTGTCTGTAAAAGGATAACGTTTTCCGCCAGTAATTTATAAATGTACCTATGCATATCGATTAAGAGTGCTGCTTTACACATTCTTGGTAAATGTTACCAGTAAAAACTGTCTTATACCACATATTTCTCCATTTAAAGATTAACTCGTGCTGTTGTGAAAGTTTGTGAGCCATCTTAATTTTTACGTTGCCAGGTTACATTCAGCTAAGCTGCAGGCTACATAGCGTTATTCTAATGTATTTAAAGCAAATTGTACCCGTTTGGAAATGGAAGGAAACGGCCATTTGAGATCTTTATATTGCCTTATGATATTGTTGTTGTTAACATTGTGTCGTATTATTTAATCTTGCCAAGAACTTGTATTTTTAGGCATTACATTCGAGCACCTGTTTCCGGCGCATTATTTATTGCGCCTGGCACACTATTTATTGCGCCCGGCACAATAATTATTGTGCTCGGCGCAATATTCGCTGTGCCGGGCACATTGTGCCGTGTGCTCGACACAGGGCGCACTGTGCCGTGTGCTCGGCACAGGGCGCAGTGTGCCATTCAGAGTACTATATAAGGATAGGATTTTCTGACGAGAAAAAAAGTAACATCCATAAGTCTCATCTTCCACGCAACTTTTGCTAAATATTAAAAGTAAGATAAACGTTTTTGAAATAAAAATACATGTAACCTTAAGTGAAGTTAGTTAACGCAAATGTATTAGATTCTTTATTTTTATTAAGAGGTTGATATTATTCCTCAGTAACATTTCTTGCTGGCAAATAAACGATTGTTTGAAAAGTTATTCGACTTCGGTTTAGTTAACGAGTAACTTGTCTTGTCCCACGGAACAGGGACCCAACACTATTGCCACTAATCGGTTGTATCGAACGATGTACGGTAAACGACGAAAACTCATTATATTAATAGAGATAGACGTCATATATCCATTACGCCGAATCCGTTATTCACTGATATTTGTCAAAAAAAGTTGTAAACAATGTATTAAAGGTTTATCAAATAACCAAACTTATATTTCTGCAGAAAGTTGTAGTTGTTATGCAGTTCATTGTCTTTACATACAGTAAATTGTGCTTAGAGATTATTTTAGCTAAATAACATATAAATTTTAATATTTTGACAATTGTAACGATATAACCAATCCGTTTTGACCTTGGGAATTGTGTTGCGGCGCAAAACGTGTTTAAACAATGTTAATGCATGTCAAAAGATCAAAAGATCATCTAACTCTGTATGCAATTGTTATATATGCACTCGCAAATGATATTGTAATTGTTCTTATTAAACAGGATTTGTTATATTAGAGTGCAATACTTTTGTAGCCGAATTATATTGGAAAAAAACAACAACAACACATCAACTTCTAAAAAGCATATATGATGTTAAATAAGGAACTTAAAATGTTGCTAGAAAGGTTTTGATGACACACATCATATTTCTACACATATTTGCAATACATGCATTACTTTAACTTAATTATACGTGTTTAAATGGACTTAAATTAAGGCAAATAATAAACAGACAAACACAAGTCAATTGAATGCTTGTTAATTTGATCTAAAAAATGAGGGTATACATAAAGAAAGATATGGTATGTAATAAAGCCGTGGAAAACTTTGTTTTATTCTTTTGTTTTCTATTGCCATATACATTACTTATAATTATAAATTACACATATGAATTGACAACCAACTTATTAGAAGATTAATACCAATATATGGAGACGTCTTCTTTCAGTGTCCCACATTTTATTTATTATTCAGAGGTCTGAATCTGAGGAATGGAAGACACACAAAGTGTTCATAGTCATTTTCAAGTTTGTGTTAAATTTTATAAAAAAAAATATTAAAAAGCCAACAGATGTACAAAATGTAACATGTTTTACACACAATAACAGATGTAAAAAGGATGCTGGTGTCATTATGGATAATGCTCTTTTTTGGATTTAGGGTATCCATACTTAAAATAATTGTTCTCTTAAAGGACATGGTAAAGTGCAAATACTGTTTATATTAAATCTAGTCATATATTATAATAAATACAAATATTTTAATTGAGAATCTCAGTATTGCGTTTGATAGATTGATGACATTAATGATTACATACAGTAAGCTGCTCCATAGCTGAGTGCTGTCCCTGATCAAATACTATTCTGTTAATCAAGGACGGCATAATTTAGCTATTGAGTGTTGTTTCTGTATAAAATAGTATTGAAAATTTATTAAAAATAACATGTTCATGACGCCGCCAATGTTTTGCACTGGTATATTATATTATACCATGAATGTTATGTATTGTTTAGGAAATTTGTAACTTTCCTTGAATAAGAGACTTAAATTTAAACCAATATGCATTTGTCCTATATCTATGTCAGACATTTCTCCCATATAGAGACAATAACTGTCATTTATTTTGCATAGAACATTAATCATGTGTGACAATGACAGTTTGCATCTCAAAAGAATCCTACAGAATGATCATACACATTGGCAAATAAATCGGCATGACATTCATCTATAGCAGACTATCATCTACAGCCGTTAGCCATCGTCTTACATACTTTAGCAAACCACCCTTTATTTCACGCAAAACATTCACTGTAGAACGCATTCCATAATTCTTCTTCGCAATAACGGGCAGTTCTGTTCTGTGTCGGACAAATCTACAATGAATAAATATGTTGTAATTGGATGTGATGTGACAGAATGTCGTCCATTTCGGATCTATCTTAGTGATAAACGACCCTGTTGGGGTTATAATTGTGATAAATGCGTCTGTAAGAAATTCTTTGGTGCAGTGAAACATATCATTAAGCTAATTTATATCGTTAACAATCTAGTAATGTCAAGAAAATAAATTCGTTTTCCATTTATTCACCATTAAATAAGCTATTGTATAATGTTTACGAATGTCAATGGTCACTAAAATTTTATCTTTCATCATGATAATATTACATTTAGGTCGTGTTAGAGTAATTCTGATTTCTCTAACGGAAATTCCACTCCGGTATTGTCCTATCATAAATAATTATCTTATTATTATATTTCTTGTCAGATGACTGTACAATGGTTAAGAACAATGTTTTAGTTGTAGCATTGCATTCATATCATCGGCATGGGGACGACACACTGTGTTCACACGTTGACCTTAATAAGGTGTCACTACACCTTTTAAACTGAATTAGTGGGGCAAATAAAGAACGATTAAAGAAGACTTAAACATCGAAGAATAGTGTATCCTTATAATTGCAAGTTACATTAAAACGTCTTTAAATATTTTGTTGTTGTCGTTCCAGATCCAGACCTTTTGGGAGTTCTACTCGCGTTGCGACCACATCGTGCGATCTGCCTATGCTGTGCGGTAAGCACGACTAACGCCGTCTCGCAGTGGCGGTTTAAGCCATAAGCATTACAACTCAAAATCTTTAAAACTACGATAAATCGACACTTATTTCTTAATAGTCTTTATTTGGAGATCAACTTATCCCAAAGTACACACGACTTAAACTTAGAAATACTAGTTTTCACTGAGTACCGAGTAACAACTATTGTTCTCTGACTTCAGGATAGTCAAGACGTTCACGTACATGTTGTTCCTGATCCATGTGGAGACGAGCGGCTACTATGCCATATCCGAGTATGAGGGATTCGGCACAAATCAATGGGTCTACAACGGCCAGGCCATAGCGTAGGGGCAATGCATCATTTTTTATATTCAGAATAATGGTCCTTTATGTATAAGATAACCAAAATATGGTCGCCAGGTTCGCGGTACATTTTTCAGGATATGGTTTAAGATGAATCGTGTCACCACTTTCAAAATCAGTCACAATGTTGCAAAATTATCTTTGCAGTTGCTTAGTAAATAATTGTTCTGTTGCTCTACTGGCATACGAACATAGCCACCAGAGGATGAGGCAGTTTACATGTTATGTATGCAATATGTTTAAATTGAACAATTTCCATAAAATGTACCCTTTTTTATCGAACATGAGCACAACGTGCTCATTGTGAGCTTTTCATAGTCGTCGGGGGTCTTCAACATATTTGCAATGTGGACATTCTTACGGAAACATGTATTGCCCCATCTTTACGAAACTTGGTCATAATGTAAGTCATAATGATATCTCGGCCGAGCCCGAAACTTGGCTTGGATGGGTTCAGAAACTAGGTCACTAGGTTAAAATAACGAAAAAGGTTGTGAATACTCCAGATGCCAGTGGTCTTGCTCAATGTTCATAAAACTTGGTCAGAACATCAGCCTCAGTCTTTTTCACGATCGCTTCACATGGAGTCTGGAGGCAAGGATGAACTATGTGGTCCTCTATAGAGCTTACATCTGTCTGTAGAGGTTCTCCCGCAGGATCACACGTTCCGGTCATACATCTTTCCTGGGGGGTTGGTTGATACTGCATTCCTGGAGGATGTAATCAATCGTTTGGTCGGTTTCTCCACAGGGTTACTTTGGGGAGGTGGTGGAATACCTTGTACACGTGACGGTGGGTTAGTGTATTATGCCATATACGAAGTCGGAAGATGATAACCTGTTCTGGACAGGCGATAGTATCTGCCCTCATGGCCAGGTTATTGATGATGGTGTTCATTTTTTCTAGACTGACTTTGTTCTCCCTCTGCAGTAGGGCAGGAACAACTGGAGTACAATTCATAAGCAGTTGATGTTTTGTAGTGCTGCTGTGATGCGAGGATGATAGTTTGGCTGTTATTGATAGTCTTTGTATTTCGTTGCTGGTTACAATTTATAATGTTTGCAGCATTGGCCAAGACTTAAAACTCAGCAAAACATTAGTTTCTGCAGTTGCATTTTGGTATTGCCTCTGCCTCACACTGTCTGGGTACTGCACCTACGTTCTAGACCCCTCTCTTGACTGCATCTGTTGCTGACCCTTCTGTGTAGGCCCTTATCCATGCTTTCTATGGGTACCTTTCTTCATTCACTTTGTGGTGAGATGGGAGAATGTGCTGGTGGGCCTGGGCAGAAGTCATCCAGGAGTTTGAACCATATTCCTGGTGAAGTCTAACTGTTCCTTGGTACATTGTATTGCGGATATTTGCCTTGGCTTCTCACAGTGCGTCCGCCAGCTTACTTTTGATTTTAAGATTTCGTCTGGCTTTTGCCTCTGAGCTCTGTCCCTGTTTCCATATCAAGTTAGAATGTTAGTTTTCATATTGGAGCGGAGTCTTGTCCGTGTTAGTTTGCCATCATAACATTGATGGAAAGTGTATTGTAGAGTCAACTACAAGGTCACACAGACAAAAACTTGTGACAACTCCTTGTTGCGCAATATTCATTAAAATTGCTCTGAAACCTGTGCTTATGATTTCTCAGAGGAATAGGATATGAAGCATGTCAATTAAAAAACATGACCGCCTTGAGGCAGGACAGTTTTCCGTATGTGACCATAGTGAAACCATTTTAAATATCTATAAATCACATGTGTGACCCACTCATCGTGCAATTTGCAACTTGCTAAGACCATTAAAAAAAATGAGCTGTTGTTATAAATAGGCTGAATTAAAAAATGATTGTCGCTTGTTTAAAAACAGGGCTCCCGGGTGTTTTGGGCGATTTTCCATATAAGGCTTTTGTGAAACCTTGTGTACACCACCTGCTCAAAATAGTTTAGTTTCTTGAGGTCTCGGGTGAGCGCCTAAGGGCCTTTGGTCCTCTTCTTTTGGAATTCCTATAGGCTCTTTTTAATCGCTACCATGATGGATTTTTGTCTTCCCTTAGCTGAACAGCGAACTGTTTTTTCAACATAAATTGAAGGTAACTAAGAATCGTTACAAATGATTTTTTATTTTAAATACGCTATTGTTTTATATACGTTTTGTTCCCAAACGAGATATTAATATGGTTGTATTGTCCGTGCGTGATTATATATTCTGGAGATTAACTGCATTTAACAGATTTGTTTAACAAGAATGCCGCATACTACAACACTTATAAACAAAGTTATTGATATGACCATCATTTCTAAGTAACCTTTATTCGCCATCTTAAATTTACATTGACTATACTATTTGATGTATCATCAAAACACATCCATGTATTAATAAAAGGTATCAAATTCAAACTGTATATGTAGTAAGGTCTGATTGGAAACATCGCCTTGTAGCCATTACTCTAGCATTACTCTTTGTTTATGTTTTATATATTTTCATCCGGATCCTATCTTTAAAACTAAATTAGAAATCAACCTAAAACTGCATTGGTAGATACATGTAATTTGAGTGGGAGATATCAGAGCACATAGGTCCCATATTTGTAATGTTATTGTCCACTGTTTATTAAAAAAAAATAATAAAAAAATCCCGAGTATTTCTTGAAATCGGGTAGGTGTATGCACTTGAAATTTAATAGTTATGTGGAAATCATTGAGTAAATGCGCATTGCAAAAACACTATAAATTTCTTCCATATGTATAGAGTAATTGACCATTGTTTATGTTTGTACCTAAAGTATGTTATACCTCAAAAACTTAAAGAAGTACCAACTTGAAACAAGGTGGATCTGATTGAGGTGATGTGCAATGAACAAATGCAATAACTCTTGATTCCATATTTTGACATACATTCCCCTTTGTTTATTAATTAATTTTAATTTTTCTCCGGGAAGTATCTTGCATTCTAATTGAAGTATATGCTTTATATGTCATAAGTTTATATATCGCAATGATAGAAGTGTGTTGCACAAAACCCATAACTATTGCTCCCATATTGTATGAGTGATTTCACTCTGCTGATTCGTATGCTTACCTTCGGTCTGAGGCATATCATGAAAGTTATTTCACTGTTGATACTAGTATCAATATATTACTACTTTTTTATGAGAAGCCTTGCGATCATCTGGAAGGTTAAATATATAATTATGTTGTTTAGTTCTAAAATCGTGCTAACAAAAAGAGATATATTTCATACTGCCTAAAAACGTAGTTATGCTGCTCTGGTGATTTTAACCATTTAGCAATTAAATAGTTTGTAAATCGAATTATTATTGTTTTTTTTTTAATTTGAATAGCGATGACATGATGTTAATGTTTATTTACACTAGTATGTTTTTGTATCCCTTCAATCTGTTTAAACCGCAAATGATTAAGAATTACCGTTCCAAAGCAGGGGCCCAGCTTTAATTAAGATGTACTGTCATAGGTCGTATTGTATGTATTGTCTTGTATTTATTGGATATTTGTCTTTTGCCTTAAATAAACGACTAGCGAAAACGAATTTTCCCCCAGAAAATAATTATGGAGTATCTCTTATTATATATATTTAAAATAAAGGGACGAGCAGCGCACAAGAATATAACTCCGGCGGTCCCTTGTTAATTTACATGCTATACATTTGCCCAGACATATCTTTATCGTAATATGAGGTATAAAGATAAAACTTGATTTGTAGGTAATTTGCAAATATGGGACACCTGTTCTTGAAGGGGAAATTCTTATGCCCTTTGACAATGCGGTATGCGGGTTTTTTAAGGCACGACAGTATATATATGATTGCCAAGAAATGACTACATATTGATGCTGTGTACTTACGGACATCTCGTTTCAACTCATTGCGTTACGCCAGAATAAGTGAAATTGAAACTTGAAAAATGAGATCCTCTCCCTTAAACAAATAATAGATAATTCGTCCTTTGTAATACAGAGTGTGCTAGTGTACGCATTTAATAAACATAAACAGCTACCGTGCGAACATGTATCTCATGTTCAGTAACATATTCGGGCACGGTGATGCTAACGTTATTAGTATAGATTGGCGACATTGTGGACGCCGCCACTATGGTGAAGACGACTAACACTAAACGCATGGACGCCGCGTTGAACTACGTGAAGAGCATGAACCTTCCTAAGGAGACGCAGGATCGAGTGAGGATCTGGTTCATATACAACTGGCAGCAACAGAAAGTCAACGGTAAATATATGCTACAATTCACATTATGCAAGTAGTAATAAGGGGATGACCTGATTCATATAAAGCTGAAAGCAAGAGAAAGAAGTCAGTAATATTGCTGAAAAGCACATTTTGCTTTGATTAATATTCTGGGACATGGTTCATACACAACTGGTAGCAACAGAAAGTAATCGGTAATATTGCTGAAAAGCACATTTCGTTAGGAGATATATGTGGTGACATGGTTCATATACAGCTAGCAGCCAAAATCATCGGTTATTAAAAAGCTTACTATTCTATTTCTCTCGGAGTAATGGTTGACTCAATATTTATAGACTTTAAATGCAGTTTTTTGTTGCATACTCGTGTGTATTACAGACGAGCGGCAAATGATGAACGCCTTGCCAATGAAGCTTCGAAAGGATCTCGCTATCCACGTGCACTTCAACACGCTCAGCAAAGTTAAGCTCTTTTCCGACTGCGACAAGACGCTGCTCTACGACCTCGTGCTGAAGTTGAAGCCCAATTTGAACTTGCCCGGAGATTACGTGTGTTAAAAGGTTCGTCTCTAATCAATGTATGACGTTTTTCGTGGTTCTGGTCGAGTGTCCGATTCTCTTTTTGTGTGACAAGGGTTTGAGACCATTCCTTAACCTACGACGGTACACATGTTAATCTATTTACAACTAGATATGTTCACAATGTGTTTTTGAGTGAAGAATGAAACATATTCTACAGGCGTGTTTAGTTGTTCACATCTTTAATGATGTATTCCTTCGATAAAGATGTTGTTTATAAATGATGAATAAGTGTATAGCGTATTACCTATTATTTAGGTTGTTTTCCCTTTGTATACTTGCCTTGCACACAACTTACCGTGGTTTTACATGTTGGACATCTCAGCGAATCAAGTGAGATAACTGAGAAAGGTTTGAAACAAGGAATACCAACTACTAAGTTTTATCTTATATGTCTAGAAAGTAACATGTATGTCTAAATAACGTTTATTTTACTTGTACCTTAACTACGCTTAACTATTCTTAAGACAGTCCATTTAACTATTAACACATTTTACTGTTGCAGTATACGTTCGTTTTTAGCTCTAATACGTATTAGTAAAATACGTATCCTATCGTTGAAAGAGCTTAGGTGTAGCAGTAGACCGATTACCTTTTGTTATCAGCCATTACATGTATCATTATACCGATTTCCTCTCGTTATCAGCCATGACAAGTACCATTATACCGATTCACTGTCGTTATCAGCACTTAGATGTGTCAGTATACCGATTTCATGGGGATGTTTATCCAAACAATTTCTAGACAATATATATCCACTCATTATCAGCCCTTAAATGTTTCAGTATACCGATTTCCTCTCGATATCGGCCTTTAGATGTACAAGTAAACCGAGGTCCTCGCTGTTTTAACCCTTAGATATACCAGTAAACCGAGGTCCTCTCTGGGTTAACCCTTAGATGAACAAGTAAACCGAGGTCCTCGCTGTTTTAACCCTTAGATATACAAGTAAACCGAGGTCCTCTCTGTGTTAACCCTTAGATGTACAAGTAAACCGAGGTCCTCGCTGTTTTAACCCTTAGATATACCAGTAAACCGAGGTCCTCTCTGTGTTAACCCTTAGATGAACAAGTAAACCGAGGTCCTATCTGTGTTAACTCTTAGATGTACCAGTAAACCGATGTCCTCGCTGTTTTAACCCTTAGATGTACAAGTAAACCGAAGTCCTCTCTGTGTTAACCCTTAGATGTACAAGTAAAATGAGGTCCTATCTGTGTTAACCCTTAGATGTACCAGTAAACCGATGTCCTGTCTGTGTTAACCCTTAGATGTAATAGTATATCGTTTGACTCACTGTATTAACTCCTAGGTGTGACAGTATATCTTTTTCTTTACCAGGGCGAGATCGGGAAGGAGACGTACATCGTCAGTCAGGGGATTGTTGAGGTGGTCGGCGGTCCCAACAACGCCCTCGTGTTAGCCACACTAAGAGAGGGATCCGTGTTTGGGGAAATCAGGTAGCCACAGTAGGAATTAGGGGCTAGATCTTGGTAACAAACATAGGGATTGACGTAAGCAAGGGCCCACTTATTTAACTTATTTATTTTAGCTCGATTGCAACGAAACCTTTGGAGACACTTTACATGGGAGACCCAGCACTTGAACGGTGTCGTTAGTCGTTAGTATTTATTGTCATCTATCTGTACGTACACGGTATTTCATATTGAAACCCAATTTCCATTTAGCAGAACTTTATGAAGGTTTGTTTCACGAGACACGATATTAAACAGACATTCATACAACCTATAGCTGAATGTGTGACGGATGGAGGGTATACCTAAAGTACCCTCTGATGAAACTGATATCGAACTAATAGTGGTGTAATCGAGTTTGCGTGGAAACAGCAGTAGGTATCTCATTTAACTTACAGACATTCACTTATTTTGCTCTCTCGCGTATGAATCCAGCCTGCTTGCGATCGCGGCAGAAGGCAATTGACGGATGGCGGACGTCCGCTGCAAGGGCTACACGAACCTCTTCATCCTGTCAAAGGCGGACTTTGAGGCGGCCATGAAGGACTACCCAGACGCCCACAAGCTGCTCAAGAAACGAGCAAAGTACGTAACGTGGGATTCACTGCCATTATGCCTTTGGTTATTGCCATGAAGCGTTTCAGTTGACTTTTTGTGTTGAAGTTATTGATTTCAATTAGTATTATTCCTTTATTATCCACTAAACAGACGTAACCTTTTCCGTCTCTATTTTTTAAACAATATTTCTAATCAACACTAAATACAGATTTTTACCATTGTTGCCGGGTGGTGAAAAGTGAGCGTCCAGTCCGGTACTCGAACCTGGGACACATAGCTTACAGGGCGAGTGCTGTCCCGACTGAGCTAACCTAGCCGCCACAAATCTTTTCACCAATACCGCTTTAGTTCGGTACCGTGACATTCTCCCCGGCCAAGTTAGAATTCGTCATCGAGTTCGAATCACAGAGAACAGTGAATTACTGATCCCGACGAACCCATGGGCAGATTCGGTCGAGAACGCATAGTGCCACATGCCCCCGTTGGTTCGCCATTGTCGCCGGGTTTTGAAAAGCGTGCGGCCAATCCGGGACTCGAACACGGGACACCTCTCTTACAGGGCGAGTGCTCTCGCGACTGGAGTTACTGGGCCGCAACACATCTTTTCACCAATCCCGCTTTAGTTCGGTACCGTGACACCATTTACACTTGAACTTTTGTGAAAGTCCAAGCAATTTTGCAGGAAGCTGTTGCGGAAACGCGCGCATCGAACGACAAAGTCAGGGTTCCCTGGACAACAAAAAAATCAACGAAACAAACATTATCCGCAGTCCGCCTGGAACGCCGAAACTCCTGAAAACTGTAATACAGGTAAAACAGGCTTATTAGGGACGACACTTGCCCGCTTGTATTGTATTTTTCGTTTACAGGAAGGCTCTTCTTGACGAAAATCCAGTTTAGGCGGATCGTGTCGTCCCTAATTATCCTGTGCGGACTGCACTGACTAATCTGGGACGACACCTTACGCACATGAATTGCGTAACATTGACTTAAATACCCCTTAAATCTGAGTATAGACACATATATGCACACACAATATGTGTATATTCACATCGTTGATACCAATAAATGCTATAATACGGAGTTAACTCGTGTAAATTGCTTCAATGATAGTATTGCTAAAATGTTGGACTACTCAAATTTATTATACATTTTTACTCGAATAGGAACAAACACTAGTATTAAGATTATTTTGACGCTAACTAATTACTGTTTTCTTCAAGTATCATCATCTATCCGTAGGTTATGGACCCTGATTCCACGCTGGTCCGGAAGTTGAGTAGCCGTCGGCATTCAACGAAGGCCGGTGCCGGTGAGATCGACAAGAGCGGGAACGACAACAAAGCTTTTGAACGCAGCGTCGATGTATGTTCACATTCTTGCTTTTTGTTTTAATTTATTTTCAACATACATCTCAATTACACCATGATTATACATATGAAGCAGCATAATTTTTGGTCAGTTATATATACTAAAGTATCATATATATTTACTATTAATATACAAACAAGTGATTAAGGAATATATTAACAACAACACGTTATTGTTATTTATAAACGATTCTATAGAATTTATGTAAAGAGTGAAAGGGAGAGGAGAGAAGCTATGTTAATTAATAAAAGAGAGGCAGAATTGATAAACAATTAAAAAAAAGGGAAAGGCATGAGATGTTTGACTAATTTCTCAAAATGTCACAAAAACAAAAAGAGGAAAAAATGATTCAGAAGAGAGATATATCAACAAGATAAAAAAAAAGGAAACGTTCTAAGATTTTATATTTTTACCGGTTAGTGTTTTGTTGCACAAATAAATCGCGACACTTAAAATCCAGTTAAACGTTTCTGTTTCAGTTAAGCATCATGTCGCAAATGTGATTTTGCTATAGCTTATGTTCCATATTATGAATTAAAGCTTTGATTTGAACACAATTTATTTCAAACAAAATACATGTATGTATAGTTTTGACATTATTTTCAAATATAATTAATGGACTTTAATATTTTGTCCCCACAAACCGTTCATGTAATTTGATTCCAATTGTATGAACGTTGTACATCATGATGTGTTCTGTTATTTCCAATTCAGCAGACAAGTTTCCCAGACGTGCCGCCGGACGCCGTCGATTCAGCGGAAGCGTTTTACGACGATTTTCTGTCCAACAAAGACTGGAGCCGGGAGCAACTCGAACTAGCGTTGGAAACCGGGAACCAAAATGAAAAATTGGACGTTGGTATGACTTGCACTTGTGTCCGGGTTTCAAACAGTAAAGATTGCGAAAATACAACTAGCTTTGCGAACTTATTTTCTATGCGATTCATTTTTTTCCCAAAATTTTGAAATAACTTAGTATATATTTGTTTAAGTTAATAATTTAACGTCATGGACTTTTAAAAACACAAATGATTATGAAGTAAGGGGATTTTTTCAGGTGTGCAAGACACAGACGAGAGTGCGTCTGCCTCGGAGACAGATGATAAAGATTTCCATAGCCTCGCCGACAGCAAAAACTCCTTTGAAGAACTAAGTAATGAAATAAGATCAACAAACAGTTCTAATAATTCAACTTTACGATCGAGTATAATGGTTTTCTGACCGCAACATGTGTCGAGTTTGCCTTAATATTGAATTGTAATTACTTTTTCAAAATTGCCTTTTGATTATTATCTGACTTGTCCTTTACAAATATGAAATATCACATAAAGTTTCTCACTTGTTTCACTTGAATTGTTTGACAAAAGGGCAACTAGAGGGGTCGGAGTCCGATGACAATGACGTCACTCCTAAACTAGACGGCTACAACTCCTCTGTACAGTTCTCGTTCCATCCACCGGAAATCGCGGAAGCGCAGTTCAGATCCAGCGGAGCTGAAATCAAACAGATAACCTCAGACATGTTTGGCGATATCCAATGGACCACAGAGTCGAGATCCAACGCCTCTTCCGTCAGCCAGCAGAGCAACGGGAAGGAGCCGACAGCGACCGTGAGGAAAGGCTGCCTCAGTCGCAATCTGCGAGATGACGAATATGCTCAGTGTTTGGCTAATGGCTTCACGATCATCATTGACTCCGTTGATGATATCGGTACTGATGTTGATGGAAGTTGTATGGGCGTTCCAAACGCCAGTAATAAAACAGAGACAAGTTCAAAATGGATGGAGCTAAAACTTTCGAAAAATGTTTCATTCAGTGAAGAAGACGTGAACACTAACGACGCTGGTACCGCTGAATCTGATAAATCACAGAACACTTATCAATCTAATAAAAGTGAAAAGTAACAAACACTGCCTCCTTAATCAGTGTCTGTGTATACACAAAAAAGGTTACCGATAAAACCAGCGTCCGCCGGTAAAGCAAAACAGAACAACAATAAAATGGGATTGAAAATTAGAGTTGATCCCGAAAAAATGGTTCAGAACTCACCTTATGGTAAGAGTTTTCAAACAAGCAAATGAAAATCACAGAAAGTAAAATCACAAAACAGTAGCGATGAAACTGCAAAAAAAAACATCCAAACGGCAATGCCATCAGATCCGATTCCACGGAATATTCAAAAAGGCTAAACGGCGAAGACCGTGTATCTAGTAGAAACAAAATGGACGATGAAGCATCCTGTTTTGAGTTAATAAATCTTTGTTCCGTGTTTTCGATACGTGTGGCCAGCGCTATGGGAGACAACGTCATCGACAACTCGGACGAGCACCAAATCACGTGTGTTGCAGACGTCCACCGAGAAAAGACGCTATCTCCGCGAGACGATCAGCGTTTGTCCTTTACCCCTGATGGGATCCCACAGAGACAGCGGAAAATAAGCGATATCTCATCGATATCGTGCTGATGAACGGGAGGGAAACACTGGTTTAAATACATGTTATATATAGCATTGTCTTTAATATTTGGCAGCAGACCAATTTTACCGTTTCAAACGCATAATGGGCCTTATGGCTTTTATATCTTTCGTTGTAGCCCAATGCCAATACAACTCGATGGTAATATTAAGCATTGAATCAAATAGGAAATGTAAGAACTGTGTTATAATTATTTTTTATTAATACTTAAAATACAAAAATTACCCCAGTTGAATATTTATCATAACATCCTAAACGTCTAATTATTTTGTTTTCGTTTTGATAAATTTATGTTTAGACCGTCGATTGTTTTAGGTTTTAATGATATATGCTTCATGTTGTTTTTATTTGTATGTAAGTAATGGAAAATTATAATGTGCGGACACTGAAAGAGAAATATACCGTCGTTTCTTAACTTAAGTTTCACCTATGTCGTTGGATTCTAGTAGTAATTTACACCCGTTCACGTATTCGTACGTGGTTCATCTCGGCATTTGGTCTTTTCCGGTCTGTATCTGAAATAATGCACGAACTGACAATCTTATTGAAGTACGTTTCTTTTATTGAAAGTTCTGTGCTGACATTTAGATATATTGATAACAGAATNTTTTTATCATGTTCATTTATAGATATCCCTACTTTAATGCATACATAGGCTGAGTATATTTAGTCGTATATTTATCATTTAGAAAAGAAAAAACGCGTTATTATTATTATTAGTATTATTATATTTGTGTGTGTGTGAGGTTAATAAAAAACATAGCGGGAACAAACGCGAGATAAATAAATGGATACATTCTGAATGTATGTATTGATTAATTGATTGAAAGTTTAAAACTTGCTATATACCTCTACGATAGGGTCATACAACAACAACAACAACAACAACAACAACATTTATTAGCTTTTAAGCATACAATTGCTTTTTAGCCAAATGCATAATTATACACAAGTATGATGATATGGGTGATTATAATTATGAAAAATAGGTAATAATTACGAAAATTAGGTTATGGAAGAAGTTAATACAGATTTTACTGATTCATAACATAATATATGTTCCTTTAACATCGATAATGACAGTTGTTAATAAAATAATGAGACAAAGAGTGCACTGTTCTACATAATTAGTTTCACTTAAACGTTGATATAAAAAAATATATACTTAGATGATTTAATTTGTTTCCAAATTGTTCCGTAAACAATTCGCATTATATATATTTGGAAAGATTAATGATTTCTTTTTTATTTTGTGTTCTCATACAGGCCCCCATAGTCTGGAGGGTAACAAATTAACATATTGTATGGCACTGTCATACAAATCGTTGCAATGAGAATGATTTCATCAAACACCAACGCATTAATGTTTCCTTTGTTAGTTTACGCTATTAAGACGGGTTTATTATGATTTTTCATTATAATTTTACTGTTACATGTTCATATCCACATATTTATGCTCTATGTGATAATCTTACCTAATGATACAAAAGAAAAATAAATATTCTATATTTTCTGTAATTGGCGATATTTGTTGATCTTAAGAAAACTAGCAGTACTGTAAACGTGAATAGTTGCATAATCGTGGTTCTTTTAAATATAGAAAAGAGTCACTTGTTAATTCAAATGTTACACATAATTACTTATGTGATTTACTTGAAAGCATATTAAAATGTAACATCAACTGAATACAGTTATCGGGAATTCATTTATCTGATTCAAAGTGAATCGTTTTTGAAAACATGTGTCAAATTTATCGTAACAATTTACCTGAGCATGCGTCATAACGCACATCCGGGCTTTGTAAACTACGGATAAATGAACCCACGAAAATGAATTTCACTGAAGGTTTTAGAACTGCAACATACAATTCTGATGTTCTGTTCTTTCTTCGCTTGTTTTCTTTTGTTACGTTATTCTGAATTCAATATCAACGTTAAATTAAAAAAATAACCTAACATTTAAGAATTTTCAGATATTCAAAGTTTCCAACCCTCATTATTTGTTGTTTTTTTTTTAACTTTTTTTTCTGAACTATTTATTTACAAATTTCACTCTTATGGACATCAATATTGACCAAGCAAACTTTGTTTTGTATATTTATGCATACATGCATTATATATGCATTTATGATAGTAAATAAGGTGAGACGAGTTGAAGAATACCTAGGCACATAAGTTATCTCAAGAAGACCACAAACATGCCAATCTGTAGTCATAAGTCATTTTTAAAAGAATGATGAATCAGTAAAAGGAAAACACTAACTATAAAGATTTACGTTGTTTTATGTATCCTGAATTGAAAAAATAGCAAAATATTTTAGTTTCATCATGCATATTTAAATCAAAAAGTCAAATACGAATATGCGATTTCTATCAAACGTTACCACCGAAAAATGTTTAAGTGCAAAGTCCCATTTTTGGTTTTGTGCAGTCGGCTTTCGTATCAGCCATTGTTCGGATATCATCTAAAATCAATTACCGAATTGATAATTGACATACATGATGGTATCTGAGTAGTGTATTTATTGGTTTTATCTGTCAGTTTGCTCGGTTTTAAATTTATTTTCCAATATAATTTACCGTTTAGCGTTTTTCAATGAAGCAATCAGAGGCAACCTGACTTGCGTTCCTTTCAAATAGCCAATCATTTATATGCTATATTAATGTGAAATCAATGATTATCTAATCAGACTTCAGTAAATCAAAAATTAACCAATTACATTTGTTTGCGATAAGTATCTATTTATTTAGACTCGAGAGCGTTAATTTCAAACTAGCGATATGATCGAGATACAAACTAGATTCTAACTTAAAGTTAAAGCAAAGGAAAGCTCAGTGTTCTTAAAGAGTTTAGTTCTGAAAAAGCAATGCACACTACCACCCTCTTGTGTATGGAAGTATTACACGCGATCAAGTGATAAGACGAAGGCAACCTGTAATTTAGTATAGTATTGGAAAAATAAGAAACACCGTGTACCCTACGGAAATTCGATGTATTAAATGCCAAATGGCGAATATAATTATCAATTATGGTTTTCATAAAGGATAATTGTATCCAACTTTTTCCAAGTTATAAGATACGATTTATAGTGGTATTTGTGGCAATCAGGAACAGCACATTCATCCGGACGTTTTTTTAGGTCGGACTTTTTAATATAAGGTTTAAAAATTAAATATTCGAATATATTCGAATTATGAAAAAAACGAATATTCGAATATAATTCCAGTATTCGTTCCCATCCATATACTGTTTTGTTTTTCCATTAAAGAGTATATACGTGTATTCGTAAACATGTTTGTACTAACAAATACTTAAACTGCTTGGGGAATTTCGCTCAAACTTTAAAATCTTAAGAACCTTCAGGTTTAAAAAAAAACCCATTAACATGACATGATTTTATGTGATAATTAAAGTCTAAATATTTATGAAGTTGGTATATATACAACGTGTTTTCACAGTGTAACAGTAAATAGAGTCAAATGGACGTAAAACAATGAAATCATTTAAAAACAACATTGACTAGAAAAAAAAACACTCTTTCAGCCCAATAACTTGAGAATGAAATTAACTATTGCACTAACAGTTTATGCGTAACTTTCATTTATACCAAATAATTAATTAAAGACGTAATTAAAAAATGTCTTGCTGTTGACAAAATAGTTATTTTTGGTCATAATCAACATTATTTTTCCGTTAGATAAAATTTATTATGGTAACCAAGTTTTAAAGCAAATATATCTAATATGTTTTAGACATCTACCATATGCCACTTTAAAAGCGTCCATTTTGTGTTTTCCCATCGTTAAGTTGCTTTTTTCGCTGAACACGACATCTGTTGAAACGGCATTAATTTCCAATAAAGTTTTCCAACTTTTACAAGCATTTACCACTACTTTGTTTCTTATGTGTCATTAATATCGTGGGTAATATGTCCGTTACTCTAAGTTCAATAGTTCACTAGCGCTGTCATTTAAAGTAATGTTTATTAGGACTACTCTAAAGGGGGCCACCTAGATGAGATACCATCCATTAAGCCTTGAGGAAGAAATATTTTGTTTTTTAGAAGTCGATGAACGTTCTTGAAACACTCATTGGAGGGACATCTTATTAATCTAATGACAAGACTTGTTGCTACACGACGCTTCTTTAATTTTTTAATACCTGTTCCAATATCGATCTTGTTTTCATATTTGCTCTTTCATTAGCAAAACAGTTCTATATTCTATACTTTAATGAAAATAAACGTCAATGTTTTCATCGTTTGTATTACGTCCATCCTTTTTTATAAATATATCTCTACACTTAAGTTGCCATGGGAATCTATGTACACGGATTAGCCAAAACGTAAATCCGATGTTGTTAGCAACGTCAACATTCAAACAGAAAGCATGTCGGTGAATTTGATGCAAATCCAATTCTTCATAATATTGTATGAAGATATCAGTAGAAGGTCATCATGACAGTTCAGCCAATCAGCGCATTTCTGTCATATTTCTTTGCGAACAAAAACTTTTCCTTTGAGTACTCTGTGCGTAATAATTGCGTTTAGGAATCAACAGTCCGTCGTCATGCAAGGTTATAATGAAAATTTACCTTGGATTTCAAGAGCTATGGCTATTTTTTGTTTGAGTTTTTTTGATCCGAGAACTACATGTATCAAGGCGTTATTTTACATGTACAGGGCAGTTAAGGTTAAAACTAAATTAACAAGATGAGTCACAAAATGCAAACGCAGACGTAGGGCATTTGTTATATTTTAAATTTCAACATTGATTTTTAATTACCTTAAGCTGCTATAATCTTTACTCCTTTTTGATGATTTCCTATAATTGACAGGGGCGGATCCAGGATTTCTGGTTAGGGGGGGGGGCGTGATATTGAAAGATTTGCTGGGTGTCCAGGGGGCCGCCAGGGCCCCTGTTGGGTGCAGGGCAAAGCCCTGCTAGGGGGTCCAGGGGGATTCACTCCCTGTAAGCTCCACGATTTTAGTGATTTTGAGGGCTTTGACAACCACTTCTCGAGAATGTAACGCTTTATGTACTTTTATCAAAGTACCTTCTTATAATGCCAAAAACGTGCATAGTTTATACGTAATACGGATGGATATAGCCGGAAGAAATGCTATAAAGAAGAACACACTGACGGTTATCAAGCAAGTGGCGAATACAGCAGGGAGGGGAGAGCATGAAAACAATTTTTGTACCTTCAGCAAGATAATTTTGGCGTTGGCGCATCCATCATTGTTGACACAAAATGCAGCGAAAAGAGAATCAATGTGCAAAAAGAGGGATACATCAGAATCGCAAAGTTCGACTTGAAAAACCAGGCGACAGAGAGTCTAAAGATAAAACATTTAGCGATTGTCTGTGATTAGTGGGAAATGTTGTGTACGAAAAAGAAGACATCTGAGTTAAAATAGGTGATTAAGATCTAGTTAAGTGTGAAACATCAAATGAATTGACTCTACTTTGGCGATTTTAGGGAGGGGGTGCGTACGCCGCGTCAGCCCTCCCCCCCCCCCCTTGGATCCGCCTATGATTAACAATGCAATGTCATGCAATAAACAAAATAACGTAAAATAGAAAGTAAAAAGTAGGCATTACCGAGCATTAAATAAACAAGACATTATTGTTAACCAATTTTGTATTGCTTTTCTTAGTTTCAATGAATACATTTAAATGCATTGCCAGTTTTTCTTAAATATTGAAAGTATATTGATTTACAGAATTCCTGAATTTGAACATATTTCTCAACTTTGTTAATAGTTTGTAAATTTAAGAAACTAGGACAATGCCAAATTGTCAACTTTTCATAGGTATGTGTGAGTTTGTTTTGAGATTGTTTGAAGTAAACTGATTTTATAATAAAAGCACGAACTCTTATTATTATGTGTTAACAAATGAGACACACGCTTGTTACACTTTATTGACAAGTATAGACTGTTGAATTGAACTGTTGATCTGAACAATTGAAGAGGAATGTTAAATGCATTGCACTCTATATTTTGGATATATCTGTTTTGACTCATCGCGTAACATGAACATATGATTATGTATGTATTAATCAACTTTGTTACAGTTTATAATTTACGAAGTAAAGAAAAATGTCAAATTTATAAACAATTCGGAAATGTTTCCATATTTGGCAGGAGTTCACGGATTGTGTCGACTCAATGTACAGAACTGTCATTACTGTAGTTTGACTTGATAATAATTAGTGTATTCAGTCACAGTGTCAACATACCTCTTTTACCCACATTTGAAAAGGATAATTATTAATTTGTTTTATCATATTATTACTGAAGTTGGTAATATAAATGCATTGAGTAGTTATTGCTCACATAAGTTATACATTGATCTTTTTTCAATAAAAGTAATATAATTATTCTTCCATTCAGAATATCTCATAATCGTATTATTGAATCATAATATAGTTTGCATGTACTACGTATCTTTCCCAAACGTATGACGGTAAAATGACAGTGTCAGTAAAGACACCGTCGTATTTCATTAACGTATTGACTTCGAGATCTGCTTCGAAGATTCGTTAACTAAATTATTTTATTTGGGAACAATTAATACACGTTGTAAAATTAGCACAACACGTTCATATAACTGATGTCAGACAATTAAGACGGAAGTATATCAACAACAAAAAAAACATTTGCATGGCTATCACCTCTCATCACCAATTGAAATATATTGGTAAGCTAATTATATTTGTAGAGAACACGATAATTAAATGAGTTGAAATACAAAATAATCTTTGAATTCATATTAACAAAAATTTACATCAGAAAGGTCATGCTGATAATACTAGCTTAAAGCTGGTCTCCAAACTATCACTTTTAAGAGGCAGTCTGCAGGTAACGGTATCCGTCAACATTCGGTTAAAGTTGGTGATCTTTGGAAAATTGATACTTATTTCCTCTTCCAGTATTCTCATTGTGTTTGTTCTTTTAAAAATATGTTCATGTGAACCGGTTTTCATTGGTATGATTTTACTGTATAAGCTAAAGAACACGTTTAGCAAAAATAAATTAAATGTTACTCTATCATAGGATAAGTATGCTATATAAACATTTTGTTTAGTCTTTTAGCGTGGCTTTGCGTTAATTTAACCTAAATGTCCTTCAGGATATTCTACAGAACGCCAGCATTAAGGTAGATTGATCTTTTCGTTATTCTGATATAAATAATCAAAGTTTGATATCTAGGGAATTGACACTATCTGCACTAATTAGTGACTTTCATTGTATCATGGACCTGTGTAGAACGTTATTAAAGCCAATGATATATCGTGCGGACGATTAATTGGTATAAGGTTACTGCGTTGAGGATGGTCAAGTGCCAATAGGTCAATGTACTTATTACCGGTAATCATATATGCTAAGTTTTTTTGCGTGGCATTTTAATGAAGTAACGCATCAAACCAGTATTTTCGATACTGCAAAATTGCATGGTAAACTGTTACTGGTATCTTGTTGCATAATAATGTATAAAACATGTTTCACTACTTAAATTTTATCATAAACTAAATATTCACATATGTAAACCATAGGAGCCGCGCTCTGGGGAAACCGGATGTAGTGCATGAAGAGGAAGAAGAATAAACAAGTCCAGAATACAGACCTGTCTCTGAATTCTGCTCTCAAGCAACATCAGTATTCGACTGTGAATGTGTTCTGTTTTATTTTGTTCTTTTGACAGCCGGTGTTTGTAGCGGGAGTCTAGTGTATCTAAAAGGCGGCTCAATGAGACCGGAATTCGAAGCCAGCTTTGTATTACGTGCTGGTACAGTTTGGCCTTTTTATGCTAACGAGCAGTCCTCTGGAGTTTGTAATGTTTATTATAGGTTGTCAATTCAGAGATGAAATTGGAGCAATATTCATTAATTAATTTGTGTTCGTTTCGTTTTATGTTGTTCTTCTAACAGTAGATGGATGTAGCGGGATTCGTGTGTTTCTATATGGATGCCACTTCAGAGCTTAATGCAGAGCTAAAAGTAGACGCAGGCTTTTATTCGATTTTGTGTACGTTTTGCTTCGTTTCTTTTTATTATTACATCGATTTTCTATAGCGGATATCAGTTCTTTGGTTTTCAATGCTTTTTTTAATTAAGCATCGAATTGATAGCCAGCTTTGAATTCGATGGTGGGTTAGTTTCACTTCATGCTTGTCTGATTGTTACGAGATGTTTCTCGAGAATGTGGTTTATGTCAAAGGCTTTCATTGCAGAGCTGAATTCGGATCCAGCTCTGAATGCGAAATGGTGTAAGTCTTGCTTTATGCTGTTCTTTCGACAGCGCGTTTGTTGCGGAAATCTTGTAATGCAAAGCCGAATTAAAGGCTGAATTTAGAGCCAGGTCTGTACACGATGGTTGGTCGGTTTCGCTTAATGGTTTCCTCGTTTTTCTCATTGTAGCCATGGGTTGTTCACGCTTATTATACTGAGTTGAATGTATTGCTTTATACAGAGCCAAGCCAATATTCGATGTTGTGCTAGTTTGGCTTTTTGTTGTTCTTATTATAGCGATCGTGGGTAGCAGCGAATGTGGTGTCTACCTTAGGAAGGCAATGTAGAGCAGAATTCTTAAGTACATTCAAAGCTGAAATCAGAACAAGATTTGGTTAGATATACCGTTTATTAACGTTCCTTTTGATTTTGAAAGTCGTTTTTGCTGGATCAAATCATTGCAGAGTCTATTCCGAGTTGGATTCAGAGCATGGCCTGTATGTGTTTGTGTGATAGTTTTTCCTCCTGCCGCTGCTATAGTAAAGCGGGTGTCGCCATGATGAGGTGCCTATCATAGGCTGTCAATCAAGAGCTAAATTTAATGCCAGCTGTGCATTCGATTCTCTGTCTGGTTAGCTTTATTTGACCTTTTGACATCGGGTTTGTTTTGCGGCAATCTTGTGTCTTAACAAGGCTTTCCTTGCTCAGTTGTATACACAGCAATATTTAGGGCTACCTCTGTATCCGATGGTGGATCGGTTTTACTGTATTGTCTTACTATAAGTACCAAATGTCGTCTTTCATAGGATATCAATGCACAGCAGAATTTTGAGCTGAAATAAGCGCCAGCTGTGACTTAGAATTGTATGTTAGCTTTGCATTATGTTGTTCTTTGGACTGCCGATAGATCAGCGAGAATTTAATGTCCCGCATGTGCGTTTATTGCAGAGCTGTATTATGAGCTGAATACAGAGCCAGGTCTGAAGACGATATTGCGTTCAGTTTTATTTGTGTTGGTCTGTTGACAGTGATTAGCTCGTATCTAGTGTATCTTATAGCCTTTCATTGCAGAGTAGAATTTATAGCTTAATTCAGAGACAGCCCTGTATTCGAGTGTAGATTTGTTTCTATTTAAGCTTGTCTTACTATACCAGCGGTTGTCCCAAGAATGTTGTGTCTATCAAAGGCTGTCAATGAAGATCTCAATTAAGAGCTGAATTATAAGCCAGAACTGAATTCGATTTTGTTAAACTTATTGTAATTCACAACAAATGTGTGTGTTGCGGAAATCGTGTTTCTCGCATAGTATTTCAAAACAGACTTTCATTCTGAGCTGCATTTAGAGCTAGTTTTATATTCAATGGTGAAAGTTTTTTTTTTCATTCTGGTATCATTACATTGAGCGGGTGTACCGCGAATGTAGTGTTTATTGTAGGCTATCAATACAGCCCTGAATTAATGAGTTGGATTAAGAGCCAGCTCTAAATTATATTTTGTGCAAGTTTTACTATATATTGTTGCTTTGACAGCCATGTGTGAATCTTATATATTTAAACGATGTGTAATGGACAGTTGATTTCAGAGAGGAAATCAGTACCAGCTACATATCTGATTGTTTGTATGTTTCTATTCATACTTGTCTTATTTTACGAGCGGGTAATAAGAGATTGCGGTGTCTATAATAGGCTGTCAATGCAGAACTGATTGCGGAGCTGAATTTTGAGTCTGCACAAAATCTTTTTTGTTCCAATTGTGTTTTTTTACAGCGAGTGTGTTGCGGAAATCTTGTGCCTCGCATAGTATTTCAGTGCAGACGTCAAAGCTTTATTCAGAGCCAACTCTGTATTCAATGGTGGGTGCGTTTCTTTTAATGCGTTTCGTATTATATCAAGCGTGTATAGCAAGAATGAGGTTTCTAGTATAAGCTGTAAATGCAGCCCTCAATTCATCGAAAGTCTGAACTACGGCCCTTTATTCGATGGTGGGTTTGTATCACTTCATGCTTGTCTTTTAAGGTACATTATATATTTTGTTTTCAATATATTTTGCGATGCGTTGTGGCTGGTGAAGCTCACATGTGCGATTCCGGTCTCCAGGAGCGTATCAGGAACAGGCATATGACGTAGATGGCAAAATGGCTTAGGCCGGACACAACATAGAGGATCGATTCAGCATCAATTCAGTTGTGAATGCATCGTATAATTTCATTCTGCGTTCATACAGATTTGTTTCTAAGATTAAAAAAGGCAGAACATTTATTTTATGTGTGATAATACATTTACAAAATTAACGTACATTTGTACCTTTAGTGCAGACAATATATTACTTAGACTGTTTGTTTTATACTGCTTGTAATTTTATATTGAAATATAAATTTGTGTTTAACCAACATTGTATATTTTTAACAATGTGCACATGATTGATGCTTACGTTTTGAACCATTTCGATGTTTTAAATGCGCATGCATGTTCTGTCACAGTTTTTCAACCAGTTGCGTTTATTATGAGTGTTTTTTCTTGTAATCGGTGAAGTCCTCCAAGAATACTGTAATTTTATATAATTAACTCGAAACAAGTGCACTAATTATGCTGAGCTTACAGCTCGTTGCAATAAGAGAATTATGCTAATCGAGTTAAGATAAGTCACGTCAACGTCCTTGCTTTCACGTTATTACATTAACTGTTGTATTTCATAGCACTCTAGATAGTGGGCTCTATTGGGATTGCACTATGTTATAATGTAAGAAATATTCGTCCAGGTCCAGAAGTCTACGGTAGTGTCGGCCTTACAATACCGCCACGCGTATGGAGTCCACCTCGCTACGTACGTCAAGCGCAATTATCTTTAAAATCAAGAAGTGAAGAAGTGTAATACTGATATTTTATATTGCTTTATATGTTTCAATTCATTGTTTTTAATGAAATTTTAGTAAAAAAACATAACATACGAATCAAGCAAGAGAAATTTATTCTGCTTAATGACAATGTTTTACTTGTGTTTCTGAAGTTAAATGACACCTTATCAGTAGTTGATTGGGAAATAAATTAGTCTGTAGAACTTGATCACCGAACTTTAATTAGTACCAGGTTATTCATCGTTTTTCATTAAAAAATATTAATGCATAGAGGTAAACGCCAGTGCTTATGTCGGCGACCTCTTCCAATACATTACAATTAGTAGGCTTTGCCCAAAAGGAACTGAAACTACTAAAGAAGAGTCAACAATCAACAACACCACTAGACCTCAGCAAACTGTCCGCTAACACAGACCGCAATGTCCAACGGATAGACATAATATGTGTGTTTCACCTGATTCCATTAGCCGCAGTTTGAATATCAATGACTATTATATTTGCATGTGGTCATGAAATAATCATTAAAGAATTGCGTTATTTCAAGTGAATACTATTGACATTTTAACTACCTGAATTCACAGATGGCATCATAGTTTCGACATGCAGTCTATCCATCAACATCAGATATAAAAAAAAAATATTCCCATGTTTTCTGTATTGTGACTTCAGAGACACGGCAGCTGTTTCCCGACTATGTCTTTGAATATGCTAAAGGCAGCCAATAAATCATACGTCATTAACGTATGTTTCTAATTGATATCTTTGACTACCTATGTTTTTATGATTCCTCTTCATTTTTTGTCCTTGTTACATGGTTAACAAAACTTGAAAGCCTGTGAACCTGGTGGCACGATGAAATGAATGCAAAAACGAGTGCCAACTACATTTCGTCTTAATTACAAATCTTTAGAGACATAGCATAACAATCAGATCATGGGTGTCTAATTCAGGAAGAAGCGCAATAAGGTTGCAAAGGCCAAATTGCAATACACAAATATCAACATACAAATATTANTATATATAGCATGTTCACAATAATGCGACAAAATGCGACAGAAAGGTGTAAACAAAAACATGTTTATATTATAAGGAAAGTATAAACGACTACTGAACAACATTAAACAGTGAAAAAATAGATTATAGTAATCAAAACATCTTAGTGAATAAACTGCCCAATCATATGTGTGTGTAACAATTGTAAGCTCCTTTAAAGGCGGATTTTATTTTTTTCTGTGAATTGATAACTATAAGAAGAACACTATTTACAGTACAAACAATACTATATATAAAAACATTGAACACTAAAACATCCTTCCAATTCATACACATAAACTGTATATAGTTTGGACACCAAATTGATTGTAAAAACGTATGTTCACATTTTGTAATATCTTGAGTTCTAATGATATATGTTTTTTGTTTGAATACTGGACGAATAGCTCAAGTAATATCGATTTAAGTGGATATTTATCTTTTAACTTTTTTAGAAATTTTCAACATCGAAAAGCTCAAAGAAATAGTCGTGGTATTGTTGTCTATATTAAAGAAGAACAAGCTGATGGTGTTTCAATCGTAAAAAATTATTATGATACAATAATTTGGTTAAAATTTGATAGTACATTTTTTAATATCTCAGATGATTTTTATATATGTGCAACTTATATATGGGGACATGATCTTCCAGTATATAATACATTTAATGTAGATATCTTTGAAATTTTAGAAAACGATATACTTTATTGTTCTGAATTTGGTCAAATTATTGTTACTGGCGACCTTTATAGCAGAGTTGGCAATAAATGTGATTGTATTGTACAAGATAGAATAAATACTGTATATGATGACCCTGATTACTGCCCAGATAACACTTAGTTAAGGCCTCTGTAGATAGCTCACTAACTTGTCATGGAGTTAGATTACTTGATTTATGCAAATCCACTAGTGTACGTATTGTTAATGGTAGAGTTGGCAATAGCTGTAAGCAAACCTTTAATTCGGATAACGATACGTCTTTCATTCCCTATTTTTTTTTACAAAGTGTTAATGGATTATTATACAAGCTTGGGTGTCGCACACAATTTCAAAACTGTAATCGTGCGAATAAAATATTACGTCCTGCGTTTTCATTAATTTAAAAAAGTTTCAAAATCATGATTTTTTTCATGAATATTTATTGACATTATTTATGCTGGGTCCTTGCTTAATTTTTATCCTAAAGTTTAGGCATGGTTTGAGTCCACAATTGTTTGTTTATATTTTATAAAGTCAACTTGGCTATGTTTTATTGCCATAAGGACTTAAGGATTTTACATTAATTTCTGTTTAATGAAAGTTTAGATATTACTGCAAATGTATTTATTAGTTTAATCAATGTTTCAAACGATGTACGCAAACCGTGAAGCATGAATGATGCGTCGTCAGCAAAACGTGATGGTTATACTTGTACATTATTTATATTTATTCCTTCAACATTTGATTTTTGTTCTGTGTCCATCGGCATCAAATTTGATGCAAATAATTAAGAACAGATGAAAATAAAAAGGGAAGCCTAGTCTGATCCCCCCTTTGTATACTAAAAAATCAGAAAATATTAATTGTGACGCAAGCTTTTGTATCTTTATAGAATTACCTAACCCATAGTTAAGTATATTCATTAAATCTAAAAAGTTGAAGGCATTTAAACATGAATTCATGATCAAGACTGACAGCCTTTATTAAAAATCGGAGAAAAATATGAGGCCTGTTTCGTAAGTTTCATCAATTATGTCTTTAATTTCTTGCAAAGGTCTTACATTTTCACCAATGCACCTCCCGTTGATGAATCGAGATTGATTCTTACTGATAATTTGGTCAAATACGAGTGGCCATGGCTTTTGTAGCTATTTTGTAGTCAACCTGAAATAAGGATACGGGTCTCCAGTTATCGACATAATGGCGTCTTTTCCGGTCCCGTGTAATAAGGTTATTATGCTTTGTTTTTGCAATTCCCTTAACTCATTTCTGACTGAAGAATTATTAGGAGAATTAATTATATATTGCTGAATATCTGGCAAAAAATTGTTATACAAATAAGCCGACATGCTATCCTGGTCTTATTTAATATTCTATGTCTAGCAAAGTTTGGAACCTTCACTTTTGTTCACTTTCTGTTTTTTTTTATTTATTTATTTTCGTGCATATGTTACTCAACAAATTTACAGTATTATATCAATTGATATTGTTGTCTTTTTTATAAAGATTGTAAAAATGATTGGTGCAATATAATGAACAGAACAGAACAGATATTTTATTTGACTTTTACAAAGTACATCATCATATACACATATTATTATATGACAATCTATAACATCACGTATATATAAGTTTGAACATTGATGGTTGTACATAATAATGTTTCTTAATATATTTCTTACGCATATTGCTAAAACAAGGGCAAATAAGAGTGAAATGGTACTCGTCTTCAATATCTAGGGAATAACAACATTGACAGTATCGCTCATTTCTTGGTATTCTATTTCTACAGAATCTACCAGTTTGTACTCTTAAAGAATGTGCATATAATCTTATTCTAGTAACAAAGAATCTTAAACTACTTGGCAAAACATCTAGATATAGTAATGTTTATTCGCTCAAGAATAAACTCTCTTATTCAACGCAAACGCGTTTTTCCTAAGGGATCGCCGAAACCCATACCCCACTGTTATAACCCATCCTACCCAGTCTACTGTAACACATAGACTCGTCCACTAAGTACAAAACCACTGCCCGTGAAAATTGTAGGTCTTTTACCTGCTGGTCGCATCTCAGGGTATGTCGTTCTATGGTTTACACATGTTTACATTTAAACCACGTGGTTTCATAAATTTGTCTTTAACTCTTTCTTTTCAAAGGAGAACTTATTTAATTATAGACAATTGTATCTTGTTGGCGTATTTACATTTATAATATAACATTCAGTATATATTTTAGGGAAGATATTAAATATTTTGCATTTTTAAAATTCAGTTAGTCCGACCACGTGGTTTCATAAATTTAAATGAAGAACTTGTATAATTATGAACAGTTGTATCACTTTAGTGATTTAGTGAAATGTATATGTATAACAANAAATAATAATGTTTATTCGCTCAAGAATAAACTCTCTTATTCAACGCAAACGCGATTTTCCTAAGGGATCGCCGAAACCCATACCCCACTGTTATAACCCATCCTACCCAGTCTACTGTAACACATAGACTCGTCCACTAAGTACAAAACCACTGCCCGTGAAAATTGTCGGTCTTTTACCTGCTGGTCGCATCTCAGGGTATGTCGTTCTATGGTTTACACATGTTTACATTTACCACCCACCCTCCCACTTAATTTTATTGTAACACGATGCTTGCCAGATTTTTGTTATATTCCAGTGTTGTCGAGAATTACGAGCTCCATTAGAAACCCACATCGTCATGGCTGGGACTTAGCAGCGTACGGAACACCGTCAGTTTGTCAAATGGTCTACTTAGTTCGGCCCCCGACGACAGGTTCCTGCGTAATTGACTGTACCAGTGTTGGAGAATTTTCAGTTCTGTGCGTTACGGAGTACAGCATAGAACGTATGTCTAAACATAACGCACCGCACAAAACAGGTACATGTGCGGTTCGTTCATGCGTATGGTTGTCACGTGAGTGATGGTCACTCAGGCGGACATAGGCGGGACTGTGCACGGGGTTTTCATTGTTTGGTCAGTTCTACGCTTGACTTTGATCAGTAAACTTTTACTTTTTGAAATTTGAACCGCATTAAGAAATTGGTTAAAATGACCAGTTATGTTTGAGTTACACAATGTCCACAGTTACATGTTAATACTGGTTGTTTTCGGGTACAGTTTTCCAGAGTTATTTTACATTAGTTGAAGTTTTTTCTCTGGTTTTTACTCTGGCCTTGAATACACCATTAAAGGATAAAGAATATAAGTGATGTATACCAATTAAAGTTGTACTGTCATGTTATTCTACGATTATACTTGATTGTTGTATATTACGATATGTAATATACTTGTATGTATGTTGTCAATATACTGATCGCAAGTCTTGCCCAATGCAAAACGATTTGTGTTTTGAGCTTAGTTGTGTGAAGACAAAATTATTGTGTTCATCGGCATAGTTTCCACGAACACACTTCCCGCTTGTCACGGGGGATAGACATTATGTACTTAAATTTCCCGCCGTTCTCGGGGGAACCTGTATAATACAAATGATCCCAGCCTTGACATTATTATGCCAAACCTTTAAGATAATAAATTGCATAGTTAAATTGTTTGGCGTTTGTCGTTGAATAATAATGTTTATTCGCTCAAGAATAAACTCTCTTATTCAACGCAAACGCGATTTTCCTAAGGGATCGCCGAAACCCATACCCCACTGTTATAACCCATCCTACCCAGTCTACTGTAACACATAGACTCGTCCACTAAGTACAAAACCACTGCCCGTGAAAATTGTCGGTCTTTTACCTGCTGGTCGCATCTCAGGGTATGTCGTTCTATGGTTTACACATGTTTACATTTACCACCCACCCTCCCACTTAATTTTATTGTAACACGATGCTTGCCAGATTTTTGTTATATTCCAGTGTTGTCGAGAATTACGAGCTCCATTAGAAACCCACATCGTCATGGCTGGGACTTAGCAGCGTACGGAACACCGTCAGTTTGTCAAATGGTCTACTTAGTTCGGCCCCCGACGACAGGTTCCTGCGTAATTGACTGTACCAGTGTTGGAGAATTTTCAGTTCTGTGCGTTACGGAGTACAGCATAGAACGTATGTCTAAACATAACGCACCGCACAAAACAGGTACATGTGCGGTTCGTTCATGCGTATGGTTGTCACGTGAGTGATGGTCACTCAGGCGGACATAGGCGGGACTGTGCACGGGGTTTTCATTGTTTGGTCAGTTCTACGCTTGACTTTGATCAGTAAACTTTTACTTTTTGAAATTTGAACCGCATTAAGAAATTGGTTAAAATGACCAGTTATGTTTGAGTTACACAATGTCCACAGTTACATGTTAATACTGGTTGTTTTCGGGTACAGTTTTCCAGAGTTATTTTACATTAGTTGAAGTTTTTTCTCTGGTTTTTACTCTGGCCTTGAATACACCATTAAAGGATAAAGAATATAAGTGATGTATACCAATTAAAGTTGTACTGTCATGTTATTCTACGATTATACTTGATTGTTGTATATTACGATATGTAATATACTTGTATGTATGTTGTCAATATACTGATCGCAAGTCTTGCCCAATGCAAAACGATTTGTGTTTTGAGCTTAGTTGTGTGAAGACAAAATTATTGTGTTCATCGGCATAGTTTCCACGAACACACTTCCCGCTTGTCACGGGGGATAGACATTATGTACTTAAATTTCCCGCCGTTCTCGGGGGAACCTGTATAATACAAATGATCCCAGCCTTGACATTATTATGCCAAACCTTTAAGATAATAAATTGCATAGTTAAATTGTTTGGCGTTTGTCGTTGAATAATAATGTTTATTCGCTCAAGAATAAACTCTCTTATTCAACGCAAACGCGATTTTCCTAAGGGATCGCCGAAACCCATACCCCACTGTTATAACCCATCCTACCCAGTCTACTGTAACACATAGACTCGTCCACTAAGTACAAAACCACTGCCCGTGAAAATTGTCGGTCTTTTACCTGCTGGTCGCATCTCAGGGTATGTCGTTCTATGGTTTACACATGTTTACATTTACCACCCACCCTCCCACTTAATTTTATTGTAACACGATGCTTGCCAGATTTTTGTTATATTCCAGTGTTGTCGAGAATTACGAGCTCCATTAGAAACCCACATCGTCATGGCTGGGACTTAGCAGCGTACGGAACACCGTCAGTTTGTCAAATGGTCTACTTAGTTCGGCCCCCGACGACAGGTTCCTGCGTAATTGACTGTACCAGTGTTGGAGAATTTTCAGTTCTGTGCGTTACGGAGTACAGCATAGAACGTATGTCTAAACATAACGCACCGCACAAAACAGGTACATGTGCGGTTCGTTCATGCGTATGGTTGTCACGTGAGTGATGGTCACTCAGGCGGACATAGGCGGGACTGTGCACGGGGTTTTCATTGTTTGGTCAGTTCTACGCTTGACTTTGATCAGTAAACTTTTACTTTTTGAAATTTGAACCGCATTAAGAAATTGGTTAAAATGACCAGTTATGTTTGAGTTACACAATGTCCACAGTTACATGTTAATACTGGTTGTTTTCGGGTACAGTTTTCCAGAGTTATTTTACATTAGTTGAAGTTTTTTCTCTGGTTTTTACTCTGGCCTTGAATACACCATTAAAGGATAAAGAATATAAGTGATGTATACCAATTAAAGTTGTACTGTCATGTTATTCTACGATTATACTTGATTGTTGTATATTACGATATGTAATATACTTGTATGTATGTTGTCAATATACTGATCGCAAGTCTTGCCCAATGCAAAACGATTTGTGTTTTGAGCTTAGTTGTGTGAAGACAAAATTATTGTGTTCATCGGCATAGTTTCCACGAACACACTTCCCGCTTGTCACGGGGGATAGACATTATGTACTTAAATTTCCCGCCGTTCTCGGGGGAACCTGTATAATACAAATGATCCCAGCCTTGACATTATTATGCCAAACCTTTAAGATAATAAATTGCATAGTTAAATTGTTTGGCGTTTGTCGTTGAATAATTCATATGACAGAGAATCTTAACAATTTTGTAACAAATCTAAATACAATACTACTTTAAACAGAACTATGACAGTCTTGATTATAAGCATCAATCAATCTTTGTTTAAATGTATGTGGAAATGCTTGCAATCAAGAGTACCACTATTTCTAAAGCAAACAGCAAATCCATATGTTTCTAACAACTTTTTAATTTTGATACGCAATTATTATAACCTTTTGAACAATCAGATATACTTTGTCGATAAAGCGTTTTCATAATAATATTATCAGTATTTAACAATTTACACCAATACTTAACTATCCTAGTATATCGAGTAATATATAATGGGTACCTTCCTAAATCACCATATACACCAGCGTTACAAGTACTCATTCTGACCTTTAAAACACTTCAACACAACTTGAGGTGTATACGCTCCATTTCTTTAGATTAAGTGGCTCCCCATACCTCGGCAGAATAATAATATAATGTAATGTATCCTTTGATCTTGTATAACAGTGTTATATTTAGCTTTAATTTTGTTGAAAAGGTTTAGCTGATTTTCAAGTACTGTCTTTTTTTATGAATCTTCAACTTATGCGTCTTTGCTCGATTAAGTATTACGTTTATAATATTTTAAATTATATTTATTTAGTTCATTGTTTCAGTCGTTTAATTTTGTATATATTTTTCTTAATAATAACCGTTTAATTTCAGTTGCTGTTCTCATTCTATAATTGTTTATTTTAGCGTTTCTTCGTGTTTATTTTTCTATTTACCAATTTTACCGGCATATTTTATTGTTTCTACGCGTATGCACTCTTTAATTCCTCCACAATACTATATATGTGTCGTGTTCTGAGAAAACTGCACAAAATGCATGTGCGTAAAGTGTCATCCCAGATTAGCCTGTGCAGTCCGCACAGGCTTTTCTGGGACGACAATTTCCGCTTTTATGGAATTTTTCGTTTAAATGATGTCTCTTCAAAGAGAAAATCCAGTTTAGGCGGAAAGTGTCGTCCCTGATTAGCCTGTGCGGACTGCACAGGCTAATCTGGGATGACACTTTACGCACATGCATTTTGTCCAGTTTTCTCAGAACGCGACACATATATGGATTTGCTTCGCGATTAATATGTGCTATTTCCGAGAGATGTCCACGCCTTTGACATTCATGTTCTAATTTAACATTTGATCTACATCTGCCATTACTTGTATATATATATAATTTCATCTTCATATGTGAAGGCTAAGAGCTTGTAGAAGCTTTATTGCTGAAATAAATGTTGTTGTTGTTGTTGTAATAAATAGGAGTTTATAAATAAATTTCATACTGTAATAATTTGATTATCCACGGTGAATGTGACAACGGTGTACACTTTATTGTAATTAGATCGATGAATAGAATATATTTGTCCATATCTTTCCATTTAGAATTGCAAATTAATATTATTTTTTTCTTTGATCCATTCCCTCTGTGAATAAGTGTAATACATACTTTTTAATAAAAGAAATTTGATTGCTGATATTGCAGATCTATATTAAATTTGCAGACGAACGATCAAACCAATTCAATAATAACGTTATGATAAAAAAATGTGTTATGAAAGGTTTTTGTAATTTATGGGTCATCTTTAAAAACACTGACAAAATGTCAGTTAGTGAAAGTAGAATCATCATCATCAGCAGCAGCAGCCGTAGTAGTATTAGAAGTAGTAGTTCTTCTCTGCCTATACAAATGAGTTTTGTAAGTTACTGATATAAGTATGTGCACTTAGTAGATGTAAATCAAATAACCCAGGAAAACTCCGCTGTGAGTTGACTGATATACTATTGAAAACTGTGATAAATCAAAATGAACACACAAGCAGAAGTTGGTGTTGTTGAAGCAGACGTCGTAGTAAAACTACTAATTGCGGTCTTAATAGTAGATGTGGTTGTAGTAGTTGTTGTCGCAGCAGTATTTAAAGTATTAGTTATAGCGATAGCATCTGTCTATTGAAGTATAACCACTTGTATATACAAAGAATACAAAACAATTTAATAACTTACTTTTTTTAAATAATTTTCTGTCTCTGAAGATTTCATTATTCATTATCCTTACTTTTATCTCGACAAAATATTATTGCTTACATACCTGAGTTGTGGGACTCAGCTACGGCGAAGATTCAAATCTTGTTCACGCCTTTGATTTCATTTTATCTGCAAAACCATCAAATAAGCAAAAATGGGATCTATCCGAAATTCCAACCAGATTGTCATGTCAGGAATACATTTCACCTGCGGTCACTCGAAATCTTTAACATTTGGTTCGTCGTATAACATTTAACGAATATTTTGGCCGCGCTCTGTGAAAAGGAGGTTTAATCAGGTGCGTAAAGTGTCGTCCCAGATTAGCCTGTGTTGTCTGCACAGGCTAATCAGGGTCGATATTTTCCGCCTTAACTGGATTAATGCTAAGAAGAGACTTGTTTAAAACAAAAAATATCATACAAGTGGGAATTGTCGTTTCTGCTTAGCTGTGCGGACTGCACAGGCAAATCTGGGACGACACTTTAAGCACATGCATTAAACCCCGTGTTTTGACCCAGCGCATTCCATTTGCTTTAAAAAGGCTTGTGTTTGTGTTGAAGAACGCATGATTTGTCAACATGCCTTAGTGTAAAAAAAAACAATTTAATTGAACGTAAAAACAATCTCATTCGACATTATTGTGGTTAGTCCCAAACGCATGTAGCAGGCTAGTTAAGTATTGGATTCAATTAAGGATTTGATGTACACTGTTCTGTTCCTGTATCCTGTGGATAATTGTATATAAGGTGATATCCGAATACTTTCGACATGGCATGACGCTCCGTGATTTTTAATACAATGTTATTGTAGTCTGAAAATATATTTCAAGATACTTAAAGTACTAACAGTATTTTACGAACGGACAATGAATAACTCATTTTTTACTATCAGCAAAAAGTTACATGCACACAAAATTATAAATAAACAATAAGTATAGACAATTATGTAACATTTTCTGACATAACGTCGACAAATCTTATAACAAAACAATAATAGAAATGAGTTGCCAAATTCCATTTTTTTATTCACTACTTAAAGCGAAAGATGCAATTAAATACGTATGAACATATGCAACTACATTTTATTCGGCAGAAGAGACCTTTAGCCTAATGAAGTCCTTTATTTGTTAAAAAATAAGTGTAATAAATTCAAAAATTATGAATACAAAAATTAGTCGTGTTCTGAGAAAACTAGGCATAATGCATGTGCGTAAAGTGTCGTCCCAGATTAGCCTGTGCAATCCGCACAGGCTAATCAGGGACGACACTTTCCGCTTTTATGACATTTTTTCGTTTAAATGAAGTCTCTTCTAAGTCTTAATCCAATTTAGGCGGAAAGTGTCGTCCCTGATTAGCCTGTGCGGACTAATCAGGCTAGTCTGGGACGACACTTTACGCACATGCATTATGCCCAGTTTTCTCAGAACGCGACTCAAATGATCTCTGATGACAGCGCGTTACATCCCAGTAGAAACCACATGCACATGCCTTTGTTTACGTAGGCAATCTATTCGTTGCCTGCAAACTGCCTTTGAACACCTAAGAACTATTCATATTAAACGTTTAACACTTCAAAGTAAAGTGAACATGATTAATTCCCGATGATCAGTTGGATAAGTCGCTCAAAATCAGTCTTGAACTTTTGCTTCGCATTAAGCAATTCCGTTGGGCGCAGTTAAGCTGACGTCTACTTGTTCGTCATGTCATTTGAAGTGACCTGTTGCAAGACATCATTTGATGTTTGCATTTGATTTAAATTGAGGCGCGCTTTGTGAAAAGGGGGTTTAATGCATGTGCGTAAAATGTCGTCCCAGACTAGCCTGTTCATTCCGCACAGGCTTATCAGGGACGACACTTCCCGCATAGACTGGGTTTTTGCTAAGAAGAGACTTTCTTTAAACGAACCATATCATAAAAGCGGAAAGTGTCGTCCCTGATAAGCCTGTGCGGACAGGCTAATCTTGAACAACACTTTACGCATATGCATTAAACCCTTTTTTCACAGAGCGCAGCCCAATTAGATCTGGAAGCGGGTGCGCTACCACTGCGCCATGCTAACCTTTGCTTATCCACGCCCGGTAAACCAACTTATGAATCCCCAATAGGGATACGCTTAATATCATAAGTTGCACTTCCGGGGATACATAAATTGACTGGAAAACAGACAAAATGGAGCCTAAAGAGGTGAGTCGTTTTGATTGTTAACATGTATGCTCTACTTGAAGACATTTTCTCCCAAAAAGCTCAATTCTATTCGACCGCACACACATCATTTATGGTAAATGTGTACTAAATATAAATTATAATTTTGAATCCGTCCCGAAATCACTTTCCTATTGCTGACCTAGATAGACAATGTGTTTCGCATTTCGCATTTTCATCGAAATTCTTACTCGTAACAGTAGGAAAGCGTATTAATTTTGTAATATCTTAACTTTTAACATTGCCAGCGATATCAGAATCGTCTCCTTTGTCGCAAATCGTTTTGTAACGGCCACAATTCACCAAAATCTAATATGGATACATAAGTTGTATTGAGATACATGAGTTGTACTCGTAGTCAGCATATCTCTCGTTCGTGTGAATTACTTTGAGGGGTCGAGTTATATTGCTATGCAGCAAGAAATGACGGCTATTAGGTCTACTCATATATTCTGATACGTTCAGTGATTGTGAAACCATCAGTATTACTGCTGGAATTATTATTTGATGGTTTGATATATCATTCAAAATTTGTTTGGTTTTTATTGCTTTAATACTGATAAACAATACATACTAAATTTAAGCAGTTTGTTTCAGGGACCATTACTTTGATACAGAAGCACGGCTCCGGGGCAGGCAGTCCAAAGAAAAGCCAGTTTAATTTTCTTGATTTAACCAGCCACTCAAAGGCGACCATCCAATTCGACCCCATGATGCTTACAGAATCAATGAAGCAAACGTGTTGACTTCCAAACTTTAAAAGTGGCTCACACCAAGGGGGAATGATTTGGAAGTGAACATGTTTATTCCATGTGAAATGTTACAATCACATTGTAATATGCTATGCAATTTCTTATTATTTGAATAAACATATACTGCTGTTATTTATTTAATTTGCTATTTATCGCAGGCTACTTTAAACAAACATGTGAAACTTATATCGATCAATCAACTTTGTAAAATCTTGAAATGTGTCCGAGTTGATTTCAGAAAATACAAAACAGCAAGAGTAATTCATTTGTATTTTAATATACAAAACTAACAGTAACAGCAAAACGTAAGATGTATTTTATAAGAAAAAATATTAGTTATGCTGAACAAAGTATTTCTTTTTTTAAAAGGCTCTAACACATAGAACATTCATGGCCACATTTGTGACTATATGTTTTTAAAATCCTATTGTGTTTTAAGATTAACATTTGACTTTATGTCAATGTCATAACCAATTCGTCACTTAGCGAACAATATTGTGAATATTTTATATTTTAGAGGTTCAGTGCATTGTTACCATATTTGTAAAAACCAAACTTACTGCATAACTGCATTTAAAAATATGAGCCTGTTAAACTTAATAACATGGCTCAGCCTTACTTGTATGGCCTTCTCTTACGCGTTAACAAGTTACAATCCTGAGCAATATTATCACATTAATGCTCTTCTTTAGCAAGGTAATTACCACACAGAAGCTCTGCCTGAGCAATATAATAAGCACAAGTTTTATCACAAAACAAATACTGAATGAACAGTAATTACCACACCGAAGCTCTGCCTGAGCAATATACTAAACACAAGATTTATCACAAAACAAATACTGATTGAACAGTAATTACCACACATAAGCTCTGCCTGAGCAATATACTTAACACAAGATTTATCACAAAAAATATACTTCATGCACAATCAGTTCGAAGATGAACACACAACAAATAATAAGAGGGAAATGGTGGTCCCCATATCACACAATAAATCCATAAAAACTTTGGTGTTCTGGAGATGCCATTTGAAAACACCTGTTTCTGCAAAACAATTTTTGCTCTAGTAACTTGCTTTAGCTGTGGACGACCAAAAATACTTAGATAACATCTGTATCGATCCACGAAAGGATCATTCCTGTGCATGTTCATTAATAACTGACCTGTCTTCGGATTGTCTGCCCCGGAGCCGTGCGTCTGTATCAACGTAATGGTCCCTGAAACAAAGTGCTTAAATTTAGTAATTTATTGTTTATCAGTTTTAAAACTAGAAAAAAAATGAATGACATATCAAACTATCAAATCATAATTCCAGGAGTAATACTGATGGGGACACAATCACTGATAGAATAAGAATATATAGGTAGACCTAATAGCCGTAATTTCTTGCTGCACAGCAATATAACTTGACCCCAAAAATAATTCACACGAACGAGAGATATGCTGGTTACGAGTACAACTTATCTATCCCAATACAACTTACGTATCCCTATTAGATTTTGGTGAATTGTGGCTGTTACAAAACGATTTGCGACAAAGGAGAAGATTCTGATATCGCTGGCAAAGTATAATGTTAAAATATGACAAAATGAATACGATGTCCGACTGTTACGAGTAAGAATTTCGATGAAAATGCGGAATACTAACCACATTTTCTATCAAGGTCAGCACTAGGCAAGTGATTTCGGGACGGATTCAAAAGATTAATTTATATTAAGTACATATTTACCATAAATAATGTGTGTGCGGTCGAATAGCATTGAGCTTTTTGGAAAAAAAAGGTCTCCAAGTAGAGCATATATGTGAAAAATCAAAACGACTCACCTCTTTATGCTCCATTTTTGACAGTTTACATGTCAATTTATGTATCCCCGGAAGTACAACTTATGATTCTTAGCGTATCCCTATTCAGGATTCATAAGTTGGTTTAAAAAGGCGTGTTATCGAAACGCAACATAATATCTATAGCAGAGGGGGTAATCACGTAATAGTCAAGATGGCAACGTCCATGCCGAGACAGTTATTCTTCGCCGTTTTATATCATTTATTACATTTGTTTAATTTTTAAATGACGCTCAATTTCCAGCCATATCAGTAAAAAGGTGATTAGCGTTTATTTCTTATAAAAATACGCTTTCTAACTCGACTTTAATCCCCGCAAATTTTGTTAGTGAAGCTGTAATTAGGTCATCCCGCTAAGAAATTTCGCAGCGAGTAAAGTCGAGCGAAAGTTAATACTAAATAAACGCAAGTAACTTTCTTGCTGATATGTCATCCCGTTGAGAACTTTCGCAGCGAGTAAAGTCGATATATAGAGCGAATATTAATACTCAATAAACGCTAGTAACTTTCTTGCTGATATGGCTGGAAAGTGTGCGGCATTTAAAACATAGTCGTAATCGCGCATGCGTAAATCCGTAAATTTTAAAGCACTCTCTTTTACCACTAATAGAACTTTACGAACGAAATTCGTTTTATTCTCTTCTTTTTTCAATGAACTTTTTTTTCACGTAAAATGGTCTTAGAAAAATTCACCAAAAATGATATTAGAAATATTCTGAGGAAAAAATCTTTAAAAAAAGTTTCTAAGTAAAAAATGGTAAGAATTAGAAAATGCTTTATTTAATATCTTCGTCTGCCCAAAAACCAGAGAACATCCGGGACTTTGAACGGCTCGGTAGGAGACAGCCTTCTAAGACGTATTTTTGAAATGCAGTTAACAAAAATGTATTGGTTAAAGCCAATAAACTAAAAACATGAGGTGGTTAAGTTACTTCTTAATGAACGCGACTGCAATTTACTAAGAAATGACACATACTCTAATGAACTTAACTTGAATATGCACTTACATGCGCTTTTGTTAAAAGGAATCTATCATTTTGTGTGTTTTTTACTCGCCTGTTAGAATTTATGTATTGCTTTGGAAGTCAGATACAACATGCAATGTCTTTTTTCACAATATTTTCAGGAATTTAAGCGTAGACAATACAATAATGTAGGAACCTACTTCCAAATCAGTGAATTACATAATTTAAAGTACTCTGATCGAGTGTCGTTTTAGTAGGCTTTATAAAATGATAATATCTGTCTGTGAATGAATATAGCATTCCGTTCATAACATATAGGATTACAATTGTTCATAAATATATTAAGTTCTAGAATATTAGTCGATAAGACGTTGTTTACTTTTTCAACTGCCAGTTTAAAACAAGTACGTGAATTTAAATCTCCAAAAATTTAGTGTGATATGTTAAACCGTCGAATGTATGTCTGCATTCCCTAAACATAAAAATGTTACCGCTGCATGTTATTATTGCAGGAAATCTTTGACAAAATCCATCTTAGACAGTAACGCCTATGCATGTGTAGTGCTTTTAATACGTTTTTATGAGAAATACCTTTCGATTTGAAGGGTCTTCATTTCTTTTAATTAAGTTCTTTTAAAAACAGAATAAATAATTATCCCCACGCTTTTTGAAAAAAAGGTGGGGATATTGTGGTTATATCCGCCGTCCGTCCGTCTGTCCGTCTGTCCGTCCGTACGTCCTGGCCACTATCTCCTCCTACACTATTAGCACTAGAACCTTAAAACTTACACACATGGTAGCTATGAGCATATGTGCGACCCTGCACTATTTGGAATTTTGATCTGACCCCTGGGTCAAAAGTTATGGAGGTTGGGGTGGGGCCGGGTCAGAGATTTTCACTCATGTTTTAAGGTTATTTGACATTAACTTCTTCATTTCTACACCGATTCACTTCAAATTGATACTGAACTTCTCTTATGACAATACGGTCAATCTCAACTATGCATGGCCCCATTACCAACCCTGGGGCGCCCTGCCCACATAGATCACACCCACCCAAAATTGACTTTACTATAACTTCTTTATGTCTACACCGATTCACTTCTAATTGATACTGATCTTCTCTTATGACAATACGGTCAATCTCGACTATGCATGGCCCCATTACCAACCCTGGGGCACACCTAGGTCAAACATTCGGTGTGGGGAAACGTGTCGGCCTCTGCCATTTCTAGTTACTCATGTTTTCGTGAGAATGCTTAATCTTTCGATTACGAAATCGGTTACGTTAAATATGCTCATGTGTAGTGTTTGACTGTTAAATCGTGTGCACTCGTTTTGTGAATTACAAATGACATTTTAATTACTTACTAATTGGAAATTGAATCTTGGTACTTGAAATACACTATTATTATCCATTATTTTACGTGTAATATAATAAGGCGTATCAAAAACCATCGCAATTAATTCTTTTTACCATTCAATTAGCATCATGTTTTTCTTGTTCAGGTCGTGCGTGGATCGTTTGATGATTGTCTACACAGTTTTCGACACCATAGTTGATAAATTCAAATTGTATAAGGTTACAGCAATTTAAATATCCTTTCAATGTTTGTGTCGATGATACGCTTAATATGTCACGGAGGAATAACCACTGATTTCCCAGTAATGCTTATACAACGATTAATACACGAATACATACATCTATTAATACATGTATATACATTTATACAAAACATTGAAACTCCTATCTATCGTTCGTAATTTGATTATCAAACCCAACTAAGATAATAAATGAACATACATCTGTTGGGAGTATACCTCTATTTGAACTATACCATTGGAAGTAATTAAGGGGTCAATATTCTTTCAGATAACTTATGTGGATTATAAAGGACCAATCCGTTGATGGATCTTGTTTTAATAAGGCGCTCATCTCACAGCAAGAAGTTCATTTTCTCCCTTGGGTTTATGACGTTGAAACTTGGATTTACCAAAAGAGCACTTTCTGTTAGAGTGGCTCTTCTTTTTGCGTATAGCGGACACATCATCTTATCTAAGCATGCTGTTCACTTTCGACACACGTCTTACAGATAAAACAATATCGTTCATATTCCGGTACACCTTCATAACGTCCTGTTTCTATACGAAGTGGTGCACCACCGCAGCGGAATTTTACCAAGGCACTATGTTGTGCCCGACTTATCGTTTTACACTTGACATATGGCTCTACAGTGGACTCTGCTTAACCCTTTGCATGCTGGGAAATTTGTCGTCTGCTAAAATGTCGTCTGCTGAATTTCTAAAATTAGCATTTTCTTCGATTGTTTGTCAAAGAATACTATCATTATAGCAAACAGTTTGGATCCTGATGAGACGCCACGTTCTGTGGCGTCTCATCTGGATCCAAACTGTTTGCAAAGGCCTTCAAAATTCGGTTCCAGCACTGAAAGAGTTAAAATGCATATAGTTTTGAAGTGTATTACCCCCATTTGCGCGTATTTGACCTTGTTCTCTATTTACGATATCTACCCATTTACGTTTAACACGTGTAACTTACGCTGATTATCAGTTTTCTCTGCATCTGTAAAACACGATAAATGATTATCACAACCTATCATTTGACCGCACTTATTTATCCTACCTTTAATATAAAAACGACTGACAGTCGTTGTGGCTAGTGGTGTATGTACAACAAAACATAGAAGATTTGAATTTAAAGGTCTTTTGTTTTAAGCAAAAGCAAAACTCGTTCGCATGTTAAACACTTTTATTTTAAAATCTAGGTGCTTTTTATACCATCATATTTTTATTTCGTGGATTCTACATTCGGTTTAAGCCTTAACTATTAAATTACTTCTACATCTACAAATAATAAAATGTCAGTGAGGGTTAAGAACATAGGCCAATAAGCATTGTTGTAATCCAATACTCGACTGTTTGAAAATATAGTTGATGTCGTCTGAAAGGACTATTCTTGAGGCGGATAGAATATACTGGCATGCTCTTGAAGAGGAAAATCAGTACAGGGATTGGTTTTCTTGGCATTACAGTGTACGCTAGTAATTAGACAAAGTAGCAAGATAAACGATGGTTTTTTGATAAGTTTAAAGCATTGACGTTGATTAATGTGAAATAATCAAATAATTTTTTTATTTTGTTTTAATTTTGACGAAGAGTCAAACCACGTACGGAATTTGTTGCGGATACGCTTATAAATAAGGAGAAGAAACGAAGAAACCAGATACAAAAAAAATGGGAATTCTTCTGAAGATGACAATAGTACATGTATATCATTACGTCTAATTAAAATTTGTTTTATTATAAATGTGATTTATCTAGAACCCTCATATTCGCTTAAAACCAAAGATGCCACCACTGAATGTGCTATGGAGCTTAACTATAGGCTTGTCGTGCGGATTTGTTCAAATAGTAGTATGCATTAAACTCGGAGTAATATTGATGGAGGCTAGCTCAAAACCTTTCGACATCCGTAGAGTCGGGCCCGCCCTTGACATTGCGCTGGAGCACGCTGCACGTGACTTAAACATGACCTTTGAGGCCATCAAACGGCCGTTTTCGGGCGATTGTCCGTACGAGCCGCCAGTGGGGCTGTTGTCGATGCTGTACCACCGAGAAGGAATAGACGCACTGTTGGGACCTGAATGTTCCCAGGGGATCCCCGCGGCCGCCCGCCTTGCGCAGTTTTTTAAACTCCCGATGGTCACCGGCTTAGGAGATTTGGTTATACGGAAGACGGGCGTTGATATGTTTAAGACTTTGACGATTCTTTCGTACAATCTTCAGAAGATATCTGGTACGTACGGAATTTTTATGAATGGTTGAATTTATTTTACTCTTTTTTTTAATTTTATATCGTCTTTTGAAACATGTATAATTTCCATTATATTTTTTTCCGAACTCAATGTTTTCGTCTCTAAATACACACATTTACAAGCAACAATAATAATAATAATAATTTTAAAATAAATAAATGACATAATAATAAAAAAAATAACAATAAAATAAAAATAAAAGTAGTAATAATTATTATAATTATAATAATAATAATAATGCTTTTATTATTATTATTATTATTATTATTATTATTATTATTATTATTATTATTATTATTATTATTATTATTACTACTATATTTATTATTAAAATTTATTTTTTACACCAATTGCGATTTGTTGCAGATTCCGTTTCGACGATAATGTCTACGTACAACTGGCGCCACGTGGCGATACTTTACGACTTCACTTACGTGTTCTTTGACATTGCGGGCTCGAATCTGGTTACCGACTTCAAGCGGAACCCCGCCCTCAGTCGACCATACGACATTCCGTTCAATCCGCAGAAGATTTCTGACTACGCCGAAATTCTTACAGAAGCTAGTGCGCATGCGCGAGGTAAATTTTTAACAATGACGATTGGTTTTGGTTGAAGAGTTTATACATCTATTCAGAGATGTATACATATTCATTGTCATATTTATCGCATAAACTGCATTTTCATGATTTCAACTTATAATTGTTTATTATTGGAATATACATTTTGCAATAATTAATTTCAACACCTTTATTTATGCTCCCAATATTGTTGACAGTTTTAATAGGGTCGCACAAATATATATTACATTATCAAAGTGATTTTTTTAATTGCATACTTCTGGCTCCTCTTTCCAATTATAACCTGTATTTGTAATATAACAACTGTCTGTCCTAAAATATATAATAAATATGAATTTTATTGCTTGAAACAAAACTTCACAATATAGCTATGAAACACATACCAATCATACAGACATTACGACTTCTAACTCGGTGAAATTATCCGCCAATGTAACATTACGTACAGTGGCCATTTCGAGTAAGCCGGTATTAAACTGGGAGATTTGGTTCACGCCAGACCTTTACTTCTATGCAGTAAGTAAAGATCGGGTACCGGAATAAAAGTAGGTCACGCAATTTGATCTTTTCATAACGACCCTCTTTAAACCGCAGACAGTCTAAAAATGATTTATATACACCGACACTATTTCGCTTTGTCCGATATTTCAACGTTTTATCATAACTTACACCCCTTGTGAGTCTTAGATTTCGTTATATTTATAATCCTTATGTTTCCATTGTTCATAATATGTTCTGCTGTTAATTCTGCTGTTAAATGTTAATTCTAAGAAACGACATGTCCAGTTTATATTATTTTTGGAATAGTTATGTTCTCTGCAGTGTTTAATGTACGAAATATAAGTATGTCGGTTTCCAGTTTTTAGCTTTTTTCCGTCTGTTACCAGTTGTTATCCTATTTCCCGTCTGATTCCAGTATTTATCATTTTCTGCAACTCTGATGTGCTCCGTGACATCTTGTATCGGGCCTACTACAGGGGCATGGCGGAAGGGGATTACGTGTTCATCACCATGGAATTGTTTCCAAGCGACTGGCTCGGTTACTACATGAACTTTCTAAGGGGTGCGGTATATACTAGTAATCATTAAAGTATTTTACACACGTCTTATAAGCATTCACTCGCAATTGCAAACTAACAATAACGAAAACATTAGTTGACGTGTAGCATGTAACCATTATATCTGACTCAGATGATATATGACTTCCGTTTGGGTATATATTGCCTTAGGCTAGCCACAAGGGGTCAACGCCTCTTTTGAATAAACGATGATGAGTTATTGTTTTTTGTTTCAATGGACTATTTTTGTTTCATTATTTTGAATCTAATCCTCATTCGGTCATATCACGAAAAAAAAATAACATCGACAATTTTTCTAACAACGCAATGCTTTGTTTCAAGGCGAAACTATTCTCAATACGCAATGTATTGTTGCCGGGTTACAACGTTCTACACGTGTTAAGTTACGTTGCTAGGTAACCATTGTTCTAAATACTCAATGCTTCCTTGGTCGGCGACACACTTCATATGTTATTCTTCGTTGCTATGCGACAATGTTATTAGGGGATAATGTTATGTTGCTAGGCGACGAGAAGGACACGGCGGTTACCAAGGCGTACGAGTCTCTTCTTCTGCTTACGTTACGTACGCCGGACAATCCCGAGTACACGGCGTTTGCTGCGGAGGTTAAGCTCCGAGCCAGGCGGGACTATGGTTACGAGTTTGCTGTCGACGAATCGGTATAGGCGGTTTTATTATTGCTTGTTGTAATAATCAGTATACGTATGCACAACAATTTATCTTTACACATTTATGCAATGTCTTCATGTACAACTGCAACGTATATAAAACTACGTTTTGTACTAAATGTCTTGTCGATTTGCTTTTAAAATTGTAGAGTTACCAATCGGTACGTTCTTGTATAAAACTTTAATGACATTGTTTGACAATTATTATCCAAAACAATAGGATTAGCGCCAATTCCTTGTTGTTTTCCAGATTAACGATTTCATCACGGCGCCATGTTGTTTTCAAGATTAACAATTTCATCACGGCGTCCATTTGTTTCCCAGATTAACAATTTCATTACGGCGTCCATATTGTTTCTCATATGAACCATTTAATCACGGCGCCCATGTGTTTTCCAGATTAACAACTTCATCACGGCGTCCATCTTGTTTCCCAGATTTACAATTTTTATCACGGCGTCAGTATTGTTTCCCATGTGAACTATTTCATCACGGCGCCCATGTTGTTTCTCAGATTAACTATTTCATCACGGCGTCCATATTGTCTCCCAGGTGAACTATTTCATCACGACGTCCGTCCATGTTGTTTTACAGATAAAATATTTCATCACGGCGTCCATATTGTTATCCATGTGAACTATTTCATCACGGCGTCCATGTTGTCTTCCAGACGGACAATTCCATCACGGCGCCCATATTGTTTCCCAGGTGAACTATTTTCATTACGGCGTCCTTATTGTTTCCCATGTGAACTATTTCATCACGGCGCCCATGTTGTTTTCAAGATAAACAATTTATTCACGGCGTCCATTTTGTTTCCCAGATTAACAATTCCATCACGGCGTCCATATTGTTTCCCATGTGAACTATTTCATCACGGCGTCCATGTTGTTTCCCATATTAACTATTTCATCACGGCGTCCATATTGTTTCTCAGGTGAACTATTTCATCACGGCTTCCATGTTGTTTTACAGATTAACTATTTAATCACGGCGTCCATATTGTTTCCCAGGTGAACTATTTTATTACGGCGTCCATGTTGTCTTCCAGATGAACAATTACATCACGGCGCCCATATTGTTTCCCAGATGAACTTTTTTCATCGCGACGTCCATATTGTTTCCCAGGTGAACTATTTCATCACGGCGTCCATGTTGTCTTCCAGATGAACAATTTCATTACGGCGCTCATATTGTTTCCCAGGTGAACTATTTTCATCACGGCGGCCATATTGTTTCCAAGGTGAAATATTTCATCACGGCGTCCATATTGTTTCCCATGTGAACTATTTAATCACGGCGCCCATGTTGTTTTTTAGATTAACAATTTCAGTACGGCGTCCATGTTGTTTTCCAGATTTACAATTTCATCACGGCTTCCTTGTAGTTTCCCAGGTGCAGTTTTTCATCACCGCGCCCATGCTGTTTCCCAGATTTACTATTTCATCACGGCGTCCATATTGTTTCCCATGAGAACTATTTCATCACGGCGTCCATGTTGTTTTACAGATTAACTACTTCATTACGGCGTCCATATTGTTTCACAGGTGAACTATTTCATCAAGGCGTCCATGTTGTCTTCCAGATGAACGATTTCATCACGGCGCCATGTTGTTTTCAAGATAAACAGTTTCATTACGGCGTCCATTTTGTTTCCCAGATTAACACTTTCATTACGGCGTCCATATTGTTTCCCATGTGAACTATTTTATCACGGCGTCCATTTGTTTTCCAGATTAACAACTTCATCACGGCGTCCATCTTGTTTCCCAGATTAACAATTTCCTCACGGCGTCCATATGTATTCCCATGTGAACTATTTCATCACGGCGGCCATGTTATTTCCCAGATTAACTATTTCATCACGGCGTCCATATTGTTTCCCAGATGAACTATTTCATCACGGCGTCCATATTGTTTTCCAGATTAACAATTTCATCACGGCGTCCATGTTGTTTTACAGATTAACAATTTCATCACGGCGTCCACATTGTTTCCTAGGGGAACTATTTCATCAAGGCGTCCATGTTGTTTTCCAGATGAACAATTGTATCACAGTTTCCATGTTGGTTTCCAGGTGAACTACTTCATCACGGCGTTCTACGATAGTGCCATGTATCTGGCTCATTCCTATAGAGCTGTTCTCGATGAGGGAGGAGACATTCATAATGGACAGGAAGTTGCGCAGCGACTCTGGAACAGTACATTTCAAGGTAAGAGACTCACATATATATTGTTTTGCAAACGGCCACACAGTCAGAGTAAGAAACAGGAACCGTAAAGTGTTTTTCATCGATCATGCTTTAAATCGTGGCCATGCTGTTATTCGTTCCTGATTCGGAATTCGCTTCATTTTGAATACGAAATATCCGCATTGTATCTCATGCTTTTTGGATATTCTCTTTAATGTATTTCAAGAATACTCATCGGAAGTGGTATCGTTGTTATTTATTTGCGCGTACGAAACAAACGGTGGGTATTCGACCTTAAATGGATATAAAAATTCCCAATACCACGCAAGTTCTTTCATCACTTACAGGTCAGTATTCTTTTGATCACATCATGCTCCGTGCCTCGTCTGCGCCTGATTGCATTTTCACACAGTATGCCACACATAAAATGTTAACTGATTTTGCGCTTATATCATTTATTAGATTTTCGATTGTATTCATTCCTGTTAGGTATAACTGGGCCGGTAAAGGTTGATGAAATAGGGAACCGGATGGCCGACTTTGATCTGTTTGACATGACGTCACCATTGACTCGAACCTTTCAGGTATATATCTTCTCATCTCATTACAACTACCTCAGCTACGTCTGCTTCAACTACTACGGCTTCCAATTAGTACAACTACTATTACAACATTATCACTACCTATACTACTTCACTAACTACTTGTACTAGAACCACCTGCCAAAAACACAAGCGTCATGCATGTACTGTGATAAGCTACTAAAAATATGTTTCAATGAACTCACACGGTGCCTATACCACGTGACTTTTTAAGATCTGTGTTGGGAGAATAAAGCGCGACCCAGTTAACATGGTTAACATTTGTAAGGATGTCTTTTTTAATACTTCGCCATTTTTAATGGGATTAAGTTGAGAGCCCGCTCATTTGTGAGAGTTTTCTTAAGGTATTATGATTTGTTTAAAACAAATAAGTATTTTTTTTCAGTAAAGTGCAACCGCGCGTTTGAACGGTTCGAAAAATGTCGGATCCGTGTTGGGGCTTCATATTACAAACGTGCTGTTGCACTTTACTGAAAAATGTTCATTTGTTTAAAAGAATCATGATACATATACAAAACTCTTACGAATGAGCGGACTCTCCTCTTTATCCCATTAAAAATGGTGACATATTCAAAAAGACATCCTTAAAAAAGTTAACTGGGTCGCGCTTTATTCTCCCAGCACAGATCTTATAAAGTCACGTGGTATAGGCACCGTGACTCCGCCTATTTTGTTTCACATAGCTGGTTGGTCGATACCGGGGCGCCACCCAGAGCTACGTGCCGACAGAGGGCGTCTCAATCGTCTGGCCAAAGGAACTTCCGGTCGACATGCCTCCCTGTGGATTCAGAGGCGAATTATGTACCATCGCGGCTGGTAAGGCTGGCGTATGTGAAGCTTCATTCATGAGATGGAATATTTTATGGCAGCTAAAACAGTCTCAAACGATAGAATTTCTTATTGTTATTTTTTAAATTAATATGGAATTAATACTCACATTTAATCAAAGTTTTAAACCGAATATGTATAATTTAAAGTGATAGGATACCTTCTGATTTGATATCTAAGTGTGTCTTGTCTGTTTGGCTATTTTTATGTTTACACTTTGACATCATAATTTTGAGCATTTAATTTCGCAACACTTCACATATTTCTTTTAAAAATGCTTTTTACCTAGATTTATGTCCAATCTCGTGGGTTCGATCCCTGCGCTGGTTTTTACATTTTTCAGCAAATATGTAAACGACTTGTTTACCAGGTATACATGTGCTATTGTTTAAGAAGTTTTATTGCCGCCATTTAAATATTATACGAATCGTGGTGTATTTAATATTAAATTGTTAGTCAAAGGCATTTTAGCTCTAGTTATTTATCTTTGAGATAACTGAAATATCGCTTGCAACTCAAAACTGTACCGTAGATTAGATTGATGACACTATTTGAAGTTTAACATGCGTCTTAGAGAACAAGATTTAGTAAACGACTTTAACCTCAATGCCAACTTTAATCCAATAATTGTAACAATAAAATTACAAAGATATGAACTTCCATGTTCTGTTCTCCCATCCCTTTATTGTAAACCACACTATTTTTCGGAAACGTTGTAGCGAATGCTAACCATCGTGACCAAAAACGCGATTAACGAAATCGAATGACTAGCCTTGTCGGCAGCGCGCAGATTTAAGGCGTCCGGCCAAGCTCTACCGGGTGTTATTGTCTAATTTGTACATGCTTAATGCGTGTCAGACCGACAATGTATGTATGTTACTGATAAATGTAAAGACATATAATTAAGTCGCGTTTTGGGAAAACCGGGTTTAATGCATGCGCGTAAAGTGTCGTCCCAGATTAGCATGTGCAGTCCGCGCAGTCTCATGTGAACGAAAATCCAGTCTCGGCGGAAAGTGTCGTTCCTGATTAGCCGGCGCCTACTGCACATGCTAATCTGGGACGACACTTTACGCACATATATTATGCCCGGTTTTTATCTGAACTCGGATCAATTGTTTGGTATCGTATCGTTTATTTTTTTTATATTTATTATGCTACACTGCATAATGCTATACAAATATAATTGAAATGAATTAACTTCAAATAATGATACACTTACATCAGTCTGTTGACATGTTTTAATTTATTTTAACCTTTAAAAAAGGTGATTTGTGTTGATTTAAAATGGCTCTCATTTACTTATTTTTTTTAGTATTCTAGCATTATACTTGATTTTTTTTTTCTTCAGAGAAACACAGATAAAAATTATCGTTGTTAAAGTAGCATCAGTACATGAATAACGAAAAACGTATTCCCGATTGTGAGCTTAGCATAGTAATATGTAATCTTACGGCGTTACACTTTCAGAAAAATTATCATGCCAGTATTAAAGTTTCTGATTACTCTGAACAATGTCATAATATGTCATGCAATAATAATGATGTTTCATGCTCAAGCCCTATTACAAATGAAGGGTTAAATTTTTGCGAGGATAACGATGATTCAGCAGGGTCTACCTTAGAATTTTCAAAAAAGGGACTTCATATCGTAAGTTTAAATATTCAACACTTTTTGCCAAAACTTGATGAAATTAAGTACATTTTGTTGTCTGAAAAATGTAATGTGGATGTTATTGGTTTTTGTGAAACATTTTTGAACGAAAGTTTGTCTGATGTAAATTTAAATATTCCGAATTTTACATACATTCGTAAAGACAGAAGTCAAAAAAAGGGTGGCGGAATCTTGCTTTATATAGGTAACCATGTACCATTTAAACATAGGCCAGACTTAGAGCCTGATGGGATTGAATCTGTATGTATTGAGATATGCTTTAAAAATACAAAATCTTTCCTGTTAAATTTTATCTATCGTCCACCTAATGAGACGCAAAAATGGATAGAAAAATTTGATGAATTACTTTATAAGTTTGAAGGTTTAAACATTGAGTATCACATATTAGGTGATTTCAATTTTAAATACATTGCTGACAGCAAGTCCTACGAATGCAAAATGTGGACAAAAACTGTATTAAAGCATGGTCTCGTGCAACTAATAACCACACCAACCAGAGTCACAGATAAATCGTCTTCAGTAATTGATCATATATATACTAATCGAACTGACAGAGTAAGTACTACTTATGTCCCACAAATATCTATAAGCGACCACTATCCGGTATGCATGACAAGGAAAATAAACTATAAAATCTCAAAGCAAGGCACTCACTCGAATATTAGATACAGATGCTTTAAAAAGTTTGTGCTATCTGATTTCCAATTTGATCTATCGGTTTCGCAACTAAATTTAATTGAAACTGTTCACGATCCAAATATGTCCCTCCAATCTTTATATAGAATATTGAATAGCGTTTTAGAAAAGCACGCCCCTTACAAGCAAAAGAGAATAAAAAGCACACATATGCCAAAATGGATAAACAAAGAAGTTATTAAAAGTATGCGCGATAGAGATCACTTCCGCAAAATTAAAGACTGGGACAATTATAAACTGTTACGAAATAAAACTACTGCATTAATTCGCAAAAGCAAGAAAGAATATTACAACAATGCTGTTAAAAATGGTACTAGTACGGCACATATTTGGAAAAATTTGAAAATGATATCTAATAATGACAATAATCAAAACTGCGGAGTGAATTTGCCAAATAAAATTCTAGTGAACGGTGTGTATGTTGAGGACAAAAGTAGGATTCTAATTGCCTTAAATGAGCATTTTACAAACATATCAAATATTGTTGATAAGCTGAAATTTCACGAAAAAAACTTTGCTTATTTAAAGTTATATCTCGACAAATCCTTAAAACAGCATGAATTTTCTATAAATTACATTACCCCTCTCGAAGTAAGTAAAATAATTGGCAATTTAAATGTTAACAAGGCTACAGGAATCGACGGGATCGGTGCAAATATTTTAAAATACTGTGGAGAGCATATTGTTGTACCAATTACCTCAATAATAAATAATAGTATTCGTACAGGAATTTTCCCCGATTTGGTAAAAGAAGCGTATATTATACCAATATATAAAGACTCAGACAGAGAGGACTGTAATAACTATCGTCCGATTTCAATTTTGCCAACTATATCCAAAATATTCGAAAAACATCTATCAAATCAATTAAAAGAATTCTTTCGTAAAACAAATGTGTTAAATAAACATCAGTCAGGCTTTAGAGAAAATCATTCTTGCCAAACAGCACTGATTCGACTGATTGATGAGTGGCTAAAGGATGTAGATAATGGTAATTGTATTGGTTCTGTTTTTATTGATATGAAAAAAGCTTTTGATTTAGTAGATCATGAAATTCTGTTATACAAACTAAAACTTCATCACTTTTCGGATGGTACCTTGTCCCTTTTTCATTCTTATCTTAGTCAAAGACAACAATGCGTTAAACTAGGGACTAGTTTTTCTACCCCTCTGACTATTAAGAGTGGTGTCCCTCAAGGTTCTATTTTGGGTCCTCTCTTGTTTCTAATTTATATAAATGATATTGGATTATTACTTAATCAATCAGACATAGACTTGTATGCTGATGACACGACACTATATGCTACTGGGGCCAATCCTTCAGAAATTCAGACTAACTTACAAAATGATATTTATTCCATACAAAAATGGTGCACCCTCAATAACATGATGATAAACCCTAATAAATCCAAATGCATGCTTATTGGCTCGAAACAAAAAATTAAAAATATCAACCTTAATCTGAAAATAGATAATAACGCTATTGAAAATGTCACTAGCCATAAAATTTTAGGACTTTATATCGACAAACATCTGCAATGGAAAGTACACATTGATAAAACATGCTCTAAAATAAGCAGTAAAATAACTCTGCTAAAAAAGATATCAAATTATCTCACTTTTGATATGAAGAAATTATTTCATAATTCATATATTCTTACCACTTTCGATTACTGTTGTACGATCTGGGGCAGCGCTAATAAAACCAATTTAACAAAAGTGAATGTTTTACAAAAACGCGCAGCGAAAGTCATTCTACAAAAGCCAAATAGAACACCATCCAAAGAATTGTTTTTACAGCTTAAATGGCTCTCGTTTAATAATAGATGTAAGTACCACACGGCAATCTTGATATATAAATGTGTCAACAATCAGACTCCAGAATATTTAAATAATATTATAACTTTTTCTCAAAATCACAAATATAACTTAAGGTCTGCCACCCATAACGATATTGTTAATACCAAAGCGAATACAGGTTATAAGAAACGAGCTTTTTCATACCATAGCATGGATATTTGGAACAGTATACCAATTGAAATAAGAATGGCATGCTCTATCTCTGCTTTTAAAAGGCAATATAAAACACATTTATTTTCTAATCAATGATATGTCATGTTATTTTCTAATCAATGATATTTCATGTGTGTCTGTCTAAAAGGCAAAATGTGTGTTATGTGTGGGTGTTAGCAAATATTGTTTGAATGTTTTACTTGTTATAGACCTATATGTGTTTGTTATTTTAAGAAGGCCACATTGTAAAAAAGTATTGATTCATCTGCATAATATGTATAATGTGGCATTGTCTTTATGTGTAACCTTCTGTAAATAAAGCTTTTATTATTATTATTATTATTAGAAAACAACCGTCTGATCATGTTTGAATGAAAAATTAACCACTGTTTGTCATTCCGCTAGATGGCTCTTGTTGTAGAAGACAGTTCCTCGTTGGTAGTCATTCTTTGCGTTACTTTGGCACTGCTCGTGGCCTTTCTCGGAACGTTTCTGATCGTCGTTTTCAAGTAAGTAGACACATGCTTGATGGTTGATCAGTATAGAAGTCGATTTGTATGTTTAACATACAATTGCATTATGAAGTGGATGTCATCATAATTAGGTGTATGTTGTTATGGTCTGTGAAACCGCGCGGTTGCTTTATGCATGTCAAATAACATATACCTCACACGGTTTGTGTTTGCTCTGCGACATGTTTATGTTTAAACAATAACATTCACCAGAGCATTCGTGTGTAGTGTTTTAATAATATGTGCGAAAGATATGCGAATATATATATGTTGTTTTAGAAAAGTTCGAATATCCAAAGAAATTGACCGGAAGTCGTGGTTATTCAAGTATTCGGATATCCAGCTACGAAAGGACAGAGTAAACGACTCCTTTCTGTCCAGATCGCTTCTGACAATAAACCTGCAGGTACAAACGTCGATAGTTTTATTAGTAACTCGGTATTTCGATACGCCTGCATTAGTGATAGGGTAATTTTATTGAAATTATGTATGCATGCAATTTATGTACTAGTATGAATAAAATTACAGTGCGGAATAAAACCAGACTGGCAGTATCTATATTTCTGAGTCGATGTGACATATATAGGTGACGGCGATACAATTCCCGAAAATACCCGTCTAATCATGTTTGAATACCCGTCTAATCATGTTTGAATGGAAAACATAAAAAAAAAACATAAAGCCCTATTTTTGTTCACGTGGTATCGAAAATCTTGCCCCATGTATTTATCGTATAAGTACATATTTTACTATAAATATTTACAAATAAAAACGGTTTAAAATGCCTTGTCATATGACCTGCTATAGGTCGGACGAAACAGCCTTATCCCGGACCATTATCATAATCCGTCATACTATGTTCTATAAGCGGTTTATTGTCATCATATGGCACAGTTTATTTGGCGTCGAACCGGAATTGTCATTTGTGGTTATATGGTGACAAAAGAAACACGATACTTACATGTTCACGTCTACAAGGCACGGCGTATTGATTGAATGCATTAAACGTAACGTGGTTACAAGTTTCTTAGAGAGTTTCCTGTCATCGATTACTAGGATTACGAGGTATCGCAGCAGCAGGTATTCACGTTGACCGGGTACTGCAACAACGAGACGGTCGCCATTCGGAAGCTTCGAGAATCCAGCGTCGACGTGAGTCGCTCTCTTAGCGTGGAATGTAGACAGGTAACGTCGAAGAATCCTTCAATACACTTATTTGAAGTCAAGGTAAGTAACTTGTACGTTTATTATCGTTTCAACGACACTATTATGGGATAAATAGTTTTGACTTCTACTGATACATAGAGAATAAGTTAAAGGGGTAAGTGTTGATTAAAGAACAGGTTTATCATGCGAGGCTTAGAAAACGTGCCGAGCATGATAAACCTGATCTATAATCAACACTAACCTATTATCCTATTTATCCCACTTTTTATTCAGTAAACATTTTTATTTAAACAAAATTGGTTTATCTGGATAATTTCGCTGGATTTATGACGTCATTTTGTCGAAAAAATGACGTCATTTCGTGCCGTGGTTTATAGCAGAAATTTAATCAACGGGGCTTTAATAAACCGAATTCGCTGTAAAAAAGGGATAAAAATCTTCACCTCCCATTCATATCGTATTTGCGGGCGCACAGCTGGAAATGGATCGGTACCCATCGATTTAACCATGTAGATAACCCGTCGAATCAGAACACGCCCTATGCGAGACTCGAACATCCGACGACCCGCTCGATTGCCGAACGCCCGAACGACTAGGCTATATTACATACATACCGTGACGTCACTACATGTATTAAATAAGTGTAATCAGTATACGGATGCGTAATCACACTTCTCGAATGTGCATACAATAAGGTGCATACCGCGTTAGAATAAAATAATCACATTCGCTGTTTTATGGGTACTTCCTTTCCCCCGAAAGGAAGACCAGACCGTATTTCCCAAGTCATGACAAAGCCCAGAAATTCACGCAAACATAAAATAATAACTATCAGTTAAACGTACGAAGCACGTTACCCTGCGTAGTTGCCTCCATATTGAAAGTAGTGCCTACTCATCATTCAAAGCGCATAAGCACACAATTTAGTTTAGAAGAACCACATTTGGATACCATGGACAAGGCTTCGTAAACCGTTGTCCTTATACATATAGATTCATATTTTTGTTCATGTTTGTGTTGGTTCCCCGCTGTTAATCTACTCAGCATTTACATACAGATGCAGTTGTTGTCTCATGCCAACGTTGCGAGGTTCGTGGGTGCGGTTCTGGAGCCGGAACACAGTCTGCTACTCATGGAGTACTGCCCCAGGGGCAGCTTACAGGTAATCGGTGTTTGTTTGTTCGGAGTCGTTTCGGATATTTATAGACACATTCGGTAAAACTCGGTAACGTTCGGAAAAGGAATAGCTTTTGCTCTTTCCTTCTGATTTCCATTTTACGGGGTTTGAAATTATTTTGATCGAGAGTATTGTATGTGTCAATGTTCTTAATTTGTAAGCGAATCTTATAAAAAAATAAATATAACACGTTTTCCTCGTATTAGGTACGAAGGATATGTCTTTTTTTCTGTCCCCCAGTATATACTGGGGACATATTGTTTTTGCCCTGACTGTTTGTTGGTTTGTTTGTTGGTTTGCGTCAAAGGTCAAATATATGGGTCAAAATCGCTAAAAAAAGGGGACATAGTGTTTCACAAACACATCTTGTTTCCATTTGTCTCTTAGCGGAGCTCTCGGGTATATTTGACTTTTATGTACTATACATCTATTATCATTTCAGGATATGCTACAGAACGACAGCATTGAGCTTGACTGGTCTTTTCGATATTCACTGATGAACGACGTAATTAAGGTATGATATCAACTGAATACATTCTATCTTACCTAGTGAGTTACAATCCTTGTGAAATTTAATAGACTCTGCGATTTTTGTTTAAGGAATTGAGTAGTTACTGAGTCGATGTGACACAATGTCAATATATACACAAATAAAGTGTACCATGCATGTATGTTTGCAATGATTTACAAAAAAAGTCTCCTATAAAATGTGTTTCCCATACTGGTAAGTGCATGGTATGTTTTGTCGTGTTATATAATATAGTTTTAATTATTGCGGTCAGAAAGAGAATAAAGAAACACAATTTTAAATGAAAAAAAAATTCCGCTCCTTATAAATACAAACTAACGACTGATGAGACGCCAAAAGGGGCGGACTATCCTAATCGAAATTTCGCAACCGGGAAAGAGTGGCCTCCCTTGATAATTGTGTCGTGTTCTGAGAAAAGTGGGCAAAATGCTTGTGCGTAAAGTGTCATCCCGGATTAGCCTGTGCAGTCCGCACAGGCTAATCCGGGACGACACTTTCCGCCTAAACTGGATTTTCGCTAAGAAGAGACATCATTTAAACGAAAAATTCCATAAAAGCGGAAATTGTCGTCCCTGATTAGCCTGTGCGGACTGCACAGGCTAATCTTGGATGCGGTTACGCACAAGTATTTTGGGCACAACTCACTTTTAAAAATAAGATTATTGCTAGTTTTACGAGTTTAACTTTATTGAGGGTGTGTCTAATCCACAATTTCGAGAATGTGTGTGCACTGTTTAGCATCCTATGGATGCAATATCGGTACCTTAGTCCAAATATCGCCAACAGGACCGTTTAAGTACGCTTCGCAGATTGAAATTGCACGTTGTAAATTGATTGTTGTTTTGTATAACTGCGCCCTATTAGAAGCTGTAGTAAACCATATTTAAAAATCGTCTACACAGATGCACTAGTGAAGTATATATCCCGATTAGAAGAATGTAGGTTATATTTGTTTTTGTCCGGCCGTTGTGGATTTACGACATCAATGACATCACAATAATTTTCAACGCATAACAATTTATATAAAGAAGATGGGAACATGATGGTATGCTATTATTACACAAAAACAAACAGTATCCAATACTTTTTTGCAGTCAATGTGCGTCCACCATCAAATGCTTTATCGTAGTATGGATAACTAGGCCATGCAAATTAGATGATATGATTGGCATCAACCAGCATTTAAAACCCACGGCTGGAAAAAAAAATCATTAAATTATTTTTCGTTTATAACTTTTGCATGGCAGTTTTTAAATGTCAATATGTTGATACTTATCATCATCACATAACAAGTAACTTAAATAAAGTGTATTTAAACTGGAATATGACTAGAAGAACACGACACAATTATTTAATTTTATTAAAATTAGTGAAATGAACATGTAATTCATACTTCAGTAACTAGCAATGAAGTTAGAAGCTACACATATCACACAGAAATGAATAACGTGTGCTCGTACAAATGTATGGGTATGTACGTGACTTGTTCACATTTTGCCAAATGAACAAGTGTCCAACTTTTGACGTACTTACATTTGCTTTTATGAGTAAACATCCTTTAAACTTGATACAAGTATAAAGCGCTACACACGCGAAACGATTGTATGTTTTGGATAGTTTTACCTAAATTGTGTGACAAGTGGAAATTTAACATGTCATCTCTCAGTATAACAGTAAACAATTGTTAGTATACTTGAGCTCTTTATTTTCCATGAAATAGTTGAAAATATTGAATTTCATTTCCTAGAGCAAACTTAAAAAATGCTAAACAAATATGTTATCAATTCCTAATTTATTACTGTATCGTATTTTCGCTCCCATTTATCCGTTAACTAAAACATACAAGCCTTGGTACAGCGAAACATTCTATTTTTCTTCCAGCTCCGTAAACCATAAAACGCAATCTCGTTTGTTGAAAAGGATTTCCTGCACTTTCAGGGCATGTTATATCTGCACAGAAGTCCATTGAAAATGCACGGGCGTCTCTCGAGTACCAACTGCGTCATCGACGCCCGGTTCGCGCTCAAACTCACGGACTACGGACCACATTCGCTTCTCTCTCCGGAGAGGGAGCTGAAACGAAAGATATCTTCTGACGATGCCTGCAATAAAGGAAGTAAGTGCAGTTGTTGTAAGTATAGGAATTGTGTCTAACTATAGAGATTATAAACATAATTACCTCGAGTCATAGATCTGAGTTTGAAATCCCTGGCTCGGTCACATATCCGAAAGTGTTCTCCAAATATATACGAAGACACCCAGTACCTCACAGTAAACGGACACGAGGGCTATCAGCTTAAGTCGTTTGATGTTATCAAGCAAAACTTTTAGATATTTTAAGAGACCAGATGAACGGCTTATCCGTTGCTAGTGTTCATAACGAATAATGAGGAACGCTTTGACAACGTATAATTATAACCCCGTCACAACGGACTGGCATTCTTAAGTAACTTAATAAAACGACGGATGAGGTTGGACCACCAAGATCGACGCCGTGGGGTTCTTACTTCTACTATTGCTTATCCAACCACTGAATGTTGTGCTCGTTGTAAACAAGGTGTATTAAGCAACGTATATCCCGCTTCTGTTCTTTTTTTCCCAATATTTAGTACATTAGTTCCGGTTGTCGTTTCAGAGCTTCTGTGGACGGCACCTGAGCACCTTCGGAGCTCAGACGGCAAAATCGGCGCCTCCCAGAAGGGGGACGTGTTTTCATTTGCCATCATCCTGCAAGAAATCGCCACGAGGATGATGCCCTACGAGCTCAACCAAGGGGATGCCGAAGGTATACGCGTATATGTTCCAAACTGTGATTCCACATTTATTTCCATGACTTTGCAAAACAGCCAATCACATCCAATTTAACGCTCTTGGTTATTATTACCAAGGTCGAATTGCGATGTATGTATTATGGATGGCAACGGTTATTCGGTTAACCGGTTATCCGTTTGTTAAGGAGGTTAAATAGTTACAAAACTAATATTCGGTTACTCTTGCAGAAAACACAATTTTTGGTTGAACGCAATAAATGCTCAAATCGTTAGTTTTGTNCTGTTCACCATCCAGCATATAAAAAAATTGTTTATAAACGTATACGTTTGCCATCCCTAACTATGTTTGTGTGCATTTCTTTTGACCTTGCAGTCAAGGATAACACATGAAAGTGCAAGCACTTATTTCCAATGGGGTCCTTTGTTTTTTTGCTGAAGAGACAGCAAGCAGAAGAGACAGTATTGAGATACAAGGAATCCGGGTGCGATACCCTAGCTCTTTGCGAATAGATCCCTTGGTTCTTTTACGTGCTCAGTGTATATCACCGATACACGCGAGAATTACCTGGGTTTCATACCAGTACATCTATAGTTGGGTGGAAAACACTTGAAGCATTTCTGAACTTTCCGGTGCCCCGGCCAGGGATTGAATCCACGACCTTTGGAATGGTAGACCATGTTATCGCTCGACTACCGCGATCGACGCACGACACTGTTTTTCTAACGAAATAACAATCTGAACCACTTACGTCTCACTTCAGCTATCATCGAACATCTGCAGACTCCCGGCGACCAGCTATTCCGGCCGCTGATCCCTGTGGAAGCCTGTACGCCAACCATGCGCACAATGATAGAGAACTGCTGGGACGAGGACCCTCGGGGAAGGCCGAGTTTCGTCGAACTCGAAGAGAGCTTCCGGCGGATGAGAGCGTGCGTTGCTATTGGTTATACTCGTAGATTGATACTATTCATTAATTCTTAAAGGGACTTGTCAGCAAATGCTTTAAATTGATAAATATATACATCATAACTAAAGAGCTCCAATATAAAAACTAGCATACAGGTAAAAAAAGAAAAACAAAGAGAAAAAGAAGTTAACCACACAAGGGCACGAACCACTGACCCATCGAGTAAAAGCCAAGCGCCGAAACCACTTAACCATCCGTTTTTACGCGCGTATGCGTGTGTGTGTAATTCAGAGTTTATCTATTTATCTATCGTTACGACTACATTATGTGCGGACCTGACCATCCGTCTTCACATGGATTGCCATTTATTTTATACTCTGTATAGCCATCCATGTGTTTTACAAAATATAACGATAACACAAGAAATCGAAACTTTAAAATCGTTTCGCGTCTGAGACGCTTAATAATTTTATCAATTTCTAACGATGATTTTTCGTAACCGAAAGTGTATTTGCAGTATAGGTCTGCGTCAGTAGTGTTATTTCGCAAACTGATGTACATTGTTCATTTATTTGTTGAATCTGTGACAAAAAGCTGAAAAAATCTCATTTTGATAAACTGTGAACAAGTCCCTTTAAGAGTTAAAGGAACGTGTTAATACAGTGTCCGAATGACAATTTTCCAACTTTTTGGCACAGATTACAAAATAACAGAATACTGATCATCACTCAGGGAGAAAAATGACACGAATTGTGTAGACTCATACTGTCACTACAGTTTGGTTTATAAGTAATCCTATTTTTAAAATCGATACAATAATGAAGCGTTGCATACGCGATGAGATCACCTTACTTGGAGTGTTTTGTCGTTTTCGTTAATTTGTCTGAATACACGCTGATCGCTTAAATAAAATATATCAAAGCGCTGAAGGCACTTAGGTTGATCGCTTTTGGTATAAGATTGGGCACAACTCACTTTTAAAAATAAGATTATTGCTAGTTTTACGAGTTTAACTTTATTGAGGGTGTGTCTAATCCACAATTTCGAGAATGTGTGTTCACTGTTTAGCATCCTATGGATGCAATATCGGTACCTTAGTCCAAATATCGCCAACAGGACCGTTTAAGTACGCATCGCAGATTGAAATTGCACGTTTAAAATTGATTGTTGTTTTGTATAACTGCGCCCTATTAGAAGCTGTAGTAAACCATATTTAAAAATCGTCTACACAGATGCACTAGTGAAGTACATATCTCGATCAGAAGAATGTAGGTTATATTTATTTTTGTCCGGCCGTTGTAGATTTACGACATCAATGACATCACAATAATTTTCAACGCATAACAATTTATATAAAGAAGATGGGAACATGATGGTATGCTATTATTACATAAAAACGAACAGTAGCCAATACTTTTTTGCAGTCAATGTGCGTCCACCATCAAATGCTTTAACGTAGTATGGATAACTAGGCCATGCAAATTAGATGATATGATTGGCATCAAACAGCATTTTAAAACCCACGGCTGGAAAAAAATCATTAAATTATTTTTCTTTTATAACTTTTGCATGGCAGTTGTACAATGTCAATTTGTTAATGTCAATATGTTGATACTTATCATCATCACATAACAAGTTACTTAAATAAAGTGTATTTAAAGTGAAATATGACTAGAAGAATAATTTTTATTTAAAACTTTCAAATAATGCTATGAGGATAAGATTCAGTATACATAACGTTTTGACTGCCCTAGCTGGAACGAATTCTTGTTTCTTACCAGGAATTGACAACTCGCTGCATTAAACGAATAATCTATGCGCCCAATTTTACACATGTAGACATAATCATTTCCCTGAAATCCAAATGTTAAAAGATGACGTTTAGAACATGTGTTCATTGTTTGTTGCTCCATATTATGTCTATTCTAATGGGTTTCATGATGCTGGTTATAACCGTTAAAAAATGTCCTTATGCGTTGCGATTCGGATCAAACAAGTTTACAGTATTCCAAATCACTGACACAAATAATAATGGATGTCAGTATTCGAGCATAGTTGACGAACTTTCTGATATTGTATCTGAACTGTTTTTTTGTCGTCGCCATATCGTATTCACGATCTCGTATTCGCTATCACCGATTCCTATACACCTATTCATTAACATCTATTCATATACACCTATTCATATACACCTATTCATATTAATCAATTAACCATTAGACAGTTTCAGTCAACATCACTTAGCTCCAAGCTAATCAATGCATGACCTCGCCATCCGACCCTGCAATATAAGCTGATACTAGTTTAAAATTATTAGACCTTATATACGGACACTATTAAAAATAAAAGACGCCTTTTCGTACCGCGGTTATTTGTTACTAATAACTGCCATCACAAACAAACGAAAATGTTACGGTCAACGACCGTTGTTACGGTCAACGACCGTCTATTACCATATAAGGTATATATAATTAGGCATCTCACATGATCTCTTCGAATACTCTGTATTCATCGACAGTAAAGTATTATCCCTTTTTGATTCCCTTTGATTGAGAACAAAGTGACGCGATGTTATTGTTAATATGAAATTATTCAGATTCTTAAAACGATTTTACGGGTACACGGATTGGAAATAAGTCGACTTTTGTCAAAGGTATATATTTTGGTAAATACAATATGTTGCATTGCATGTATTTTATTTGTTATACAATAGATATGAAGATTCTGTTCAAGTTCTGGCATTCGGTCGATGAATACATGATTGGTTTCCGGTGAAGTGCAATTTCGGACATTTTCGTTTATTATAATGCCGATCACGATTAGGTTGGTTAGTTATTCTCTTTTTTTCACACTGAACTAGGTGAGCGTATAATTTAAAAAAATAAATAAAAGGTTACATGTCGAAAAAATACAAAAGCTTGTCGATCGACACACTAACATTGCATTGAAGGGCGACTGCATACTTACCCATGAACATTTCTCTGCTCTGGTTAATGCATGATTGAGAAAGTTCTTGGACTCAGAGCCGAATTATGTACCATGGAATTTTCGAAGATATCACATCTTCTTCATCAGCTGATCACTGGCTAACTGACGTCACAGTCACATGACCGGTAAAGGGTCACGTGACACGATAAGGGTCGTACTACGGTTGTGTTGAACAGAACGGAGTATGTAGCCAAGATGGATAAGCTCACGAGCGACAGGGACACCTATGAACCGTTGAAAAAGGACTCCACCAGGCAAGTGAAAACTAGATTGGTTAACATCTTAAAAAAAATGGAAGAAGGAATCTAATCTCAGATAAACTAACAATCGACTTTATCCCACAGCAGAGAACGTTCCAAATTTAAACGGACTGCCCAAAATTCACAAAAAGGATGCTCCTGTACGACTAATTGTATCAAGCACAGGAAGCGTATTGCATGCAACCGCTAAATACATTGCTTCGGTCATTGGCCCCTTGGCGGGTAAAACGGAACACCACATAGTTAACTCGATGGATTTCGTTCAGAAGATCAAGGATCTAGAAGTACACCCAGGCACGAAACTGGTATCCTATGATGTCTCAGCACTTTTCACTTCAATTCCAATACCTAAAGCACTCACAGTGATCAAGAACAAAATGGCTGGAGACACCAAACTTAACGAACGATCTGACTGAGTGTTGAACAGGTGACCGAGTTGTTAGACCTCTGCCTTAGTAGCACATACTTCATATACAATGAACAATTCTTCCAACAGAATCAAGGTGCGGCCATGGGTTCTCCCGTATCGCCGATTATCGCGAACTTATATGTGGAGTTCTTTGAGAAGCAGGCATTGAAACTGCCAGGAACCCACCATCCCTCTGGCTGAGGTACGTGGATGACACCATGACACAAATCCACGAATACAATATCCAAGAATTCACGGACCACATCAACTCAATTGACGAACATATTAAGTTCACTTCAGAGCAGGAGGAAGAAGGCCGTATTCCGTTCCTGGACACATGTGTTCACGTGGCAGACGATGGGTCGACGAAAACCACTGTTCACAGGAAACCGACGCACACCGACCAGTATCTGAACTTTCAGTCCAACCACCACCTTGAACACAAACGATCGGTTGTACGCACCCTACTCCACAGAGTCAAAACCCTAATAACAGAAGAAAAAGACCAGAAAGATGAAATCGAACATGTGAAATCCGCTTTAAGAACCAACGGATACCCGGATTGGATATTCAGACTACCCAAAAAGAAAGAGAAAGCAGTAGACAAAGATAAGGGAACACAAAAGAGACCGACGGCAGGCATACCTTATATCAGGGCACCTCAGAAGTATTGGCTAGAGTATTCAAAAAACATGGAGCCAACATTTTCCACAAACCATTCAATTCCATCAGACAGAACCTCACCAAAGTTAAAGACAAAACAGACAAAATGAAGAAATGTGGTGTGATTTATCATTTCCAATATGAGGATTGTAAAAATGACTATGTAGGTAAAACAGCGAGACAATTAGACACTAGATTTAAAGAACGCTTTACACGAACCTCTTTCGCCATATATGAACATTGTAAACAAACAGGTCACAAGATCGTTCCTAACAAAACCAAAGTGCTCACCTCCGAAGAACATCTATGGAAACGCAAAGTGAAAGAAGCAATTGAGATCAAACAGCGGCGGCCATCACTTAACAGGTACGAGGGACTCGAGCTACCCCGGGTGTATGACAGTCTCCTCGTGTCACGTGACCCTTCACCGGTCATGTGACTGTGACGTCAGTTAGCCAGTGATCAGCTGATGAAGAAGATGTGATATCTTCGAAAATTCCATGGTAAATAATTTGGCTCTGAGTCCAAGAACTTTCTCAATCAATATATCTCGAATTGATTGCAAAAATTCCTGTAGGCCTATTTCAAATTCCAAATGGTGCAACCAATTAGAAAAGTTCTTACTTCAGCTCAAGACCAGCAATATGACACATCCAAACATAAATGACACACAATAACTATATAATTATACCACACTAAAAATATCAAATATAAACAAAAGAGTGACATCTAGAAAAACTTTTAAAAGTCCACGATTGATACCTACCTCACCGAAATACATAATGAATATTCAATACATTCAAATTCCGATCAGACAAACACTTGCTACAAGAAGTTACTGATCGCTTAGAAGTTAATCCTTTAAAAAAAAATGTATGACACATTGGGACGGATACCATAGATCTACAAAAAAAAAAAAAATTGAGCAATAGGCTTATCTGGTTTTACAAGAATGTTTAAGATATAGGGGTAATATAAGAGACAGCATGCACCCTTTCAGGGTTATATGTTTTACAAATAACTGGCAGAAGTAATACGGTTTTTAAAACAAACTTATTAATACGTTGTTTCACGGTTGATTGTTTGCATTCCTTCAATGGATAGACTTGAAATATAACTTCCACCGAAACAGCAAGACAAACACTTTTTTATCATAGGCACAGAAATGGGTATTTAGGCAAAATGAAACCTTATGGCAATCTGTCATTAAATTATCAATCGTAAGCATCAAGTTATTTAATGCCCCAATAACACTCAAAATCAACGAATATTTCGTAAAATGTTTCGTAAAATAAAGTTAATCCATAAAAAGTAGTGTTCCTTAAAGCACTAGCCAAAAATGCAACGCTAGATGTGGTCTGGTAACATTTTTTTTTTATGGGTTAACTTTATTTTACGAAATATTTTACGAAATATTCGTTGGTTTTGAGTGTAAATGGGGCTTAAATATTTGATGAAGATATATATGCGTCATTTATACTCTAGCGGCAAGACCACGAACATCATGGACAACCTCCTTCAGCGCATGTCCAACTACGCAGACAACCTTGAGCAATTGGCTTCCGAGAGAACCAAATCTTACCTGGAGGAGAAACAGAAGGTAGAGGAGCTGCTTCACAGGCTATCACCAAGGTGAGGGCTAGGTAATTGACAAGAAACTGTCGCGAAAAGACATTATTCGATACATGCGTTCATAACAAAAGTTCATAAGAAAGATTTTTTTAGTGAACTGAGAAAATATACGAACGGGAAAATGTTTTCTATTGTTACTACGGAATGCTACATAATGATACACGAGTACTTTCCTGTTCTACATTGAAAATATATAATTATGATATCAGCTACATGCCATTATAT